>OOIL02005153.1:203152-239339 GCA_900332095.2 Cuscuta campestris | reverse complement strand
AATGTGCATTTTTTACCAGAAAACGCAGCAGCTCAACCGAAGATAGCATTTTGTAAAAAAATACACTGCGCACTTGCCAGAATATGAACAATCTAATAATTGACAGCATAACATAGGATTTTATTTAATAGCAAGAGAATCAATCTTCAATGTTGACTAACATGGTAATAGCTACTAATCCCTCCGTCCAAATTTATGGTTCAAATTTACCTTATTTTGGGTGTCACAAATATTCTCATTGGATTGTGAGAGGCTAATATACGTAATTCACTTTAAAAAACTACCCGGTTTTAATTATGTTAATTTGCATGGGATTCTTATGCTAATGTTGCTATGGGGGGGGGGGAGTTAGTTTACTTAGTTACAAATTTATGAAAGACGAGAGGTGAGAGGTGGGCAACCTAAAGCCAAATGAGTACAAAATGTTTGTGTACATACATACATACATACATACATACATACATACATACATACATACATACATACATTCATACATACATACATACATACATACATACATACATACATACATACATACATACATACATACATACATACATACATACATACATACATACATACATACATACATACATACATACATACATACATACATACATACATACATACATACATACATACATACATATTAGTATAATATTCAATTGTAAATTGATATTTGAAATAAATATTAAAGGAGATTTTTTAATAAGACATTGGAATGTGGAATACTCAATACGTGTTTGGGAAGTGGGAAAGTCGTCAATTGGAAGAGGGAAAGTTGAACTGGACCGATTCACCGTACCGCCAACGATTGGTACGCCATTATTTTCGACTTGGAGCGCCGTACCAAGGGGCTGGGGACAATTTCAGTTGGCTTTTGGTACACGAACCAGCTCGATCTGGTACGCTGTACCACGTCAAAGGGTACGTTGTACCGCCTACGATTGGATCACAATCGAATTGCGATTGGATACGCCGCGTACCAATACGGAAGTCACGGCTTAGGGAGCGAATTCAGTGATTATGCTGATTGCACCACTATGTAGAGGAAAGTAGGTTCAAGTATCACTGCATGTCTGCATGTGCAAAGCTAATGAAGTGTCTATTAATTGTATTCTCTAGGCTCTGGAGCACTTCAAAAAAACTCCTTGCCTACATATGAATTATGCTAAAACCCATATAGTGGTTGGAGGGGTCAACATTAAAAAGGAAAACTGAATACTGGTGCACACTAACATGACTAAAGGGGAATTCCCTTTCAAATACCTTGGTGGTCCAATTACTGCAGCTAGGATTAGCCTAAAAGAATGTCATAACCTAGTAAAGAAACTCACTACAAAAATCACTTCATGGGCAACCAAACATTTGTCATATGCAGGGAGGACTAGGCTAATTAACTCTGCCCTTTATGGGATTGTATTCTTTTGGTCTAAATTGCTAATTATACCCAACAAAGTCATGAAAAGGGTTCAGGATGTTTGCAGGAATTTCCTGTGGCGTACCTCATCAAACTACAAAAGATGTCATCTTATAGCCTTGGATGATGTTTGCCTCCTCAAAAGTAAAGGTGGATTAGGGTTGAAGAATTTGGTTTACTGGAACAAAGCCAATGTCGTGAAACTACTTTGGGACATTGCCGGTAAAAAAGATATTCTTTGGGTTAAGTGGGTTCAGAGTAGGTATCTTAAGCATGATACTATTTGGCAATATAAAAGCAAAGGTGATACTTGTTACTACTGGAAGAAACTTCTGAAGGTTAGATATGAATTCAAGAATATGCATGTAGTTGGGGAATATAAAACCAAGGATGGTTATACATGGTTGATTAGAGATAGACCAAATGTTATGCGGTATGAGTGAAGAAAACCTGGACCATCTCTTATGTACCTGCATCTTTGCTTCAAGGAATCTGGGGGAAGTTTCTACATGGGCTGGAATGGATATTAAGGCACAATTTGTGAGATATGGTAGCAAAAGTGAAGATCAGTAATAACAGAAAAAAGAAGAAGCTGAAGGCTGCCCTTTTTACTACTTGCTGCTATACAATCTAGAGAGCTAGAAACAGCAAGGTCCATAGCAAAAAAGAGATTTCTAAAGAGTGTGTTGATTACATTATAATATTATATATCAAATCTATACTTTTGTTTAGCCCAAGTACAATCAAAAGAGGTGTAGCAATCTGGTTTGTTGTTTGTAGTTTTTTTATGATTATGTTCTTGTAAAAAAGCCCTTGTTTTTCTAATAAAGCTGTACTTTGTTCAAAGAAATAATAACAGGAAAGTACTCTGTATGTCAGAGCCTCGGGGAAGTTTAAAAAAAAGGTGAACCACAGCCTAGGGGTCCCCCACACGGCCACACCCCTGCCCTAGGGTTTGTGGACGAGGTAAATCGCAGGATATACTCAACTTGTCAGTGTCCTAATGTTGCCACAACTTGTTTCATCATACAAGGTATTCAATTCTAAACTCTTGCATGGAGCAAGAATCGATCCCCCCACATTGCAGGTGGCAAGCAAGGTTGTCATAACAACACTTTGGGTCTATACCAACGGAGCCTCAAGAAACGGAGAAAGTAATGAAATTAGAGGAGAATGTTTGACCTTATAACTAGTAAAGTAGAATTCTATTTAAGGAGAAAGAAAGTAGAAATTGATTAACAAATCCATGAATTCTACAATATTACTTCGTCTTTCAAATTAATGTGCATTATTTGGTTTGCCGTAAATTGGTTTGGACTGGTTCTTTTTTGGTCTCGTCTATATTTATTTTTATTTATAAATAGAGATATTAATGGTCAAAGTGTTGCATTGGAGACTGTGAAAAGTTAAATGTGAAGTTAATTTTAAGATAGAGGGGTGTAATGTATCAAAATTTTTGAAACACCATAGGGGGTAACACCCGAGTTTGATCCTGACAACTGCGCTAGGAGACGCTAAGCATAGCGCCTTCGCAAATACCCAAGTACAGGCTTTGCTTTTTGCCATCAATTTGAGATAAAGCCTAATTTACCTTATCCAGGATGAGAAAAAGAAGATTAAACATAGAATAGATCTATCGTAGATCCACCGCTGCCTTAGCTCCCATCGCCGCCATCGGGTCCATCATCGCCGCTAGAACCATAAATCTAGAAGGAGGAGGAAGAAAGAAAAGATGGTGTAGGAGGACGTGGAGAAAGAAGGATGAGGAGAAAAAGAAAAGAAGAGGAGAAGATCAAGAGAGAGAGAGAGAGATGAAGCAGATCGAGGTGGGTGGCGGAGAAAAAAGGAGTGTGAAAGAGAAAAAACGATAGAGATTTAATGAGAGGGGTAGTTTAGGAAAAATTGTGATAAAAAAGTAGAATGAGAACATTATTTCCGGACGGAGGGAGTATGAAGTAATTAAGAGTTATCATTTACCGACTAAACGGTCTTACTTCGTATATTTTATTTAGTAGTAAATTGAATCCCTAACTTGATGAGAGAAAATCATGTTCACCTTCTTTTTTATGATATTGGATTCCAAAAGGTCTTTATAAAAATACAACATAACTTACACCAATTTTTTAGTATCCTCGACAATGTCTTCTCTGAAATCATTGGATATATGGTTACGTATTCTCCTATTTTTATATATTCAAGCATAGAAGAGCTTAGTCTCTTAAACTCCTTTCACACTAACCACACCTATATAGCTTGTTGTCATTGTTTGAATTAGCTTGTTTTTGTACATATATGATTAAGGTCTTATATATGAGCTTAGCTTGTTGTCATTATTTTTATTTTTATTTTCTATTTTTTTTAAAACAACCCAAGATAGTCATCACATGTGAAAGTATACAAAACTTTTTATGATATGATGGTAACTTCTAAATCTGTTTTTATACTCCAAAAAATTTTAAAATGCAGTCATTAATTATAGCAATGCAGTGTAAGCCTTAATATATAGATACTAGCAATTACTATTAGTTTTTTCTCATCACCAATTATTAATATTATTAGATAGTATTGTCTCTAGATGGTTTCTATCTATGCATGTATAGTGTAATTCATTCTTTTAGGTAGGTTACGGTTTAGTATAGGCTAACTAATGTGGCAATTGAGTCCGTCCTTTATAAATCATAGCTTGTGCATGTACCGTATGAAAGAACAAGCAATTATCACTGTTATTAATTTTTTATATGTAGGATAATCTCATATATAGAGGATCAACAATGTGCTTCTACATAAGGTCATTATCGTTGGCTATGGAACCGACGATAATGGAATGCACTTCTGGATCATCTATCACTCCCGGAAAGAATAGAGGCATTAATGGGTATGGAAGAGTCGTTTGAAGTTGCAGTAACGGTGGCAAATCCATATTTTCTAGCAGTGTTTGGACTAATGTCCAGATTTTAGATTATATTAAAATCCTAGTTTTTCATGACTTATTATATGCTGAATTCTTGCCAAATACTCTACCATCCCTATTGCACTTAAACATATAAAAATACATCTCTCTGATAACTTTATAGAGAACGAAAGAGGTACTTTGTCCAACTATTATGTGTGTCTTACTATTTTTGTGTTTAGTGTTGGAAAGTAAGATAATGTAGTGTCAATATGACGAAATATATATAGTATGCAACAAGAATAGTTAGAAACACATACTAGATGGATAAAAATAGTAAGACGGAGTAACTCTTTCCTTTCCTTATAAAGTTACCAAAAATATAGGTAATTATATATGTTCAAGTGTAATAGAAATGATCAAAAAAGTCTCATACTTAAATACGTTTGACAAAAATAAATATATACTATCTCATCAAAAACTAGCCTTTTTCATCCGAAATCTCAACTTCGGCCCAAATGATACCGGTAAATAAGAATTTGCCACCGTTGCTACAACTTCAAACGAGTCCTCCATACCCATCAATGCATCAATCCTTTTCGTGGGAGTTGTAGATGATCTAGAATTGCATGTCATTTTCATCGTTTCTATAGTTGACAATAATAACCATATGTAGAAGTACATTGTTTGTTGCTCTTCTGTATATGTGATCACTCTACATATAAAAAATTAATAACAATGATAATTGCTGGTTCGTTCAGACAATACACGTAGTAGCTAAGATTTATAAGACTCAAACGCAGAGTTAGTTACACTATACTAAATTGTAGCCCTACTTACAACGATTCATAACGTTATACATGCATGGATAGAAACCATCTAGAGACAATACTATCTATTAATAATAATAATTAATAATAATTGGTACTGTCAAAAAAAGTAATAATAATTGCTAGTACTATATACTATCTTTTAGACTGTATTACTATAATTAGTACATGTATTTTAAAAATATATGAAGTATATAAAACAAATTTAGAAGATACTCTAATATAATAGAAAAATTTGTATACTTTCATGGTGACAATGATAGGATATTTTAGAATTAGCTTTATTAGCTCATTTTTATCCACTACTTTGAGTGCCTGATATGTGAAAATTTTATGGTTGTCTTGGGTTGTTTTTAAAAAATAGAAAATCAAAAGTAAAACAATTTAGGTTGTTTTTAAAAAATAGAATATCAAAAATAAAACAATTTAGGTTAAGAGACCACTAGTTAGATTTGTATACATATATGAACTTAATCAGATTTGTATGCATTAACAAGCCAATTCAAACAACAACAAGGAGTGTTTAACTATTGGAGATAAAGACACTTAACACTTCTATGTTTGAATAAATAAAATTAGGTTAACACATATCCATATATCTAAGATCAATGATAGCAGAAAAGACACGGTTGAGGATACTTAAAAAAAAATGATAAATGTCATGATAAATTTTCTGAAGCCCTCTTAAACCTAATATCATAAAAAGGAAAATGAACATGATTTTCAATCATCAAGTTAGGGGATCAATTTACTATTAAACAAGAAGTATAATTCGTAAGACCCTCTAGAGGGTAAAGTATAACTCTTAATTACTTCATATTACTTTACTCTCTCCGTAGAAGAGTATTTAATTACTTTTGACTTTTTATAGCAAAAAATGATAAACTTTGATAATAAACTAAATAAAATTGATATTAGATATAAACAAAAAAATTATTAGATTTATCTTGTATTATATTTTTAAAATATTGTTTTATCTATTTAATATACCAAAATTTTAATTTTAAGTGACTCCAAAAAAGTCTAAATTGGGCAAACACTCTAAGAGAGTGAGAGTATACTACTAAGAATGCAGTATTATTTTCCTTATGTGGAGAATAACTCTCTTATAATGCGTGTAACCTCTTATATTATTAGGTAATTATTATTCTGCAACAACTTAATTAGCATTAACTCTACTATTTATAATAGTTTTCTACCAAGTATATATGCAACACTTTATTGAAAGGTATTTAATCAATGATAATAATGTATATATGATATTAAATAGTAATAAGACTCCCTATTCTTTGATGGATCAAAACATCAAATGGTTATGTACCTGTCTTTTGGATTTACATTCTTGAGCATTTTACCCATTCCAATGCCTTTTTTAGGGAACCAATTGATTCTTTCTTTTTCTTCTAATTTTGTTACAGAGTTGTTTAACTCCTGGACAGAAAGGGATACTCTATCAAAGTGTCTTTTATATTGTACGCAGCCTTTATGAGTCTTGCAATGAAAATGCCTAGCAAAATTCTAAGAGGTTTTGAACTAATATTTATGTTAGAGCTAACATGATATCACTGTCGTGATACAAAAGAAATTTTTATAGGTTAAATTCTCCAATGACTAAAATAAATATATTTTTCGTTTCAAATAGAATTTCATTACATTATTTATAGTGATTATTGTAGCATTTCAAGCAAATTAAAAAAATATTTAAAATTTTCTCTAAAAAGTTATAAGCATTATAATATAGTTCAAACATAATACTGTCTTTAAAACTTTTGCTCATCTGGTCATTTCATTAACTCAATATTGACATACACAATTTGTTGTGCTCTTTCACAAATTGTCATATCAACGTCGTTTTTCCCCTCCTTAAACATGTTTCTAATATAAACCTTACTTTCCCTTCTTATATATAAATGAGATTGTATTCTTTTGGTCTAAATTGTTTATTATACCCAACAAAGTCATAAAAAGGGTTCATGATATTTACAGGAATTTCCTTTGGACTACCTCATCAAACTACAAAAGATGTCATCTTATAGCCTGGGACGATGTTTCAGGAAGTAAAGGTGGATTCGGGTGGAAGAATTTGGTTTACTAAAACAAAGATAATGCCATGAAGCTACTTTGGGACATTGCCAATAAAAAAGATATTCCTTGAGTAAAATGGGTTCACAGTATGTATCTTAAGCAAGATACTATTAGGCAATATAAAAGTATTTGGCAATATAAAAACTGAGGTGACTAGAAAAAACTTCTGAAGGTGAGAGATGAATTAGAGAATATGCATGTAGTATGAGTGAAGAAAACTTGTACCTTCTCTTAAGTACCTGCATCTTTGCTTCAAGGACTCTAGGGGAAGTTTCTACATGGACTGGTATGGATATTAATGCACAATCTGTGAGGGATGGAGACGAAAGTGAAGACCAATAAGAACACAAAAGAGAAGTTGAAGGCTGCCCTCAATATTGCTTGCTGCTATACAATCAAGAGAGCTAGAAAGAACAAGGCCCATGGCGAAAAAAGAGATTCCGAAAGAGCGTGTTGATTACATTAAATATCAAATCTATACTTTTGTTTAGCCCAAGTACAATAGAAAGTAAGGTGTAGAAATCCGGTTTGGAGTTTGTAGTTTTTTCACTTTTTTGATTATTATGTTTTTGTAAAACCCTTGTTTTTCTGAAAAAGCTGCACTTTGTTCAAAAAAATAATAACAGGAAAGTACTATGCATGACAAAGCCTGGAGGAAGTTAAAAAAAGGTATACCCCACCCTAGGGATCCCCCACACCCCTGCCCTAGGGTAAGTGGACAAGGTAAATTGCAGGATATACTCAACTAGTCAGTGTCTTAACGTAGCCACAACTTGTTTCATCATACAAGGTATTCAATTCCAAACTCTTGCATGGAGCCAGAATCCATCCCCTGCAATGCATGTGGCAAGCAAGGTTGTCATAACAACACTTTGGGTCTCTACCAACAGAGCCTCGAGAAAGTAAAAAAATTAGAGAAGAATGTTTGACCTTATAAATAGTAAAATAGAAATTTATTTAAGGAGAAAGAGAGTGCACATTGATTAACAAATCCTTGAATTCTACAATATTACCCTGTATTTCAAATTAATGAGCATTATAGTCATCCAATTTTTCTAATTCGAATTTTGGTCCGGCAATCCAATCCGCAAGTTTATTCAAATCGATGGGTCGGTTCAATTTTTTTTAATATTTCTCTAATTAATTTTATGCTAATAGTTTTTTTGAAATTTTTACTAATATACCACCTTGATCCTAATATCAACTTCCCAGTTTGAATTTCATGGTCAATTTTTGAACTTTGATCGCATGGTAAGGAAAAAATACAATGAATTTGCATCCTCAAATAGTAGACGGCCAATACTTATTTCATCCTGGGTTTGGACCCTCAAATAGTAAATGGGCCTTATTCAATCCTGGGTTTGGACGAATGTACATCGTCATCCGAAAGAATTAAAAAAAATATTTATTCTCTTTATCCCAGTGTGTTCGTCTAATTTCAATTTTTTTTAGTGAAACTAGACATGTTTTAATAACAAATTATTCTAAAGTTATACTCCCTCCGTCCCAAAAAGATTTACACCTTTCAAAAAAATTGAGTCCCACAATCTCCTACCCATTTCTATTAAAAAACCACTTTTACCCCTTACTTTTTCAAACCCTACCTATCACATCATACCTTTTTCATAATAATCTACACATCGCATCCTACTTTTACCCATCACATCAAGGGTATTTTTGGAAAGTCAACACAAAATTATTCCTCCTTTAATTTCAACTTTAGTCAAAATGGATAACACTTTATGGGACGGAGAGAGTACTATATTTAATATAATGAAATAAAATTTTGAAAGTTTCTTAAGAGATAAATCTAATTAAATTAATTTTATACTAATGTACATTACAGTTTTATTAATTGAGCTTTAAATTTGCCATATTTGACTCAAAAAAATCATAACAAAGAAATACATAAGACAGAGCTTTAAAATATGTGTAAATATATTGGTTAGTTAAGAAGCTTAATTAGTTTTCTAAGGATTCAATACTTGGAGGCAACTAAATACAACATGGAATTACAAACATTGGCAAAATATTAAGTAACAAAAGAAAATAAAAATGTACATGTCATTGGAGAAATGAGAAAGAAAAGATTCAAAATTCTAACAAATGCAAAACTTAGTTCTACAATTGTTTTTTTTCCTTGTTTGCTCAAAAGCTGTTTGTGAATTTTGCAACGGCTTTCAGTCAAGTTGTAAGCAAAAATAAATGAAACAAACCTGAGTTAATCGATGTTCTCCAACATCTTTTTCATTGAATTCTAAGGATTCATCTTCATTGCCAGCTTCATCCAATGGTGTTGGGCTAGATTTACTCAAAGTGCTGGCAACCTGTGGTGAATATATGACCAAATTATTAAAAACAGAAAGAAGATAAATCAAAGAGAAAGTCACCTTAAAAAGGGAGAAAGACCAAAACACTGAAGGAAATGTGAAAAAATTGTGTTATTTTTGTTGCTTGTAAGATGCCCCATCACTTAATTTATATTAATGATTCCTGCCAAATCTAGATGCTTATATCAGTACTTGCAAAATGAAAGGTTATTAGTCCATTAAAATAGTGAAAGAAAACAATACCACACCCACAGAAATTTTTAATCTTTTACAGCCTCCTATGATATGTGTTAAAAATGTGCATGTCGTGATGCGTAAAATTCATTGACGTCATTCTTTTTTGTTAGTTGGAAGTATGCAATTGTCTACGTTTTTCTTCCTCAATGTAAAAATTTGAAGTGTGAGATATCTCTGCAGTGCTAAAGCTGGAAACAACTAAATTTCATCTGGATTGACATCCTAAAAAACACATATTAAACAACATTTGTATTTCATCTTGTTTGATATCCAAAACAAAATAAACTAAAATAGCTTCAAATTTAATGAATAGTGAATTCAATTGAACAAAGCGACCATAAAAGAAATATACAAAGGGAGAAAGTTTGATGAACCATTACTGTCGGGATTGGTAGAAAAATTGTCAGCAACCACAATGACCGGAAGGAACAATGAGACTCCCTTAGCTTTGGCCTTCTAAAGTAAAAATCAATTTGGTACCCAGACTTAAGAAGTGTGCATAACCAAATCATAGCCAATGCAAAAATAATTAAGAAACACTATAGATATTTCTTCTATATGAAACAAATTGAAAAGACTGAACAAACCTATAAAAAAAGTGAAATCAGTTTTACATCTTCATCAAACTTTAGGCTTATGGATTGGATCTACAACATACAATCATTCATGTTAAAATGATATCCAACATATCATACAAATATAGTAAAACGAATAACTGTAATTAAGCATAAACTAAACGAATCACACAATGAAACAACTGTGAAAAAAAAGAGGTAAAGACTTCAATGCAAATCACAATCGAAAAGAGCAAATAAGATTTAATTGACATAATAACCTGGGCTTACATCTTCTGCGTGGATCGGACACAGATGCGACGTCTGCGGCTACTTCTTCCGCTACATCTTCTGCTGTTGTTGTTGTTGTTGGTGTAATCAACCATTTAGCATTTGATTAGTTGATTAATTACACAGTTTGTTAGTTTGTTAAGAAGATATTTTTGGTTGTTACTTGTTTTTCATTTTCTATATATAGAACTTAACCATGTAATACACAATTTGAGCTAGTTAATACAATTTGATGCTTTCATTTCCAACATGGTATCAGAGCAGGTTGCTGTGGCTCCAGCAATCTGACTCCTTATCTTCCATCGTACGCTTCCCAATTCTTCAATCCTTATCTTCAATTTCAACTCTTAGATTTCCGTCGAAGAAGAAGCTGAATCGTCAATTACATCAAGGCACTGACTCCTCCTCCAATGGCGTCTTCTACCTCTAGATTTATCGCCGCCGTTCTGCTCATCGTCGTCCTCAACCAATCGGGCGCCGTCTCCGCCGTGTAGAGGCGAGAGATATTCTCGATTGTCGCCTCCGACCTCTTGTANGAAGCCGTTTTCACTGTCTTAGCCCCGACCGTTGCATCTCTCTTCGAGCTCGAGATGGTGAAATTCGGATCTGCATCTCGCCGCAGGAGGTCTCTTCGCAATCTCTCCGTTGATTTTGAATCCGAAGCAAAACTAAGCCGCCTTGCTCATCAATCTCAGCATCTTCTTCAGCTCCTTGCTTCTCCCTACGAAAATTCCCGGCAATGACCGGACCAGAAGCTGTAATTGATTTGCCGGCCGCGCTATCCCGAATTGGGAGGAGAATTCGAGGTCGATTATGTACCACGCAGAATCAGATCTGAGAACGTCTAAGAATTCGTGGCCGCCGGTCGTGATTCCGTCGCTCCACTCCCATTTGGTCTTACACACGGCGGCTGTGGTTCCGTATCTGAAGATCCTCAATTATGGGCTCTTCATTCTTCCGGCCTCATTCAATCTCTCCAAATCAGGTTTCATCACAAATTGAATAGAATTCAGAACATATTCTTCATTTGAGTTTTCCATCTCCATTCCATATTCATCACAGTTGATCCATATTCATCATCTATTCATTGTGTTACTTCTCAAATTGAATATCCAAATTCATTTTCATTTTCATCCTCAATGGCAGCCCCTGATCGCTGCAATTCCTGTCTAAGATTTTCAATTTCTGCTTTAATAGTTGGAGTTTGTTGCAAATCTGCATTCATCCTTTTCAGATTTTCAGTCATCCCCTGGATCTCAGTTGTGTGCTCCTGTTTAGCACCATTTAAAATTTTAAATCTGCATCTTTACAGATTTTTCATGAAGTTCTCTTATCTTCATTTTCATTCTCATGATTGGAATGTTTAGTTTCAGTCATTCTTTCACTTCTGTAAATTCAGAAGTTTCATCATGATCAATTTCACTCAATCGGTTTGATTGAGTTTCACTCGTATCGTTTTGATCGAGTTTCACTCGTATCGTTTTGGTCGAGTTTCACTTTCATCATCATCCGATTTTCGGTTGATTTCATCAATTGCTTTTGTCAATTGATTTCATTTCATCCTTTGATGTTTCGTGTGAATTCATCAATTGATTTGTCATCTCAACTTCATCATCGGCTTTGTATGGTTCGCTTTTCTGTTCATTTTGGAGAACCATTGCAGCCATCACTAGTTCATCACTAGTTCATCACTATTTCATCACTAGTTCATCCAGATGCAGAGGTGCTGATATTCTGGTTTTCAACACTGCTCATTGGTGGTCTCATCACAAAACCAAAGCAGGGATGTATTATTACCAGGAAGGGGATCAAGTTCATGGGCACTCTGATGTTTCTTGTGCTGCCAAGCCTGAGACTGTGGACAAAGTTTGTTCCATTGTTAAGAAGCAGCTTGCACTGGCAGACAGTGTCTCTGTCTCCGGTGAATCCAAGTTCATTGATCTCGGAGCTGATTCTCTTGACACGGTTGAAATTGTGATGGGGCTTGAGGCATTTGGGGTAACTTTGAGGAAAATTCAGATTATGGTGGTCTCCAAGGTTTTAAGAAAGTGAGAAACATCGAGCAGAAGCAAAGATCCTAAACCAGAAGCTTGCTGTTTTGGTCAATGGGTTTTCATCCATATACACATTAAAGTCAACACAGATTTGATTCAGTTGCAAGTTGAAGTTGTTCCCACCTTCAACTTGAGGGGGGGTGTTGGTGTAATCAACCATTTAGCATTTGACTAGTTGATTAGTTACACAGTTTGTTAGTTTGTTAGGAAGATATTTTTGGTTGTTACTTGTTTTTCATTTTCTATATATAGAACTTAACCATGTAATACACAATTTGAGCTAGTTAATACAATTTGATGCTTTCATTTCCAACATCTTCGCAGCCGAAGCGTGAATCTGAGAAAGAGCAGTAGAAGCGTGGATCTGAGAGAGAGCTGATGAGGATAAGGTCGTAGATGCAAAGAAGAAGATGATAGAATTTGAGGATGAAAACTTAGAGAGATGGGTGGCCAGCTGTTATGGAAGGAAAGAAATACGGAGTACTTAGGAGAGGGTGCCAGCTGTTTTGCTAAAAACATTGGGCGGGAAAATAGGATAGGAATTGCTTATTTAGGGAATTACCTCCTCTATTTAAAAATAATCTTCACATTTTATTCTACAGTTTACGAAAATACATATCTCAATTTTTAAAATCATTTTATTTAAAAATCGAGATATCGATAGGAGATAAAAATTACATATTAAAAGACTACATCAAAAACTTTACAAAACAAGATGCATCAAGAATATTTTATTTTATCAAATACTTAATGAAATTGCGTAAACAAACAAAAATTATCGAGGGGAGAGAGAAAAAATGCTATAATCGAATTGGGAACGGAGGGAGTATTTTTTAACACATAAACGACCTAAAATATCATAACTCAATTACTCTACTTCTTCTCTCTCCCCCTACGACGTGGTGGCATCAGTGGCGGATCCAGTATTTGGAGCGACTGGGGGCAAGAGTAATACGAAAGTTCGAGGGTAGCGCCCCCGTTTTTTAAAATCAAAGTAATTTTTTTTTTAAAAAATATTTTTTTAATAAAACATTCAAATGATTAATGAAAAATCTCAAAAGTACTCTCTATAATTTTACTTTCACTTGTAATTTTTATTTTCGAATTATCTTCTAGTTAATATTATAGTTTAATTTTCATTTTGTAATTCTTTTATTTTTAGTTTAAATAATTTTTCATTTAAAAAAAATTTAAATAATTCATTTTTATATTTGAACATTTTTTTCATTGGGGGCAATATTAATTTTTAGGAACATCTTAATGTATTAATTAAATAAAAACCAAATTTCATTGGGGGCAAGTGCCCCCATTAGATGTAGAGTGGATCCGCCCATGGGTGGCATATGTCTAGGGTTTTTTGGGTTAAAGGCCAACATAGGAGTAAAACATTAATTAAACTCTAAAATAGGAGTTGAAAGATAAAATTCCCAAAACAGGAGGAGAGATAAGATCTCCAAAATATGAGTTCATGGCCCTTAGTGCACATCATTTTCACGTCTGTAATTTTTTGTTCAACGTAATGAGATCTAAGTGATTGGGGTCTACTAAATAGCACACTATATTTTAAATACTTTGTATATTTTAATTTTGGTTCAACGAACTCAGATTTCATTAACTATCTGGGTGTCAAAACATTATTATACAAATTGTGTTCAGGCCAAGAATTGTTCATCCCAACAAATTAAAATCATGCATGGTTAGTGTTGCAAATCAAATCAATATATATATATATATATATATATATATATATTTCAGTATACGTTATTTCCTGTGGTATATGTATATGTGTAATATGTATGTATGGAGTAATTATGGCTTTGTTTGGTAACAGTGTTTTCGATTAGCGTTAGCGTTTTGGATAAAATTTTAACGGTGCAGATTAATTCTGAAAACGCTAAAGCTAAAGGCTACCGTCAGATAGCTTTTTCGAAACGCTAACGCTAATCTCTGACGCTGATGCCAAACGGGGCCTAAATATACTATGTATTAGATTGATATGATTTCCATATTATTGTTCATTGCCCAAATGTCTAATTTTTATTAATGAGTGAATAATGAATATGCATACCGCATGCTAACACACAATATGTTCCTAAAATATTTCTTAATTAAATAATCAAAGGGGTTCCTTTTTTTAATGTTTAAATTAGACAAAAAGTGAAAGAAAAAACAACATGGTGGGGTGGCTGTGAGGAGACGGAGCAGAGCGAGATGAGACTAATTAGAGTCCTCGGATCCCCATGATAATATTTATTTTTGAAATTTTGCACCACCGACGACATCGCCGCGCTATACCATTATCAACAACACTACCATCACAATCTGCACCATCGTCGCCACAGTGCCATATTAACAGTCAATGCAGTGTCAAAGAAAAATATAATAATGTCAAACATGGCACCATGTAATGTCACATATGACAATATATAATATCATAGATGTCCATATATAATGCCTCATATGCTAATATATAATGTCAAAATGTTACACAATGACATAATGTCAAACCAAATGTTACTCCTCCGTTCCTAAATATTTGCAACATTTGCTTTTTCAGCAGTCGCGGGAACTTTTGTTTATTTTTAATTTTTCATTGGTTATTTGATAAAATAAAATATTCTTGACATCTCTTATTTCGAAGAACTTTTCTTGTAGTTTTTTTGATATGTAAATTTTACTCCGTATTTTTTATTTCTATACCAATATGTAAACAAAATGAATTGAAAAAACTTGATATTTTACCTCGGGAATACAAGGAAGTACTACCAGTCAAAGATTTGGTAATAGCTATTCACTGCATAGTTGCAGTGAGCTTTGACGGTGTACAAGGAAGTACTACCAGTTAAAGATTTGGTAATAGCTATTCACTGCATAGTTGCAGTGAGCTTTGACGGTGTTAGGGTTATAATTGACGTGGTTTTGGTTGATGGCCCTGAAATCTGCTCCGTTCCCACAAGCATAATCTATGTTCTTTTGTAGCTGGGGATCACTCACCCCATCATTGCACACGCAGTAATTAGCTCCTGCACAAAAAGGGCCAAACTACACATTGTATTGATTATATCACATATGGCGATGGTGACCCAATGACGAATAGAAAATAAATGGCCCGTGAATACTTCTATAATTTAAGTAATAAAAATAGTTAATTATTCCTACTTAGAGAAGTTTAAGTTTGAACTCCTACTTTGAGGATATAACACATGTTTTACTCTTATTTAGGGGGTTTTCTTTATGTCTAGTACTCCCTCTGTCCCATTTTAAATTGTCTATTTTCCTTTTTTCTCCGTCCCAAAATAAGCTGCATGTTTCTTGTTATCGTAAACTTTTAAGAGTAAAAAATACCTAAATTACCTCTAAAATAAGTCATTCTTCCCCACCTTATCATCTCATTCATCGTCACCCCTCCTAAAAAGTAATGGCAATTTAAGAAAATCAACTTTATTTTTTCTCTTCATTAAATATGTCACAAAGTCAAAACGGGCAATTTAAAACAGGACGGAGGGAGTACCATATTTGTATTAATAAAATATTCTTATTAGAAAAAATTGAGTAGATTTTTTTCAAATGATAAACAAATTTTTTACGAACAATTTATTCCACATTATTAACTATATAAAATATATCAAATTAAAACAAGGGAAAGTTATCTCAAATAGTCCCACCTTTTCGCACTCTTTCAAAAATAATCTCATTTTTCAATGTAACCAGAAAAAACTCACCTTTTCGCATGTGTGCGAGTTTTAGGTCACCATTAAGAATTCAAATTTCACTTAATGGTTTCCTTTAGAAAATGCCTATTTTTCGTAATAGATAAAATTATTTTTCAACTAACTCAAAAAATAATACTCCCTCCGTTCTGCTATATTCATCCACTTTTGACTTTTGGAACTATTCATCTAAGCACTTTGACTCATCAAATTCTCTCAATGTGTAAGCCTAAGTATAGTCATGCGTGATCTTGTTTGATTTGTCTTAACATATAGATTATTAATATAAAATTTTTATAATTTTTTAATATACAAATTACAAGATAAAATGGATTAAAGAAGTGTATTGGATAGTGTGCAAAAATGAAAGTGGACAAATATAATGAGACGGAGGAAGTAATTTTTATATGACCCTCAAAAAATGTTTTTATGGCGTGGAGTATATTTTGTCATCCTTGCATTTGACTCCTAAGACTCAAAAGAATTAAAAGTCTTCAAATGAATTCTTCACTTGACTTGATAGTTTGCGCAGGGATCTTACATTAACTATATGCCTTTATTTCTTAATATATTTCTTTGCTTTCTTTGTTTTAAAGTAAAAATTGCCTTTGTCATCGTGTTTGTCATTTATCAAAACCTGAAAAATAACAACACTAAAAAATATACAAAGGGTTTTGAATTCATGTCCAACATTTTTCCACAGTAGGAGAGCGGCGGGGCCAAAATTCTTGCGCTTCTGGGTTCTATATGATTTTTGTAGGAGCAAACGACGAGCCTTGAAAATAGGAACCAACAAGGGAGACTAAACCAAAGGTTCAGAGGCCCTAGGGGTTTCTAACACCCTCGCAGTCTCAAGAATTGGAACGCTTGGAGCCCAACAGCATCACTCACATCTTTGGTAGCTCCGGTGGGCTCGTCCACTTTCTCCCTTGTTGAAAGTGAATTTCGGAGTCCCCCGCCTCTTCACCAGCAGCTGAGACATGTTTTCCCTTGAGACGGGGCACAACAGGGTTGTTACCTGGAAAAAAGAAACTAATTAGTTTGAACATCTTACTCGTATGCAGATTCTCATAATCAATCAAATTATCCCATATCATGTCCTTGAAGGCCTTGTCAACCTAAGAAGATTTGAAAAAAGGGGTCGGGTCAGATTCGAGTGGAGTACCACGGGGGGTCCAAGGGCATGTTCTCGGAGAATTCTATGATGAAGAATTTCATCGCTTACTTTTCTATCTTTCCCTCCAAATTCTTGAATACAAGGAGAGCTTTGCTGGGGTAGACGTTGAAGTAGGGAAATGTACCCCCAATGCTCAATAGAAGGAGGAAGTCGTCCTTGGCAGGAATTCTACTATTATCATGGCAGCGTAGGGTGTAAGAAGCGAGGTACTTGTGGGCTTGGTCGTGAAATGCCAGGGAGGAACTTTCCAACTATCGCCAATCTCCCGGATAAATGGATGGAGTGGCAATATGAGGCCGTTGAGGACAGAATCGTAGTGCATCACCAGGAAGCGGCATGGTTCAAAATTGAAGGCAAGACTTACGCCCCCACAGTGTCAGGATGATGAACCTTGAATGGGTCGCCGAGGAAATCACGCATGAGGGAGAGCTGTTAACCTTTGTTTGGGGAGGAATCCGACTGCCATTGCTCAGGGCTAATAGTCTTAGAAGACATTATGAGTGAGTTTGAGAGGAATGGAAGATGGGAATTGAAAATCATTGGGGAGTTGGAAGAAATTTGAGAACGATGGAGGAGATGGCCGAAATGATTTAGGGCATATGTTTATAGACGTTACGTCGTGAAACCCGAGATAGTGGAATTGATGTCGTTTCCAATTCAACACGGGGATCAAAGGCGGCTCATCATTAGTTTCTTAGTAACGCATCACTAGAGAAACTAGGGGGTTTGTGATGGATATCGAGCTGACGGAGCGGGCCAAGAAGGCCCAAGCATGCTATTCTAAGCCCAACGCTGATAAGGGGCGTGTCGTCTAGACCCAAGGACTGAATAAGATCATGGGCGGAGCCCAACTCATAGGGCTAGAACAGAAGATATGAGTGGATCGCAATTCCCTTGATCGTGAGGATTTGGGAATGATAGATGACGGATTTCTCGCGCCACAGTTGAAGCATGATTAGCCAATCTTTCGTATAATAAAACACACGAGCGACATACCATGTGCACTATAGTATTAGACTATAAATAGGAGATAAACCATTCATTATAAGTCAAGTTGAATCAAGCGAATACAAATATACAAAGAGCTATATTTTCTTACAATCTTTTCTTCTATTACGTATAAGTTCTTTGTATCGGCATATATAGATGTTCGGCCAAATCCCATCACAATGCTTAAGAAAAATTTATCTAGCATATATGAAGGTCTACCGTAGACATCATGAATCTTAAATGCATACAAAAATCTGCTTAAAGTATGTTATTTCGAAAGAAAAAAATCCTTACTTTGACGAGTCGATTAAATAGGGTTAAAATTCAGTCGGCTTTAACTAATTTATAACGGATAATTTCTGGTTTGATCAACAAAACTTTTGGTACAAATGTTATATTTTCGAGGAGAATTTTAGATAAAAAAAATGGGTCGAACGAATATTTATATGGGTCAAGTTATACCCACTTTCAAAGTCTCCCCATCGTGAACCCAACACAAGGAGAAAAGGAATTGGGTAAGAAGCAAGCGAGCAGAAGGAGCCAAAAGAAGACAGGCTGGCTCGTTTTTCTAGCATAACTCCAAACTCCATGTTCCTCTTTAAAACACAAAATGACAATCCGAGTAACGACAACAACTGCTCTCTCACGTTTTGTCCACTACGTACCCATCCAATCCCACTAAACAAAGTTTAGACTAACTCTCCCTTCAAACGTGAAAACTCACACAACTCCTAACTTAAAATTCAAAAAAAAAAATGAAGTCTGAGTATATATAAAGAGACAAACGACTCAATCTCCCTTAAGCTTCTCCCGATTCCTCTCCAGAAATCAAATCCCCACCTTTTCCTCCGCCATCTTCAATATCAAATATTAAAATGTTTGTGCAGGACGATGGATCGTCATCGGTGACGTCGGCGTCGCCGCAGCAAGGTCTCCCGGCGACATCGGTATCCCCGGGCGGCTTCGGACTGCCCTGGCTGAAAGAGCTGAAACCGGAGGAGAGGGGACTCTGCCTCATCCACCTCCTCCTGGCGTGCGCCAACCAGGTGGCCGCCGGCGGCCTCGAGAACGCCAACCTAGTGCTCGACCAGATTTCTCAGCTGGCCTCTCCCGACGGCGACACCATGCAGCGCATCGCCGCCTACTTCGCCGAAGCCCTCGCCGACCGGATTCTCCGGTCGTGGCCCGGTCTCTACAAGGCCCTCCGCTCCACCCGATTGCCCCCCCTTTCCGATCAGATGACGGCCAAGAAAACTCTTTTCGAGATTCTCCCCTTCTTCAAGGTAAACCAAATCTATAGGTTTATTTACCATTGAAATTGCTCGAAGCTTTAATTTTGCACTAGATTTATTTATTTATTATTGTAAGTTCTAGGTTTGACTATGCTTTTATACTCTGATTTGTTAGTTGTTCCCTCTATATAAGTTTGTACTAACCGTACTTGGAGCACTAATTTTGGTGTTCTAATTAATTCCTTGGGCTATAATTTGTTGGCTTTCAATTTGATACCGTAGTGCTGAATCTAGAAATGAAGGGAGTTCTAATATCGTGGTTGCTTGCAGGTGGCTTTCATGGTGACAAACCAAGCAATAATGGAAGCCATGGAAGGGGAGAAGCTGGTTCACATCATAGACCTGAACGCGGAGGAGCCAACCCAGTGGCGGCAGCTGCTCCACGACTTGAGTGGACGCCCCGAAGGGCCACCCCACCTGCGCATAACCGGCGTCCACCACCACCAGCAAGTGCTGGACCACATGGCCCGCGTGCTCACCGCCGAAGCGGAGATGCTCGACATCCCATTCCAGTTCACTCCCATACTCACCAAGCTAGAAGACTTGGACTTCCAGAAACTCCGTGTCAGAACCGGGGAGGCTCTCGCCATCACCTCCACCCTGCAGCTGCACTCTCTCCTCGTACACAACGATGAATTCACAACGAAATCCCAGGCCGGGTTTCTCGACGTGGAAAAGGACTCTGCCTCAAGTAGCAGCAAGGTGAAGGGGTTCCTCAGCTCTCTGTGGGGCCTATCCCCGAAGATCGTAACGGTCACGGAGCAAGAGAGCAACCACAACGGCCAAACGCTGACGGAGCGGATGTCGGAGTCGTTGTACTACTACGCGGCGTGGTTCGACTGCCTGGAGTCGACGCTGGCGAGGGCATCGCCGGAGAGACAGAGGGTGGAGAAGGCAGTGTTAGGGGAGGAGATAAAGAACATCGTGGCGTGCGAGGGGGCAGAGAGGAAGGAGAGGCACGAGAGGCTCGAGAAGTGGTTTTGGAGGCTGGGCTCGGCGGGGTTCCGGAACGTGGGGCTGAGTTACTACTCGATGCTGCAGGCGAAGAGGTTCTTGGGGAGTTTCAGGTGTGGGGAGGAAGGGTTTAATGTGAGGGAAGAGAATGGGTGTTTGGTGATATGTTGGCATGATAGAGCCCTCTTCTCTGTATCTGCTTGGAGTTGCAGGAAATGAATTGTCATTCTTCCTTCAATTCCTAGCTGAATTGATTAAATTTAATAGCCTGAGAACATGTACTACTGTAGTTCAAGACTTGGTTCATCGGACCAAACCAACACCGCTAATTCACCAACCATCACAGTGGTTTATGTCTTTCTTTTGTAGTCATTGTGACTTCTCGACACATTGGTCCGTCAACCAAGTTTATACGGAGTAAGTATTAGTCATTTTACTTCTCTCCCTTCCTTTTTTTAAAGCTATATTGTATAACTCATAAATATATCTACACTAGTATTTTGACCCATGCCAAGCTCGGTTCGAATGAAATTTTTGTCGATTCAAAAGATGTTTTTCAATGTACTCCCTCCGTCCTAAAATTAATTTCCCAGTTTGAGTTTTGCAGTCAAATTTTTTAAACTTTGATTGTAGATTAAGGAAAAAATACATTGAATTTTCATATAAATTTATTAGGAATAGATTCATTTTGGAATATAGTTTTGAAATATATAATTTTTATAAAATATATCTATATAAAAACTAAGATATTGATGGTCAAAGTGTCGCATTGGAGACCGTGAAAAGTCAAAATGGGAAGTTAATTTTAGGACGGAAGGAGTAATATTTTTTCTGGATTAAAAAAATATATGTCTAACACGAGTTTTTATTATGAAACAACATTTTTAAAAAGTATATTTGAACGACTATTTCATCACATGTAATATAAAACAATAGTTTCGAGAAAATAATGATAATCCTATTCATTTATATGACCGAATAAATGTTATTTCTTCCATGAAATGTAAAATGGGCCACGGAGCATGAGAATTTAACTCTAAAAAGAAGCATCTGCCGGCAAGTATCAACATGGTATAGGAGATTGAAGATCAAAATATGGATGCAAAGACTAATCATTACAGTCTCTTTTGTGCATGACACTCCAACTGAGGATATAATTCAAGAACCATCACCTGACTACCAAAAACTTGGCAAGCCTGAGCATAAACTCAAAGCTGCTCCTGTGCAACGTAATGCTTGGTTGCCTCGTCTAATTAGCATTTGCACTGCAAGTTTTCTTGAGGCCCTGCTCTGGAAAGGCTTGAAATATGCATAACAGAAGCTGAAAATACAAATACATTAAGGAAGACATTTAATACAAACCCAAAAAATCATCCACAAATATATATGAGGCTCAAAATGTGAGGACCTTCTTTCTAACCCCACAGGAAGGGCAGCGTATACTTACAACGATTAGTGTTGGCCTTTAGAATATGACAATTCATTAATGTATAAAACAATTTGATGCTCACATGCTAAAAAGAAACATTAGAAGATGCAAGTTCTTTCTCATACCTAGACAAGTAGGTGATTAAATTAGTATAGTGCATGATGCTTAATCTCCTACTATAGTGAATTTTTTATGAAACTTATATACTCATATTCAGAACTGAGAGAAATTCATTTTATTGCCATTTAAGGAAGAGGAATGTTTTTTTATGAAATAGCATAGGGATACAGTTTATAAATATATTCCAAACATAGAGAGTTCAATATTGTACCTATGACATGAAGTAAAGCTTCCCAAATAAAGTTTGCTGCACCGAGCATTCAATGATGCATGCATTACAGCTTAAGCAGTTCTTAAAGTCTGCTGCTTCATAACCTCATGTATAGACAGGCAACCTTGGTCATTCATTCATCTCATCAAACTCGTCAATACAAACAACACCTCTATCAACAAGAACCATGACATCAATCTCTAGTCTTCTTTCTCCTGTTCTAACTAAAAAACAATGCCAATTTTCAGTGAGAGTGTTCATAGTGACAGTGTGAAAATGGCACCACAAATTGCTCCTATTAACCTCTGATCCATGGCACCACCAATTGCTCAAAAGTCCAATCTCACCGTAACAACCTTACCTTCTTCAAATAACCCAACGTAAACTAGAAAGCATTCCTCTAGTTCAAGAGACAAATATGTCTAAGACCTTTTTATACTGAGTAAATTACTCATAAAAACTTAAATTAGAAACCAATGCTCGTTTTCAACAAAATGCTCATAAAGAAAATTGCCATCATTTAGTGTTATGTACACTAAAATGATTATTATTATAAGTGAAGGAAGCTCAAATATACATCCAGTTGTTGAACAACTTCAGCATCCTCCACTCTAGACATTGTCCCAACCCCAAAGGAGTGTAGATTCTAGAATTGCACACTAATTTAGGTAAAAAAAAGTGCATACAAATTTTGGAAAAAAACAATTTCAATCCTAATTTAGGTAAAAAAGAATCATATGAATTTAGGAAAAAACGTAATTTCAAATGATTTTTTCTAAAATTGCATATGAATTTAGGAATAAAAAACAAACCAATTTCTAACATGAAATTGCATGTGAATTTAGGGGGAAAATTTCATTAAAATTTGGAGAAAATGCAAATTTGGGAGGGGTTAGCATGAATTTCGGCATAAAAACAAATCAATTTAACGAATAGCTTCCATATTTGCTAGTGGGGTTTTTCGGTTGAGCAAGAAACACCAAATATAAACCCTAAGAATTCGGAAAAATCAAATCAATTAAAGCTTACCAATTAAGCCGTTCAACGACTTGAATGAAGGAAACACTATCTGAATTTTAGAAAGACATGAGAATATCATGAAATTACCTTGTATTCAAGCTTCCCATATTTGGCTCACAAACTTAAAATTTGCCTTACTTCCTTCTATAATAATGAAGATTTCTCCAAAGAATCAATGAAGCTAAATTTTTTTGTTGTTGGAGAACGAAAGATACAGGAGAGTAGAATGAAAGCTCCATTTTTTTACGATTTCATCGGCTAGAAGGAAAGAAATGGAGAGTAGAAGGAAAACTCTATTTTCTCGGCTCCATGCGCTAGAAAAGCTCCATTTTTGGGGGCCTACACTTACACTAAAAATTGTACCCTATTTGTACACCGCAGTTATACACAAATATTTTGATGGTTTACATCGACACAAGTGTTGGTGCGTTAACAAAAATTTACACGGACACAAAGAGTTGATGCGTTAACAAAAATTAGTTTTACACCAACACAAAATGTCGGTGCAAACCTGCGGTGTACAAAATAAGGTACAAAAGTTTAGGGTACAAATAACTTTATCCTTTTTTGGACATGTAAGGTTTTGTTTATGTATCTCTTGCCATGTCATATATTATCTTTATATTATAGATTGGGAGAAAGATTAAATTAGGAATAAAACATTGAAAATATATTAAAATAAGATTTTCATATTTTTATTGTTAAAATAGGACTTAAAATACATTTATATTATCAAACATGACCATGTACATTACAAAAAATATAGTAATGTGCACATGTGCAGTGCCACATTATAACCACATTATCACATTGTGAAGTTCTATTTCGGAAAAAAAAATATGAAAGTCCTATTTTGATACTTCTCTCTCTTTGTTTTAGTCCTATTTAGGGTTAGAGTTATACTCATAGAATTGTGACAAGTGGCAGGGTATATTTTTCTACATGGCAACATTTTAAAAAATCATCCGCCACCTATTAATGACTTGAATGATGTGTCAATTGTAATTAAAATATAGGTAGATCTAATTTAATTTGTATACGAGGTATATGTCTTATAAATGAAGTGACGTTATATTTTTTGAAAAAATACCAAAATAGAAGTAAAACACTAAAATAGAAGTTCCATATTCTTTATTCTCAAAATCTTTATCTTTATATTATAAATTTGAGAGTTAAACTTATAGAATTGTGACAAATGACGACATGGCAACATTTAAAAAAAATCATCTGCTACCTATTAATGACTTGAATAATGTGGCAATTTTAATCAAAATATGGGTAGATCCAATTTAATTTGTATACGGGATATATGTCTTATATATGAAGTGACGTTATAATTTTTTTGGAAAAAATACTAAAATAGAAGTAAAACATAGAGAAAGTACTAAAATAAAAGTTCCATATTTTTTATTCTCAAAATAAAAACTATCAAACATGAAGAGATTCCTTAGTTTCAAAAAGAAATTATTGGTAATACATTTCTAACGAAACACGATGTTTTTTTTCTATATATCGAGGTTAAAGTACACAAAATTTGACCATAAACGTACATCCATAATGACTGAGGAAGCATGAAGGGCAATGAGCTTTGACTCATAGTTCTTTGTTAAAATGGATGACGTGGAATAGCCAACTTCCAACGATCATGGAACCACCTTTTCATCCATCCTAATAGAAAATCAACTACCTTGGGAATGTGATATTCACGTGGAACAGCGTCAACATGTTCATGGATTCCGTAAGATTTGAGGTCATTATAGAATAATGATTATTTGAAAATGACCTAGCCTATTTCTCAAATCCAATTGCATCAAGGTAACCTATAATACGAGTGTCATCTTGATCTAAAAGTGTAAAAAATGGTTGCACTCCTCTTTAGATGCAGCACTTGCAGGACCATAAAACTTCTAATACAAGGATTTTTCAGAGCCACAGAAATGATGTTTTATGTTACCAAAAATATGATAAATGCAATGACCATGACTTACACTGGGGAAGAAAGACTCCACCGTGCTTTTCTATACCATCATACATATCGAATATAACGTACTGAACAAGACGATGATCTAAGGCTTCCATAACTTTTGATAGAAACCAAAGGTAATTTACAACATTTTTGGCATTAGAGAATCTGAATGCTAAAGGGAAAATCTATTTATTACCATTACGTTGCATCTGAATTTATTTATGCTGTATTTATTAGATCATGATTAACATTGTATTTGCATTGTAAGTCCTATTTTGAAAATAAAAACATAGAAATCCTAATTTTTGAATATAGTTTAGAATATGATGTTTTGTTATTTTATCATGTAGATTAATAAAAAAATTTATTGTTTATATTAAAAATTTGAAGATAAAATAATAATGAGTGTGAATATTAAAAATAGTGATATGAAAAAACTTTAAAAAACAAAATAATTTATAAATTATAGTTATAAACATAATAGTTGTAATAATGATAAAAATAAAGATAATACTAATGATTCTACTATTAATAACAATAATAATAACAATATAATAATAATCATATTAAAAATATATCATTTTTAGAGTATTGTTTGGGAGTAGAAAGAGTTTGAAGAAAAATAAATAGTTAGAAAAAAAGTAGAAGAACGTGGAAGTTAAAGATTTAAGTTCTAAAGAATAGGTTCATGCTCTCTAATTAATTATTCACACAATGAAATCCAAATAAGTGTTATTTTACCCCTTTTACTTTTTTTTATTGTAGTTACTATCTGTCAAAAGAATGTCACTCAATTGTTCACAATTCAAACTGAATAAGATTAATTTTTTTAGTTTTGTTAATCATTTGAAAAAATATATTATCTTTATCACTTTTCTTGTAAATTTTTAATGTAGTTTTCAAATTTTAAATTTTATTTTCATTTCTACACTATAAAATTAATCATCTTAAAAGTAATTTCAGTGAGACTTGGATAATACTAAAACTTTTGTGGGATTAAAATAATTTGGTTAATTTCCGTCATTTAGAATTGGATAATGCTATTTGTACCTCAAGAATTTGTACCCTATTTTGTACACCGCAGGGATGCACTAACATTTTGTGTTGATGTAATGCTAATTTTTGTTAACGCCTTAACTCTTTGTGTCAGTGTAAATTTTCGGTAACGCACCAACATTTAATGTCAATGTAAACCATCAAAATGTTAGTGTAAAAAGCTTGAGGCATAGTCTATATATACACTATCACTGTAGATTGTGTAAACAATTAAAAAATTAATTTTTACTTCTCTTCCCTTTTGTTCACCCTCTGCTCTTCCCTTCCGTTCACCCCTAGTTCTCCTTGCTCTTCTCCTGATTTTTCATCATCAACCGTATTTACACTCCAATGGAGTCCAAAATTATTGATATCTACATCTTTTCTGCTTTGTTGTTCTTCTTCTTCTTCCTCTCTCAATACTTTCTTGGTCGTATTTATTTAGTGATATTCGTCTAATGTTTAGCGCAAAATACATAAATGTGATCATAATTAGTCATCAAATATTTTTATAATGAAATATTCTAATTTAATTTGAAGATTTTAAAGTAATAAAATATTATAAAAATGTATTATATAGAAGATGTGGTTGGAGTGAATATAAAAAAGTGGAAGTGTAAAACACGATTGATAGTGTAAATTGAGATTTACACTACCATTTTTTGCACTATGGGCTGGAGATGCTCTTAGACTAGATGATGGGTAATTGGATATGAACTTGAAAGTGTATACCACAAGAATTTGGTTAATTTATGTCTCGATTTCTAGACACTTTCTTTTTATGGATGTTTCTTTTATAGTATCAATGTTCTCCTTGCTTTTCATATTCTCTTTTTACACCACAAAATTATCAAGAGGGAAGTAGTCCCTATTACTCAATCTCAAGAGAGTCCCACAAATTAAAGACAGGAATACCAAGTGCAATTAATAGGGATCGGCCAAAGGCCCAATGCAGTCAAATTTGAAAAATACAGGACATAAGAACTGAACCCCACTTCTTCCCCTGCTTAATAACCAGAAATATAGAGGCATTTAATACTGGAAACCAATGCAGTTAAATGGTTGGGAAGAGGAGGGGATAAATAAGTGGATAAAAATGGGGAGGAGGAGAAGGTGGGTAAATAACAATAGTAAAAAGAGGGTGAAAAAAGGGAGTCTAAGGGCATTTGGGGCCTCCTCTCTTGGTCTTCCAGTTATTGTAACAGGGGCAGCTTTGCTTGTTGCCATAAGTCCCCGCAGGCACACACAGACACTTATTACAACACTTGTTGCAGAAGAAGAGACACGGCTTCTTGTACGCCGTCTTCGAGCACCTGTACACGCACCTCGGCGAACAGTCTGCATTTTCCCACCCGGGCCATTAGTTCATTAATTTATGGAAAAACCTAGCGATACCTAAATTTTGTACCCCAACTTGCACGCCAGTCCATCACAGACAACCATTGTCTCAGACAATGGTTGTCAGTGTAGTGTGTCTATGATACACTGGCATGCAAGTTGGGATATAATGTTTCGGGTACACCGAGCACACCTCTTAATTTATTTATTTGAAAAAACTTGGGCATAAAATCCAAATTTATTCATTGTAACTATAAATAATGTCCTTCGATTCCTACCTTGTGGGTGCAGCTTGCCTTCGCTTATACCATACTGCAAGAGAGATATAAATCAATGTTAGTAGAAAGTGAAATTTGCACTGAATATGACTAAAACATAAATCATTTCCCGATGTATGACTTAAACATTTTTATTTCCTAAATCGGACTTAATAATGACTAGTGAAAAGAATAATGTTCAAGTGATGCTAGACATTTAGTTGAATAATGACTAATAGATAATTACCAATGGTCCTACATTAGAAAATAAAAACATATGGTCCTATATTGAGAAAGTCATTACATTTTAGCCCTATTGAGGTAAGTTATCCATTGGGTTGAAATTTGAATAAAGAGTAATTTCTTTTCATTTTTTTTTGAAACCTTTACAATTTGTTTCTCGCTTTCTCGTCAATTTTTTAGTTTAGTTTAATATTTTTCCCTTGAAATTATAAGTAATTCAATTCACATATTTCGATCCAAATATTGATTCAAAACGTATTTTATTTTTCCGCACAAGCTTCAAAAAATAAAGATCTGAGAAAAAAACATACGGAGTAACACAATTTTAGAAAAGTCAACGGAGGGGGAGAGAACAAAATTATGTGACCGTTGTAGTTGGAGTAACTCTTTTTTCATCACACTCCAACTACTACATTTGGACATCTGGATTTAATTGCCCAATTAAAAAGTACGGCTTCAAAATTACAGTGCTTAAAAACTAAAATTGACGGAAAATTTCACGATAGTGTGATAAAAATTGTTATAGATCACATATTTTTCTCTAAAGAAAAGCAACAAAAATATGAACTTTATTTTAAAATATTAGAAAAAGGATACACCATTTTGTACCCACGGTAAGTCTTACAATTACGAGTGAATGTTACAACTACAACCTTCGGGGAAAGTAATTATTGTTAATTTCTTTCAACTAAAATGGGTAAATGACTGAAATATGCATAAAACAATAATTTAAAACAGTCAAAAACGAAAAAAAAATAATAAAGATTACCATGCTGTCATCGCCGAGTGGTTGCAGAGTAGATGAATGTGCAGACACTGAAGCCTGTAATTAGTTAAGATTAGTAAGATCCAGCCAGGACTCATCATCAGATCGCATTATTATATTTCTCTGATATAGATAGTGTACGTTTTTATAATGTTTTCGCAAATTCATCTGTTCATATTTGCCGATATGAGATAGATTTAACAGATCTAAGTAAATATAATTTCCAAAGTAGTATATGTAGTAGATGCAATTAATTATGGGGTGGTAATTAATCAGATCTACGTTGAGAATGTGGGAAATTAAATAACCTGCAGATGACTTCAAAAAAAAAAATAACCTGCAGATTTTGAGCTAGAAGAGCAAAGATAAAGATCACTATTGCGCACTTGAGGATGCTCGACAGAAGACCCATTTTAACTACTACTACTACTACCGAGTATTACTATATCTCCTTAAGGAATTGAAATTAAACGCAGAGAAAAATAATCAGTACTAATTAAAGAGGTTTTTATGATGGAGAATTGGTGAGAAGTGTAGCAGATGGTAAAGCTATATATATACGCACAGACACAGAGACCTAACCAGAGATGCAAGGTGGTGGTGTACACATGTGTAGTATCCATTCTCAGCTCTCTTGTGGGCTCCACCGCATTTCGTTCTTTGCCCCCAATTCTATACTCTTCTTTTACGGAGTAGTTTTTTACTTTTTCCTTTCTATTTACTCGTATTATATCGAACTAGTATTTTATTTAACTTTTAATATTTATTGTCAAAAAAATCTTATATGGAAGGCTGACGTGTACTTGAAGAACTTTTCCATGACTTTTGAAACATCAAGGACCAATCATGCACAACTCATAAAATTGAAGGACCAATGATGGATTTTAGTCTATTTTTTCGCATATCAAGGTAAAAATAAGGATGTACAAAATTCGGGTCGAACAAAAAAATCAAACTGGAAAGACTGGTTCAGGGCTAGACAGGTAAAATTCCGGATCGGTTTTCTCCGATCTAAAGATTTAAGACCTGTAAAATTCCGGTAGAATCCGGACTAAGACCGCGTAGTTTCCAGGTCGGACCGGCAAGACCAGAATGTAATTGGGAAAAAGACTAAAGTATGAGTAAAACATTGAAAATATATCAATATAGGAGTTACATGTTTTTATTTTCGAAATAGGAGTTAAAATTAGTTTACATTACATATCATGATCATCAGTGGCGGAGCCAGAGGCTAGCTTTCGGGAGGGCACAATGGTGAACTATGAGAGTCGGTGGAAGCTTACTTAGATTTTTTTTCAAAAATAAAAATAATACTCCTTCGTCCCAATCTTGATTACAAATTGGAAATTACAAGGTAAAATCTTACGACTTTAAAATCATTTTATTTTACAAATTGATAAATCAATAAAAAAATTACATATTAAAATACTACGTCAAAAGTTCTATAAAATAAGATGTGACAAGAGTATTTTATTTTATCAAATAATTAGTGAAACCATACAAAAGAGGGGAGGGAAAATAAAATTGTAACTAAAATTGAAACGGATGTAGTATGATATAAAGAAATTATACTAAGTAAATTTATCTCAAATATACTACTATCCCATCACATAAAAAAGTTCAACACTTTAAAACAACAAAAATACTTAGATGTTGAGTTCAACAAAAAAACTACCCCTCCGTCCTTAAATAAACTTCTGTTTTTGACTTTTTGAGGATTTAAGGGAGGAATATTTTGGTATTGACTTTCCAAAATACCATTGATGTAATGTGTAAAAGTAAGATATGATATGTAGATTATTAGTAAAAAGGTATGATGTGATAGGTAGGGTATGAAAAAGTAATGGGTAAAAGAGGTTTTTTAAGAGAAAAGAGAAGTTTATTTAGAGACAAAGAAAAAACGAAAGAGGAAGTTTATTTAGGGACGGAGGGAGTAGATTATAATTACTTATTGGGAATAAATTTTTTTTAATACCTCCATGTAAGGCGACATTTGTGTTATCCTTATTTAAAAAGATTAATTTAGACAAAACAGTTCATTTTGTTAAAGAAAAAGAAACAGATCTAAATGAAAAAAAGATTCAGTTAATAGATGTCGAGCCCCTACGCAGGTGAAGCCACTGTCGCTGGAGGGGCACTTCGCTGGTCATAAACAACTTTGTCGTTCCATGGGGTAATAACCAGAATCTCGCCGGGGCACATGCCCAGGCAGCCCCCATTGCCTCCGCGGCTGATGATCATGTACATTACCAAAAACTATAATAAATTGCACATGTACAATGTCACATTACCACAGTGTAAATTTCTATTTAGAAAAAAAACATGGAACGTAACTCATATTTTGGTACTTTCTATATGTTTTACTTCTATTTATAGCAACTTCGTAATGTAATTATTCTACTTTGTTCTTCATTTTTAGTACCAATTGATGGTGTAAATTACTTGACCGGTCAAACTATACTAGACCGGGTCTAGAACAGTTGGCTTGATTCAGTAAAGTAAAGAAGGTAGAAACACCCAAAATGACCGGTAGGACTTTAGGTGGAACACCTGTAACCCGAATTGTATTTAAACAGGGAATGCACGGACACTTTTACAAGGGAGTTTAGAGAGAGTGAATTCGGATCCCCTTCTTCGAGGGTTACAAGAGGTATATATACTAGGCTAGGGGGGCAGGACCACGTGCGCCCACGTGGGGGCATGCTGCTGGCGTGGTGTGAGGTGACTGGCTCTGAGCTGCCTTGTCATCTTGCGAGGGGGGGGGGGGGGTTGCGCCCTTGTCGTGTTCTGGCTTGGAAATGTTCCTTCGGCATCTCTGCAATTCCAACCACTACAGTCCAAGTCCTTTTTGGATTCCTCCTGCCGACAATCCTCAATCTCTAAAAGCTGCACCGGTTGATTACTGAAGGTTGGAATAATCGACTTCGGAATTGGTTCCTGACGATGGAGTAAACCGACCGGTATACTATCCGAAGTGTACCGGTCAACTTCTTGGTCAACCAGTCGTCCATCTGCCAACGATTCAGATCTCTCTCCTGAGTTTGACCTCTTTGACCGGTCAACTATCCGGTCCTAACCTTTGACCGGTCTTGGGTGAAATACACTCATCAATAAGCCCTCTACTTCTCGGTTATGCAATTTTGTCATAAGCAGGAAGTATAAAAAATCTGAAATAGAGCTTTTAAATTCAAATTTTGGCCTTTCCCGCTCAAAATTTTTGAATTCGAAATTTAAGTGTCAGTTATGACACGTGCGGCCTGCTGGACGGCGTCAGACCTGCGCCCTTTCGTCTTCCCAGGCGCAATGATGGCGCCGCTTGACGCGGCGCGCCCTGGTGAGGCCACGTCGCCTCCTTCTCCTTTCCCCTCGCCTATATAAAGGCTTCAACCCCATTGCCTTTCTCACTTCTTCTCGCGCGACCTTCCTGAGTTCCACCGGTCAACCTCTCCGCTCTAGCTTCCTAGCCCTCCGAGTTAAGTAAGCTTTCTTCCTTTCTTTTATTAGCTTTCTTTCTTCATTTTCCCTCCCGGTAAATGTCTTCCTCCGATAGTCAGGACATCTCCGCCTCAGATGCCCATGCATCTGAGGAATCCCTGTCTTCTTCTTCTTCGACCGTGTCGTCTTCTCCCATCCCTCAGACCCGGTCGATTCCAAGCTCTAGCATCCCTGAACCGCGGCCGGTAAATCGGATGCCCGGTCAAGTATTTCAGGAGAGGGATGCACCGGTCGAAGACGAGCCGGCTCCCTATGACCCTGACGATGAAATGTATGAGGAATGGGTGGACCGGCTAGATGCAGCCGGTTATTCTCCCCTTCCTACCAGCTACCCCGCTGACATAGTCCCCCGGGTTTTCAAGATTGCTCAGAACAAAGCCCGTAGGAATCTCCCTGCCTTCTTGAATACGACCCCACCTGGCCTAATATTATTGAACCCCACCGGGATGATAGGTTAGGTTTCCATATAGTTTCTCTAGAGAGCGGTACTGTCTTCCCCATTCGTCCCCTTTTGATCGAGTTGTGCCGCTGTTTCAAAATCCTTCCCGGGCAAATTACGCCCAACGCCCACCGGTTCCTCAATGCTTTTGTAAATATCTGCGTTGAGCTCAAAATCGATCCTTCCCTTCGTCTGTTTCTTTTCTTGTTTGAAGTCCTCCCCGGTAAATCGGGTTGTGACGGTTATGTCTACTTCAGAGGCCGCAACGACCGTCAATTTATCTCAGACCTTCCCCAAAGCAACCGGCAGTGGAAGGAGAGATTTGTCTTTATAAAATTCCCCAACGATTCTCCCTTGGCCGGTATAAAGTGGAACAATCACATCCTCAAGTCTCAATACGCTGAGCCGACTAGCGCTCCAGACTTGGAGGAAAGTTTGGAGAAACTTCTACAGGGGGACCCCTTCACCGGGCAGATGTTCCACTATGGGGCCTGGATCTGGAGGATCCAACCGGGTGGTAAGGGTACCCCTCGGGCCCATGAGGCAGCGGGGCACGGGGTACCCTCCCCGGGCAATACTGCTGAGGCCGGGGGCCCAAGCCACCCAGGTATCTCTCCTTCTTTGTCGTTCATTCTCACCGGTTAGAGTTCGAATACTCACTAGTTTTGCCTGCTTCTTGTAGACATGAATTTCAGGGCCTACAACATGCCGAAGACTACCGGTGGATCTTCTTCAGCGGCCGGTCCACATACCTCAGCAGCATAACCGGTCCAGAAGGAAACTATAGAGGTTCATTCTGAAGAGGAAACCCATGAGACCGGGGGAGTTTCTCAAACCGGGAAGGAACCGGCGAATCCCCCCCTCAACAAAGAAAAGGGGAAAAAGAGGGTGAAACATGCGGCCACCAACCATCCGTCGGCCAAGAAGAGAAGGGGGGAAAGTACCCCGGCTGAGGAGTCGCTGGAGGAGCTTTGGGTCAAACTGGCCCTCAAGCTGAAAGGGGTAATCTTCGTACTAACCGGTACCTCCTCTTGCCACTTAATCTTCACACTAACTGGTGTTCTTTTCAATATGCAGTTGGGTGAAGTTAGGCCGGACGTCTTGGAGCAACTCACTGAAGATTCATCTTCCCGGTTAGCCCAACTAGAGGAGAAGCTGAAGAGATGTGAGGCTCATAACCGGGACCTCAAGGAGCTGACTGCCCGGCAGTCGAATTAGATGGCTGATCTTTCTGCAATTGCCGAGGGGGCCAAGGCAGAGACCCTTCAGCTGAAGGAGGAGAACTTAAAGCTGATGGAGGATCTTGAGCTGAAGGAGCGGGAGTTCCCCGGTAGGGCCAGGCAGTGGATGGAGGACAACCTAGTGGAAGCTGCCCGGGTACTCACTTTTTCTGAGGAAAGGACGGTGGAAGGCTTCAAGCTGCTGTACCGGGAGGAGCAGGGAAAAGAAATGATCACCCAAATCGGCTCCTACGGTTTTATGTCCGGCCAGAAATGGGACCGGGAGGCCACGCATGCGGTCCTTGCTGAACGTGACCCGGACTTTAATGCTGAATCATACGGCCTGGCCCCCATCCCGGACAATGAACCTGCTCCCCCTTTCCCCTTAGAGTGAGGAATCTCCCCGGCTGTGACCGGTTAAGTCATTTTGTAAACTTGAAATTCTCCCGGGTATGCCCGGTGAATTTGTAAGCATTTGACATCTCCTATTTTTTTTGAATGCCAAGTTCTATTTGCTCACCGGTTAATCTTCCATATGTGCTTGATCCTTGATTGATATGCTACTTTTGTTCCTTATAACGCCATCGTAGAATATTTGACCGGTACATAAATTGGGCCGTCTCTCAATCGTTTTCGACCGGTGGAACTTCAAAGTTTTCTTTGAACACTTTATCTGAAGGATCAGCTCGAGTAACTTTGACCGATTGAACTCCAACTTGATGGTCAATTTGAAAAAATGTTTGACCGGCCGGACTTCATTTTCGCTTTCTTGGCTTGTTTTTGAATATGCTAAGTCCAGCCCGGTTGAACTTCAACTTAAAAAGTTTGACCGGCTGAACTTACCTTTGGCTTTTGGATACCTTCGTTCGATGAAGTAGAGTATGACCGGTGCGTTCCCACCTCATGATGCGACCGGTCAACTGCTTTGCCTTGGGGAACTTCCGAAGTTCCGCTGTATCAATACCCAACCGGGGTATTCCTTTTTTTTTTTGCGACCGGTAGGTTGTAGGTGGAACACCTGTAACCTAATAATTTCTTGAACTATCCTTAACCGGTAAGAATACTGGATAATTAACCATGTTCGAATGGTTTCGAACCTTCTCCAAGGTTCAAATGCACCCTTCTTCCAGGGCCCCCTCTTCCGGGTGATTAAGTCTTTTAATGGCCCTTTGATTTCTACCATCCCGGGAAGGCCTTAGCTCACCCCCCCCCCCGTTCAAGTCTTCCCTGAGAAGGGAGAAACAGGATGCGCCACGGTGGACGATCCCCTTCTATTTCTTTTAATGGGCATCTTTTAGTCCCCAATCAGTTTGACGGCGTTGGCTGATTCCCCAACACCGGTCAAACCTCATGGGCCCGTGTAAGTACGGTTCGAACCTTTTTCCAGGTCCAGCCCTCTTGCAGGCATACCCTCTTCCGGGCTCCTCTTCCGGGTTTTATATTTTTTCTATTATACTGAGCAAGACCGGTGTAGTAACCAGCGTGCCAGGTCCGGGCCTGTGTCTCAGTTGGCTTATCCGAGTGGATCTGATCCACCCGGGAAGCCCTCCTAGGATAGGTTCGACCTATCAATTCTGCTGCTACCATGTAGAGTATTGAATGTCATCGGTTTGATTGATAATAAAGTAGGCCTTGCCTAGTATTACAATCACTTGTAGAACTTGCGAAGATGATGGGAATTCCAGGTTCTTTCTACCGGTACACCTTCAAGAGTTTCTAACCGGTAGGTTCCCGGGCGAATGATAGCTCTCACCCGGTAGGGCCCTTCCCAGTTTTTGGCTAGCTTTCCTCCGTCTCCCGGTCTACTAGCCTCCCTTCTTCGCAGGACTTCATC
>OOIL02005153.1:138300-198893 GCA_900332095.2 Cuscuta campestris | reverse complement strand
GGTCCGCCAAAGATCATCCCAATATGTTCTTTATCAGGGGCTGGTTGTTGCTCCCTTTGCCGGTTGTTCCTCCGCCGGTCATTGTCCCGGTCATTTCCCTGGGTCGCTGGCCTTACCCATTGATGGTTCTTCTCCTGGGCTTTCTGCAGATAATCCTTGCCCAGTTCTCCGCTGTCTATCATCTGCCGGATTACCCCCTTAACACTCTTGCATTCGGAAGTGCTATGGGAATCTGACCTGTGGTACGAACAATAGGTGCCCGACCACTAGCGCCCAGTTTGACCGGTAGGAATTTCCGGAGGAATGACCGGTGCTTTTCTTACTTCTTGGCACCCCTCTGTGTTGACCACGCGGATGACCGGGTCATAGTGATGCCTCGGCCGGCTGGGTACCGGCACTTCTTCCTTCTTGACTTGCACCGGCTTGGGCTTGTAACCATGCTCGGCTTCCTTCTTCGCCCGGAGTTGAGTTTCAGCCTCGGCAAACTCCCACGCAGTATGGTAGGCTTCCTGGTACGTGGCCGGGGGTTTCCAGCAGAACTCCTTGTAAAGTTCCCCAGCACGCAAGCCGCTCAGGAGGAGGGACAACACCGTCTTGTCGTCCATCTCCTCAACCTTGTCTACCTCCTCCTTCCACCGGGTAAGGAACTGAGTGAGGTTCTCAGATTCCCTCTGCCCGGCTGTACTAAGATAGGTGAATTTCTTCCTCTTATTACAGTTTTCCTGGAACTTGGCCTTAAATTTTGAGGCCAAGTCACTGAATGAATCAATACTTCCTGGGCGAAGTTTGTTGAACCATTCAGTAGCTCGATTCCGCAGGGTTTGGAAGAAAAGGAGGCACTTTTCTTCATCCGTACAACCATTCATAGTTGCACTTTGGTTGAAAGAATCCAGATGTATTTCTGGATCCTCTTTACCGGTAAACCTTGGGGCGTCTATCTTGACCTTTCGTGGGAAAGGTGTCAGATGGACCCTTGTAGTGAACGGGGACCCTGCGAGGGGTTTGTCCCGGTCATTCTTCTCTCCAACCTTCTTCTCCAGCCTCTCCAGCTTTGCCTCCATCTGTTGGACGCGATCATTGGGGGTGGTTAACCGGTTCGCCACCGGTACCCTGGGTTGGCTTTCTGCCTCTTCCTCCTGGCGAGAGGCCCTCGTCCTGGCTGGCTCTTGCCAGTTTGACCGGGAGCGTTGGGTGCGGGCAGGCTCGGCCTCCCTCATCTCGCCTAACCGGGCGAAAGCGCTGACATGGGCAACGCTTTGCCCCAACCTTAGCTTGGCTGATTTTCTCTGGCCCTCCTCCCTATCCCCCAGCCTTTCGAAGGTGGAGTTTCGGGAGGTGGCGGGTCGGATGGTTTTTCCCTTCTTCTTCTTGTGGGCCCTCGGAATGTCCCACTCGTCGTCTCCGCTTTCAACCGAGACGCAGTGTCCATCCGGAGTGATTAACGGATTCGTACCTTGCGGGGGACGCGATGGCCCTGCGGCGTTGAGCGCACCAGTCAAGTTGACTGGTGCCATGGTGCTGACCAGCTGCGGCTGGAAAGGTGATGGTTGCGGCACCGGCGTCTGGAATGGCGTCACTGCCATCGGAGCTTGAAGGGGCATCGTTCCAGCACCTGGAAGGGCGAATGGAAACATGCCTGGGAGGAAAGGCATTCACCCATTCTGTTGGCACATGGACATGATCTGGCCAAAGCCTTGGATGGCCTGCAGGTTGGCTGGGTCATTCATGAACTGTGTCATGCTTGGTGGGAAAGTGACCCTTGGCCCAGCGGAAGGGACGGGGGCCGTGAATGGGCTGACCATGCTGGGTGTTGGGACCGAGCTTAGTCCCAACGGCAAAACCAGAGTTGAAACGGCTGGCAGGGTAGCAACCATGGGGATGCTGGTACCTTCAGTGGTGGCTTGCACCTAAGCAGAAGTAACGTTGATTTGCTGGCTGGAAGACATTTTGAGTGGTGTTTTTGTGGGTAGGTTTGTATTTAGAAGAGAGGAAACCTTAACGGTCCCACGGGTGGCGCCAAAAATGATGGTGTAAATTACTTGACCGGTCAAACTATACTAGACCGGGTCTATAACAGTTGGCTTGATTCAGTAAAGTAAAGAAGGTAGAAACACCCAAAATGACCGGTAGGACTTTAGGTGGAACACCTGTAGCCCGAATTGTATTTAAACAGGGAATGCACGGTCACTTTTACAAGGGAGTTTAGAGAGAGTGAATTCGGATCCCCTTCTTCGAGGGTTACAAGAGGTATATATACTAGGCTAGGGGGGCAGGACCACGTGCGCCCACGTGGGGGCATGCTGCTGGCGTGGTGTGAGGTGACTGGCTCTGAGCTGCCTTGTCATCTTGCGAGGGGGGGGGGGGGGTTGCGCCCTTGTCGTGTTCTGGCTTGGAAATGTTCCTTCGGCATCTCTGCAATTCCAACCACTACAGTCCAAGTCCTTTTTGGATTCCTCCTGCCGACAATCCTCAATCTCTAAAAGCTGCACCGGTTGATTACTGAAGGTTGGAATAATCGACTTCGGAATTGGTTCCTGACGATGGAGTAAACCGACCGGTATACTATCCGAAGTGTACCGGTCAACTTCTTGGTCAACCAGTCGTCCATCTGCCAACGATTCAGATCTCTCTCCTGAGTTTGACCTCTTTGACCGGTCAACTATCCGGTCCTAACCTTTGACCGGTCTTGGGTGAAATACACCCATCACCAATGATACGGAGTATTTTATTAAATTTTTCCACATAAAAAATTGAAAGCACTGGATGGGAATCGAACCCAACACCTCTAAAACTATAATAAATTGCACATGTACAATGCCACATTACCACAGTGTAAACTTCTATTTAGAAAAAAACCATGAAACTCATATTTTGGTACTTTCTATATGTTTTACTTTTATTTCTAGCAGTTTCGTAATGTAATTATTCTACTTTGTTCTTCATTTTTAGTACCAATGATACGGAGTATTTTATTAAATTTTCCCACATAAAAAATTGAAAGCACTGGATGGGAATCGAACCCAACACCTCCCGTATACTAGTGCAAGTTATCAACCAAGTGAGCTACTCAATCCTTCTTCAAAGTCTAGGTATCAATCATATTTATTTATGGTTTTACAAAAGGTTCATACAAAATAAATATATAGTTTTTTTGTGCAAGTGTGAATTTGTATTTATGAACTTTTAAAATAGTTTTAAAAATTGAGAATTATTTAATTTTTATTTCAAAAAAATATACTATGTATATTTTATAATTAAAAATTGTTGTTTTTAAAAATCAAGTAATATTTATTAATTATAATTTAATATGCTATACTTTTTATTTTTCAATCATTTTAATCAACTAAATATTAAATTTAAAATGTCATATGTATATAAGAATAAAATATATGGTCTTTAATTTTTGAAAATATGAGTATCCCCTTATTATTTAAGTATTTGTTAGGGATTAAATATTAACTTTTGATAATAATAAAAATAATAAAATAAAAATAGAAGGTGTGAAATAACATATGTACAAGGATATTAAAAAAATAGATGAAGAAATAATAACATAAATTAAAATATTTTATTGACTAAAAATATCTAATATATTATAAAATATTATTATTATAAACATAGTTGACCGGGTCGTTGACCTTCGGTTAGACCGGTTCAACCGGTCAACCCTTGACCCACTACCTCGTCCGGGTCGACGTCCGGCCCGATTTTCAAAACATTGTACTCAAGTTAGAATATCTCGGATAATCCTAATCCTACTCGATAATTAGCCAACAAGTACTAACTCTTATTTAGAGAATAAAAATATGAAACTCATATTTTGGTATTTTTCTCTATGATTCAGATTGAGAATCGCTATTCCCTCGGTATTTACCCTGGGGAACATTCACGTCTATCGCTGTTTTAGCCACTTTGGTATCGTCCTTGTTGAATTTTTCAACGATTTTGTCAATCTAATGGGATTGACTCAAGCTCAGACCGTCTAGTCTTCTTATTATTTTGATTCCGAGAATCACATCAGCCAGACCCAAATCTTTTATATCTAATCGTACGTTTAACATGTCCTTGGTGGACTTAACCATCATGTCATTACTTCCAACAACGAGTATGTCGTCTACATACAGACATAGAATGACATATCCTTCATATGTGTCCTTAAAGCTAGTACACGCACTTATTTGACTCGTTTATCTTAAAACCATTGTTCATCATTACCTGGTCAAACTTATCATGCCATTGTTTTGGTGCTTGTTTAAGACTGTATAATGATTTCATGAGTTTGCAGACCTTCTTTTCTTGGCCCGGAACCTTAAACCCCTCAGTTTGTTCCATATACATTTCTTCATCTAACTCGTCAGTTAGAAAGTTTCGTAAGGATGTAAATGCGATGATCATCCTGTTAGAATCTATCCTCGTCACAGGCGCGCGTAAGTATCACAGTAGTCATAGCCCTCACGTTGGCTATAACCTTTGATCACAAGTCTAGCTTTATACTTGTCAATGGAGCCGTCAAGCTTTATTTTCCTCCAAAAGACCCATTTAGAACCTAATGGCTTGCAGCTTGGAGGAAGGTCAACCGATTCCCACGTGTAACTCTGAAGAATAGAATCAACTTCACTTTTTATGGCTTCTTTCCATTGAGATCCTTCAGATTAATTGTAACGAAGTGAAGAATAGAATAAAAAACTGGAACGAGGATAGAGTACTTATTCAAAAACAGTGAGAGAGAGAGAGACCATAGAGTTGGAACGCAAAGAACTTTTTCCAATTTTTGGTGATTATCTCTGCAGCAAAAGGACCTTCTTATATCGGAGTAGATTGGGCGTTTGGACGGACTAGGCGAACAACACGAGGAGTCAAGTGACTCTTCGTAAGTGCATGCATGGATATCTTTCTACTTCGTTCTTAACAAAGTGTTTACACGTGTTCGATTTGGTCTCGTAAAAAGATAAGGATTCGGCCCACGCCCTTGCCACGTCACGACGCATCGCGCGCACTATATATTGAAATACTCATCTCACTTGGAATAATATTTGTCCATAATTAATTTTGAGAAATAATTTTGTGAACCCTAACAAATTTATGTCCAAAGTTGTCCTGTTATGAGTCAAAATTCCAACAATCCCCCACATGAATGAAAAATTAATTCACGTGTTTGGCAAATAACTCTATGGTTGAAAAACTACAAGAGTAGGTAGAGTAGGTCTAACTCGAGGCAAGAATGCTTTTTCATATCTTCTCCACAATCTAATTTGTATGTTTCAGTAAAACTAGTTTTCATTGTATTTTTCTCTGCACGACTACATCTCCAATGTGAAGAATGTGAATAAGCTTGACATATTATTTTATCAGTTGATATTACTCATTTTTTCTAAATTGTTAGGCTAGTTTTGTGTACTATATTATCCAAAAAATACTTATCAGAAAGTAAAATTTTATCTAAATACTTTTTTTTCATTTGGCCTAGGTCCTACAAATTATTAGGAACTAGACCATCCTAACACGTAACATGAAAAGAAATGCAAGAGTCACAAATCCAAAGGCATAAAGTATATAATTTTATTATTTGTACACTCCACTCAGAGAACAAAATGATTATAATTAAATAATTAAAAAGAAAAAAACTTTCATTTTTGTATTTTGTGATACTTGTCTTTGTGACTAATATTTCTCAAACAGGCTAGGAAATTGTTTTTGGTCAAGAAGGAGCATCAAACATGATCCTTTCAGTGTGTACTACTCCGTATCTTATCACGGACGATTAAAGGGGCAAACAGTTCCTTTCTCAACCCATTTTTTAGTTGAGATTAAATAATGTCTTCATGGAAATAGTAGTACTACTACGTAATAGGCAGTATTATATAGGAGATGGTCCTACGTTGCATGTGGGAGACAAGCTATATCAAACAGAATTCAATGAGAGCCAGAAGTTAGAAGAAGACATCATAGGTCGGTATAAAAAACACTTTGTATCACCACTATAGAGTTTGGCCCACCTTATTTATCAATGAATCCGTTTAAAAGTTTTTACTAGTGCATTGGTGAGTCTTTAATACACTCCCTAATTTAAGTTGTTCGTAAGAAATCCAAATTCAACGTGGTCTCTTATAAATATTCATTTCAGGAAGGGCATGAGTCCAAATGTCCAATTGCAAGTCACCAATCAATTATATTCCAAATTATCTACTGTTCACATGTGTTAAGTAATCAATTGAATTCAACAAACCATCTTTAGAATCAAGTGCTTGGTTTCTGTTTTGTTTTTGGGAAGCATGTTAGGCACAGTGAGATATGCAAGATGTCAAACTATTTCCCCATGGCCAACTGTCCCATGTCGTTTGAAAAATCGATATCAGTATCCTCTCAGTTTTTAAAACTTATTTCTAAAGTTCTCATTGTTTCAAAACATTGCACACACACCCCTCTGATCATTTTTTGGTCATTTTCTAGCGAAGATGGGACATTGGTGCCTATTTTCTAAACCATATGGGCAATCATTGCATGCTCATTTCTTATTTTTTTGTTTCAGATACAGTGCCAAATTATCACATGTCGAACTACGATTTCGAGAATAAAAACATGGAATTCTTATTTTGGTACTTTTTCTATGTTTTAGTCCTATTTAGGGTGACTTTTGTTTACTGTTTGATTTTTCTCTTTTTTTACGCTTTTTTATCTATTTGTTTCCTTTTCCTAGAAATTTTTTTTAAATTTCTTTTCAATTTTTATAATGTTTTAAAAATTTAAAATTCTTTGTGTTTGAAATAAAAATAAAAATAAATTCATATACTCAATCTATCTCAAATTAAACATTTAATTTTCCTTTTTTTAGGATTTTTTTGGTAAGTTCAATAGAACATCTAAAAAATCTTTAAAATTGGGATATCCAAAAAGGATATTCATTTTTATTTTTTGTTTTGTTTTATTTCTTATTTTATGCTTCATTTTTTGAAGTTTTTAAAAAATACTTTTTTATTTTGAATAACAAAAAATAAAAACTATTAATTTGATATGTACATAAGCAATATAGTAATATACTCGTATGTTACTTTTTTCAAACAAAAACAATTTTTATGCTTTAAGAACATTATAAAAAAGTTTAAAGAGAAATTTAGAAAAATATGATTAATAAAAGAAATAATAAAAGAAAAAAGGAGAAATACAAGAAATAAACAAAAAATAAAAAATGAGCATCATTGCCTCACATGTATGAAGGAATGATTGAATTATATTATTGACAAAAGGTATTACACTTTATAGTAGTTACAATTAGGAGAAGTAATCATAAGCCATAAGGTTAGCCTAAAGATTAGGGAGTTACAATACATATATGGAAGGAGTGATATGGGGAATAATATGAGGAGTTACAAATAATGTAATGAATATAATAGATATTTAGTATCCTTAATTGAGATAATAAATAAATAATAAAGATTATTTATTTATCCTTAACACGCCCCCGCAAGATGGAGGATCCGTCAGATACGCCAATCTTGGACCGAAACTTTGCAAACAAGGCCCGAGCAAGGGGCTTGGTGAGAATATCTGCCAGTTGTTCAGTAGTGCGTACATGAGACACCCAAAGTCTTTTATCTGCCACCAGTTCTCGGACAAAAAAATAATCAAGGGCAAGATGCTTCATACGAGAATGAAAAACTGGATTTTTGCACACATGAATAGCACTGATGTTGTCACAAAATATATGAGGTGGCACCGAGTGTGGTTGTCGAAGTTCTGTCAGAAGATTTTGCACCCATTGTAATTCGGCAACAGCATTAGCAAGTGCACGATATTCAGCTTCTGTGGATGAGCGCGAGACACTTTTCTGGCGAATAGATTTCCACGAGATGATATTTGGACCCAGATAGAGAACATATGCTGTCGTGGAACGGCCATGATCAGAGAGGCCACCCCAATCAGCATCGGAGAAGGCAGTTAATTGCATAGGAACATTTTTGGACAGAAATAAGCCATGAAAAATAGTACCCTTGAGATACCGCAAAAGGGGTCGTAGGGCCGACCAATGAACTTGAGTAGGAGCATGCATAACTTGAGACAACTTGTTCACGGCAAATGCAACATCTGGTCGTGTGAGAGAAAGATATTGCATCCTTCCTATGACACGCCGGTAGGCCGTTGCATCCACCACTGTGGAGGACGAAGGAGTGAGACGTAAGTCCTCCGCTACCATCGGAGTGGCAACATCTTTAGCACCAGTCATAGAGGTATCCTCAAGAATATCCAAAATGTATTGAGACTGAGAAAGAAACAGGCCTGCTGGAGTTGGGATGACCTCAACTCCCAAAAAATGACTCAACTGTCCCAAATCCTTGAGAGAGAATTCAGCAGATAAGGCATGAACAAAGCCATCAAGAAAAATTTTGTCATTGCCTGTGAGAATAATGTCATCCACATAAACCAGAAAATACGCAATTGCACCGCCAGAATAATAAACAAAGAGGGACGAGTCAGAATGAGTCTTCTGGAAGCCTGATTTGATTAAAAACCGAGACAACGCCTCATACCAAGCCCGCGGTGCTTGTTTGAGACCATATAATGCCTTTGTTAACCGGCACACATGAGTGGGTTGGTCTGGAGTAACGAATCCCGGAGGTTGTTCCATGAAGACCTCTTCCGCAAGTTTTCCATTTAAGAAAGCATTGTTGATGTCCAACTGTCGAAGGGGCCAATTATTTGAGAGAGCAATACTGAGAACAACACGAATAGTAACCAGCTTCATAACAGGGCTAAAAGTTTCAAAATAATCACGCCCTGCTTCTTGGAGATATCCCTTAGCTACAAGACGCGCTTTGTACCGATCAATTGAGTCGTCCGCCTTCCGTTTGACCCGGAATATCCACTTACATCCAATGGGACGAGTGGCAGGACGAGGCACTAATTCCCATGTCTGATTTTTAAGCAAGGCGTGATACTCCTCATCCATTGCTTTCCTCCAACGAGTGTCTTTGAGAGCTTGAGCAATGGTCTTAGGTTCATGAGAAAGAGGAAGGGGATGCTTGGTGGTGACATTGAGACTCGAAGAGGAGACAAAATCAGGATTAAAGTAGCGAGAGTTAGGACGACGTGGGCGGGTGGAGCGGATAGGGATAATCGTGGTAGTAGGTGAGGGTTGTTCAGGACTGGCCGCAGTCTGGGCCAGTAGGGTTGGATCTGGAGACGAGGAAGTTACTGGAACGGAGGTCATGGTTGTTTGGGGAGGGGTAGTGACAGGGGGTGGAGTGGAAGAGGTAGAAGGAGATGGCGTGGCAAATTGTGGAGGAAAGAGCGGATATGGCGTTGGGGTTGAGGAGTGAGGGGGAGATGACACAGAATTTGAGAGAGGAAATATATGTGAAATAAATTGCACATGGCGAGAGAGGAATAAACGATTAGATGACAATTCGAGGCATTTGTATGCAGACTGTGTAGTAGAATAACCAAGAAACACACACGGAGTTGATCGAGGTTGTAACTTATGAGACATGTATGGACGAAGCCAAGGAAAACACAAACAGCCAAAAGGCTTTAATTTTTGGTAGTTTGGTTCGGCCCCAAAAAGAGCACGATATGGACATCGAGATCCTAAAAGAGGCGTAGCCAAGCGATTGATTAGATACACCGCGGTTTGGAAAGCATGTGACCAGTAAGAGAGTGGCATATTAGCATGATGAAGAAGTGAAAGACCAGTTTCTACAATGTGACGGTGACGCCTCTCAGCAGAGCCATTATGCTCCGGAGTGTGAGGAGGTGTGGTGAAGTGAGATATACCAAAGGAGGTAAGTAGAGGACGTAACTTAATGAATTCTCCCCCATTATCAGAAAATATTGTTATGATTTTACGCGAAAAAAATGTTTCCACAAGTTTTTTAAATTGAGGAAAAATTTTTGACACGTTTTATGGGCAAGTGGATAGAGCCAGACATATTTGGTAAAATGATCAACAAACAACACATAATGCAGATAACCATCAATAGAACGTTGTTTGCATGACCAAACATCAGAATAAAGTAATTCGAGCGGAGCTTTGCTAACAAGGGAATTGTCATGAAATGGAAGTTTATGACTTTTATTGATAGAACATGCCGTACAATGAAACCGTTGTACATCAGTAAACGGAAAAGTTGTATTGCAGCTACGTAACAAAGAAGAGAGAACTTTATTAGATGGGTGACCCAAACTATGATGAAGCTCAGACAGGGAACCACCACCATGGAAATGCACCTGAGGGGATGGTACCGCAGGCCGTGCATAGTACACGCCGTCATGATTGGTGCCGCTGAGAAGTTTCGCCCCCGTTTTCAGATCCTTGACAGAAAAGGAAAAGGGGAAAAATTCAACAGAAACCTGATTAGATTGGCAGAGTTGGGAAACTGACACTAAGTTACGATTAAGAGAAGGAACACATAAGACATTATTCAAAGACAATTTACGAGAGGAAGTTGGAATAGATGTGTGACCAGTGTGAGTAATTTGGAGACTATTACCATTGCCCAAGCGGATCTCATCAGGACTCCCGTAGTCTGAGAACGAATGAAGGGCTTGAGTCGTGGGCGTAGTATGATGACTGGCTCCACTGTCAAATAGCCACTGAGGGGCCGCACCCGTGTAGGATCCACTAGGCCGAGAGGTAATCATTGTAGCGTTGATTGCATGCGTTTGTCCGATGCCATGTGTGCGGAGAAACCGAGCCAATTTGCGACAGTCCTTCACATCATGGCCCGGGATAGCACAAAATTGGCACGAGTTTGACTGCCTCGCTGATGATCGATGATTGCCTGTGGAATAATTGCTCAGGGACTGCCCACGACCACGCTTGTTATTGTTATTGGTGGACTGGCCGGAATGTGCATCACGTTGGCCCTGACTAGAACGCCCCGAACCACCATGTTGAAGAGTGAGGTTCGCCGTGGCCATCATCACAGTATCGGCGTCGTTTGATGATTGAAGTTTAGCTTCATGATTCTTCAAGATATCACCCAACTCGGTGAATGAAATGGCCGAGGGACGAAGGAGAGCCGCAGAGGAAATGGGATCATAGTCGGGCCCAACTTGGTTCAACACGTGAACAACAAGATCTTCTTCTGAAATCGGACTTTGAACAAGAGCAAGTTCATCGGCAATGGTGCGCATATCATGGAGATAATCAGTAATTGAGCGATTACCGCGTGGGTTTTTTCCCAATTTGGACTTGAGAAAGACAATCCGTCCCCGACTGGTACTGGCAAAGGATGAATGGAGATTCTGCCACGCGGCATGGGCTGTCTCAGCAGTGGAGATCAGCGGCTGTACGACATCAGCACAGCTGCCCAGAAGAGCCCCAACGATAGCTTGATCCTGTCGGAACCAAATTGAGTAACAAGGATTTGGCGCGTTGTTGACCAGTTGCGGTGGGGCAGCCATGGTGCCATCGAGGTAGCCAAGTAGATCGAGTCCAATGAGTGTGGACCGAACTTGGCGCTGCCAAATGAGAAAGTTGGTGGAGATCAATTTTATGGGAAAATGGGATTTGGCATGCAATTGCACAACCGGTGTATCTTTGGTAATTGAAGGCGTCTGTGCCATGGTGATTGCGGTCGACATATGTCGAGAAGAAGAAAAAATAAAAGAGAGGCAAGGGAAGCCGTGAATGGATCGTAAAGGAGAAAGAAGCCCTTTACTGCTCTGATACCATATGAAGGAATGATTGAATTATATTATTGACAAAAGGTATTACACTTTATAGTAGTTACAATTAGGAGAAGTAATCATAAGCCATAAGGTTAGCCTAAAGATTAGGGAGTTACAATACATATATGGAAGGAGTGATATGGGGAATAATATGAGGAGTTACAAATAATGTAATGAATATAATAGATATTTAGTATCCTTAATTGAGATAATAAATAAATAATAAAGATTATTTATTTATCCTTAACAAAATGCCTTGAAAACACGCACCAATACCCCCTTTTTTGCTAGAAAAATTGCCAGAAAATGAGCAGAGAGGTATCGGTGCAATGTTTTGAAACATCAGAAACCTTAGGAATGAGTTTTGAAAATATGAGGGTATTGGTGACTATTTTCAAACCACGAGAGGTACTGGTGCTATTTGACCATTACTCCATAGCACATTTCTTTTAGAAGTCTTTATCTTTAGTTTGGTATTGGGTGTGAACCTTTATGGGTTGTAATTTTATTTGGATGGTGATAGTGACACATCATCCAAACACTAACTTCACTCCACACACTAAATTCACGTCATTAGTTTCAAAATTATTTTTAATATTTATTAAAAAAATATTTTTAAATCCATGAACTCATATACAAAATTTTGCAATTTTAAGAGTTTGATAAAAGTTCTAGTTTGAATCATACTCCGTAATATAATACTCCCTTCGTCCTATAATGTTCTTTCCGGTTCTGTTTCCGGGGTTTGACTGACTTTATTTTCAATTCAATTTATTTGATTGTAGGTGTAAAATTTAAAAATAAATTTATATATTTAAAAACTACATCAAAAGTTCTAGAAAACAAGTGGTGACAAGACTATATTATTTTATCAAATATCGAATAAAAATAGATAAAGAAAGTGATTAAAGTTTGACCGTATGAAAAGTAAGTGGGAAGAACATTTTAGGACGGAAGGAGTAATAGTTTAATAATAATTTGTTTTTATTCTACGAAATACAGAGTATATTTTATATATTGAATATGATATCTTTTTAAAATAAAAGTTGTAGTTTTAATAATAGTTCACATTTATTAACATTTATATAGATTTTTGCTCTTGAAAATAAATAAAAGAGAACGATGGTGAATAATTTTAAGGAATATTATGCGTATAATTTTTTTAAGTAAAATTTATATAAACATCTTTTTAAAATAATAAAATAATTATGTAGATTAAAAAAATGGTGAAATACATATTGGTATAATACTTAGATAATAGAAGATTTTATACAAAATCAATGGTCATTCAATTTATTAATAATAAATGTTATTTTAATTTATGAAAAGTTAAAAGAAGAGGCGCCAAATTTTTATAATTAAAACTAAAACTAAAATATATATTATTACATTTTATTTGAAAAGTAATAAAATGAAATAAATGATGAATAATTTAAAACATTTTTTACAATGTATTTTAATATAATAAAGTTATATATTTAACTTTTTTGAATAATAACATAATAATATATCTGGGGTGTATTTAGTTGACGGATGTATTTAGTGCTTTAGTGGGTGTGGTTCTTGAATATTCCTTTATGAATCAATATTACAAAGTGACCGTTTTTCTTGGAGGTAACTATGCTAAGGCTTCAAGTACCAGGTGCAGGCTACACTCTTTGCTACCAATCTGCAATTAAAGTCCAATTTATCCCCTCTTAGTGACCGTGCAACCGGGTCTGAGGAGCTTTCAGAGACAGGGTTTATCCTTTTTTAATAAAAAGAGAATCGGAAATTGTATAAAAATCAATCAATTTAATCAATATTAGACCACAAATTTATACTCCGGAGTATAACAGTTTGTTACTACTCCGTATAATCTACTTAGAAGTTAGAAGCACGATGAGCCATCATTAGACACTAAGACATTTATTTTTGCAGCTTAGACCATGTGTGTTTAGAATGTGATAGAATTTAGCTATTTGTATTCCAAGATTTGTATCTCTGTTTGTACACTGCAGGTATTTACCTTCATTATGTGTCAGTGTAATGTTAGGGTGATAGTTCACACAGACACAAAATATTAGTGCAAATTTTTGTTATTGCACAAACATTTTGTGTCAGTGCGTGTAAACCATCAAAATATTAGTGTATATATTTGGTGTAACTTTAGAGTACATTTTTTGGTGCAAGTGTAACATGATTGAATGTGATAAGCTATAATTGTGTGTTAACTTTTAATGGTTCAGAATTTTAAATAAAAGAAGGGTGGAAGGGCAACGCATGGAATGGCCATCACAGAAAAAGAGGCCACATGCACCCCTTCACTGAACCTCTGGCGCCATATAACGTCGTGAAGGAGGCGTGAGGGATATAGTGACGCCCTCCCTCACGCATGATAACATACGGCCTTGGCCTTAATTAGATTTTAACAATATGAGAAAATTATTGAATATGTATAAAGCCTTCATATTAAAAATAAGTTATTGTGTACAAAAGAATGAGAGTTCCTATGGTGGTTCTAAAGTCCACATAGACTCCCTCACAATTTTTTTTATTTTTTTAAAATATTTATCCCCACACTTAAGAAAAACTTACGAAGTATTTAGTACATATGAAGACCCGCCATAGATGCTATGGATCTTAGGTCTATTTAAGAATTTGCCAATACGAATATATTTATGTTTTGATTTGTATATTAAATTTGAATATATTTGTCAAGGTATCGAATCAAATTTTAAATACACTTATTCATATCTCCATTTGTTTTAATTTTGAATCCTAATGAGTACTAAACTTGTATTAGTATTCTTATTCGTATTCATTTTTGTGAATATGATATATTGTTTTCGAATACGAATCACGAATCAAAATAAAACTATTCACTTCGTTTATAATTTTATCAGAATCTCAATATTTTACTGAGCTCGGACCAACATGCCCCAACTAGAGCTGGCAATTCAGTCAGGTCAAGTTCGGATTTGGTCACTTCGAGTTTGAGTTACTTCAATTCGAGTATGGGTTCAGATTGAGAACTGCATGTTAATGACCAAGTATCATCGGGTTTGGATCGATCCAACGGGTTATGACCATTATTTTAAAAATTTTAAATCCATATTAACACTTTTATTTTGCAATGAATAAAAATAAAATATCAAAAAATGAGATAATTATGTGATATCTACTATATTATTTTATTTTGAACTTTAACTAACTTTTAGACAAATAAATCAATATTACGAATAAAGAAACTAAATATTAACAAGTATTAGAAAAAATAAGATAATTAAGTGATATCATTAAAATTTTGTCTGAAAATATAAATTTATATACTAAAAACAAGTAGTAAGAAAAAAGTATAGTTATAATCTTATTTTCGTAACATTATATTTCATATTGAAATATATGATTTTGAAAAAACTCTTACATTAGCGAGTCGGCCAGATTGATTTCGGTTGAGTTTTGACTCTTTTTTAGTGAGTCATTTCGAATTCGGTCAATTTCAGATTCAATCAACAAACCTTTGTACAAATTTAATACTCCGTATTTTAGACTCAGGTCTCGAATAAAAAACAAGATATTTTTAATGGAATCTAGCCCCGGCAATTCTACTCCTGGAATCCGCCACAAGAAAGAGTAGAAGAACATTAATGCATGGCTTTGTGTGATGGAAGAACATGGAAAAGCATGTGCAGTCACATGCAAGTCAATAATTTGTCGAGTCCAGTTAACCTAAATCCACAATATAAACTGCCTTTTCCCATTGCCCGTCCCATCCCCTTCATGCCCCCACATTTCGGGCCAACATGCTAGTTACTACCTCCGTCCCATTGTCTTTGTCCAGTTTTGACTTTTAGAACTGTTCATCTAAGCACTTTGACTCATCAAAATCTCTCAATGTGTAAGCCTAAAAATAGTCATGTGTGATCTTGTTTGATTTGTCTTAACATATAGATTATTAATATATAATTTCTATAATTTTTTAATATACAAATTATAAGATAAAATGGATTAAAGAAGTGCATTGGATGGTGTGTAAAAATGAAAGTAGACAAATACTTTGGGACGGAGGGAGTATAAATTACTCACTCCGTCCCATGAAACTTTTCTCCTTTCTTTTTTTATCCGTCCCACAAAACACTTCTCATTTATATTAAAAAGTCACTTTTACCCCTTACTTTTTCATACCCTAACTATCACATCATACCTTTTTACTAATAATCTATCCATCAAATCATACTTTTACCCATCACATCAAAGGACATTTTTGGAAATTCAATACCAAAATACACTCCCCTTAAATCCCTCCTAAAAAGCAAAAGTTCCATGTTTCATGGGACGGAGGGAGTAGGATATAAGACATTTGTACTCCAATAATTTGTACCCTATTTTGTACATAGCAGGAAAACATCAATATATTGTGTTTATGTAATGCTAATTTTTGTTAATACATTAATATTTTGTGTCAGTGTAAATTTATTGTTAATGCACCAACACTTTGTGTCAGTGTAAATTATCAAAATGTTGGTACATACTTTTGGTGTACAAATGAGATACAAATTTTGGGTACATATAGCATGCTCATATAAATTATACTCCAAAATACATAATGGGACATTTATAGGATGCTCCTTCACACACATGAGCCAAATTTGGAAAATTTAGGCCAAATTTACGTGCCTTTGTGTTGCTGATTTTTCTCTTTTGTGGGTTTTTTTCTCCTTTGTGGTGCTTTTTATTTATTTATCTCGTGTGTGGATATATCTATTATGAATCCGTATGCTTTGACTCCATTTAATGGAAAAACTAATTTTAATATTTGGAAGCAAAAATTGAAGTGTGTTCTTATTCATTTAAAAATTTATAAGGCGGTTTGTGATTCATATCTAGAAACAGACACTAAAGAGAAAAGAGTTGAAATGAATGAAATTGCTTGTTCAGTTTACTTGGACTTGACTGACTGTGTGATTTGAAAAGTTGGTATTTTGGAATGTGCTAAAGATCTTTGAAATAAACTTGATGAACTTTATACTGAAACTTCTTTGCCAAACAAGATTTTCTTACTTGAAAAATGTTTCAAGTTTAGATTGGATATGTTTAAAGATATAGAAGAAAATAAAGATGTTTTCACCAAACTGATTTTTGATATTAAATTATCGGTGATAAACATATTCATGACTACACCCCTATTGCTCTTTTGAATGATATTCTTGATTCCTACAGTGATGTCAAATCTGAAATTAAATTTGGTAGGGATAATATTTCGCTTGATGTTGTTGTGAATGGTCTCAAGAGTAAGGAATTAGAGTTGAAAAATTCTAAGAGTGATAGAAATTTTGGGGAGGTTGTGCATGCGAGGGGTAGAATTTTAAATAAGTTGCAAAATCATAAACATGCTAATAATGATAACTCAAATGTGAGAAAATTCAACCAGGGAAGGGATAAGTCTAGATCCAAGTCTACAACAAGAAAATGCTACAATTGAAATGAATATGGTCACCTTAGTAATAATTGTACTAATTAAGCCTAAGAAAATTCATCAAAAAGATCATGCTAATATGACTAGTGAATCAAACAACTTTGGTGATGTGATCAAAGAATATGCTTATTTGAACTCTATGCTAACTGATTATCTGTGTGAATCTGATTGATTAGTTGATCCTGGTTGCACCTTTCATATGTCACCATTTAAATACCTTTTTTCAAACTATCAAGAGATTTATAATGCTATTGTATCCATGGCTAATGAAAAGAAATGCAAAGTTTTTGAAATTGGAGATATGTGTCTTAAATTTGATTCTGGATATATTGTGAACTTAAAGAATGTTAAATTATTAATTTATCTGGGGTTGGCCCAAACATATTAATAATAATTTGATACCGACCTAGCAGCCCATTTACTCAAGCCCATCCCATATTCCTAAAAATTAAGCTTGCCTTAATTAGCTCCTAAATCTCTATTATATTATATTGAGGGTTTCCCCTTTATACTATGATTATTTTTTCCATAGTGTTAAAGAACACATTACATATATTTTTATAAATTCATTTAAAATAATACATTAAATATAATTTACAAAACCGTCAAAAATTTCATTTGACCCCATGCGTGGCACGGGTTAGAATACTAGTATATATGTAAAGTTGAGTGTGTTGGTTGTGGTGTTGATATGTGGCATGCCACATGTGCACTTAATAATGAGGTGGAGACATTTCATTGCTTCATTAAACTTCTTTTTTAAAAGATCTTTTAATATATTTTATTGTATTATATTAAATTAATATTATTTTTTAGCATAAAAAACATTACTTTGATTATATTTTGTATAAAACTTTAACATTTAATAACAATTATATAAACATATATTTCACCATTATACAATTTACTCCGTATTTTAAATATGCATATTGATTGTAAAGTTTTAAAGAAGAGTATCTATAAGACTCTTTATTATTAATTTAAAAAATTTTCACTTTCAGAAAACTAAAAAAACATTTCACCTTCAAAGATATTAAATTGTTTTTGGCATTTTTATGTTTTATTTAATGTAATATTTTTTAAATAAAATAGATATAGGATTTTTAGTGCATGCACAACAATATTTAAAGTATACTTTTTTATTTAAAAATACTCCGTATATCTTAAAGTGAAAAAATATTCTTTTAAAAAAATAAAATTATATTTATAGAATGTCAAAAGTTTATAATGTATATGAGCCACTGCGAAGCACGAGGTTAACACTAGTTTGTATAAAACTCCACCCAACCATGATCCACATGTGAAAGTAATAGATGAAGAGGCGGTTTTACCAAACTTAATGTGTATTAAAAACTATTTCATTTTTCTGTTCTTATACAAAGTATATAGATAAATTTCAGTATTTTCTAACGCATATTACAACATACATGCATCTCCTCTTTGGGTTTTTAGAGCATTCGCAGTAGCGAGGCAAATGTCTGTCACGCCATGCCACATCACCAATTTACCCATTTTGCCATGCGTGGCTTGTGTATTCTTCCATGCAAGGCATGGCTTGGGCGAGCCATTCTTCTCTTTTGGTTTCTTATTTTTTTTTATTTTTTTTATTCTTTTATTTGTAGAAAAAAGGTTTTTTTTTAAAAATGAAGTGCATATATTTTTTTGAAAAAAAGATAAGTAAAAAAAAATTATAATTAAAATATGTTACAAAAGTGTAAACAACAATTACTTGCCACTGCATGACATGTCACTCCACTCACTCACCACACACTGACTGGACTCTTTTTGATTGGTTGGAATGCTCCACGTTACCGTGTGGTATTCCATTTTTTGACTTGCCATTGCCAATAATTAGAATGGGTTTCCTACATATTGAGCGTGCTTGAAAAATATAAAGACATAAGGGTTTTTCATGTTTCCAACTCTATTAACTTGTATGTGATTTTTTTAGTTCTCCTATTTCTTAGCATGTTTGATTTTTTTCAATATCTTATTGATTTCTATTTTTTAACATGTTATCAATTCTTTAGTTTCCTTTTTTAAAGGTAAAAAAGGCCAAGAGTTTTGTGAGTCTTATGAAAGCAACTCAACAATTGTGGCTGCCCCCAAGTTAAGATATTTACTCTTTTAGTTTTTTCATGCGTTTGAAATTTCGAGATAAAATATTAACAAAATGAGGTTTACCGTAAAATTCCAGGAATGCATGCTTTAATCCTGAAAAATTTTATGTCGATGCTTGTGGAAATGTGTTGTATTATTTTGCTGATTCAACCTCTCCTCTATTGGCTTCCTTCCTCTAGTAGTAATTTTTTTTTTGAATAATATGCTCTGTATTTGTGATTGAAGGTTGTCATTATTTGTTGTGATTCAAATATGAGTTGTCGTCTATCGTGGCAGGTACTGTCTTTGCGGAGATATGCAGAGCCTTCTTTAGCACCATTTTCCATCTTTGTTTTCTTCAAGATTAGTCTACAGTTTTCACCTTCGCTTTATTTTACTGTGCCAATATGACTTACACTTTAAGTCTACTTCATATGCACTTTCAATCTTGATGTTAGAGGTCCATCTCACTTTTGCAAGTGTGCATTGACATATTCTCTTGAATGTGAAAGGTTTCCGTCTCCTCACATTCTTTCTGGGCACACTTCTTCAACAAAGAGAAGGGTTCGATTCCTCCAAGTTTTAGAATAGAGTGGAGATGAGGATGCAGAGTTCTTGGTATACATATGACAGCCTTGGGCTAGAGCTTTCACCATGTTATGCTATTGTACAAAAGTGACTCACAGATGATCTCAAATATTTAGGGAACGAAGAACAAGGCTATGCCATGGATAAATTCCAGGAAGAGTAATGTCATATACGTATGTAGTATATGTTTTTATTTATACATGTTTATAGTTGGATTTAAGAGTTTCTGCAATTTAAAACTCTAGGTCTGACAATGTTTTGGAGGGATACACATATTAAGGATGCATTAGGGGACTTCAACAAATGTGTGGATAGTTAGGCGGGACAAGTTGAAATGGACATAGAAGTTGATTTATATATAAAGATAAATGAAATCGGGGAACTTTTGCATTTTCTGTACCTTTTGTTTCTCCATTTCTTAAAGCTTACATTTTTCGTTTCTTCGTTTCTTCATTTGATTTCATATCAGAATTGTCAAATTTCAGAGACTTACAGGTTGATCAATATACAAAGATAAAAGAAATTAGGAAACTTACACATTTTTTGTATCTTTTGTTTCTCCACCTACTGTTGATACTTTGCTAATAAAATATTTCTTTAGCAAGGTGTAATTAGTTTATCAGTATGAAAGTTATTTTAAACAATTTGAGTAGAGGCCACAACTATTAGGAATTAATTTTGGACAACCAATTTTAGGTTAACTTTAAATTAAATTTGAAAAGCAAATGATTTTGTATATCAGTGGACTGAATAAATGAGGATGCCAAAATAGAAACCATGGTTGTAACCAGAAACTTGAACCATATTTGGCATATGTTTTGTTATAGATTAACATACACACCCCTTTTGGATTTTTAGTTGTTAAAACTTAAAATATCCCTATTAAATTTTTTGGGGTGACAAACATACCTCTATTGAATTGACAAAAATATACATTGACAAAAGAACAAACTTCGTTGCATGTTGTCTTCCCAATTAATAATTTAGTGTTTCACACGATTGATCTTTAATAACTATTTAATGAGTGACAAATTGACAAGGATGGAAAGCCTTTAACTTTTGATGAAAAAAACACTATATTAGACGACATGTAAAAGGTTGTGTATAAAAATTTTATATAGATTTTATGATTTTTTTCTACTTTATTTTTATTAGACACTGTTGCTTGATGCAAAATATTGTTTAAATGAATAACAACTTATTTTTAAATGCGTAATGTTGTGTTATGTATACTTTACATTATTTAAATTAATATTTTTACTGTGCATCAAACGTGTTAAAATCTTGTTTAACCAAACCCAAGAAAAAGTAACCTCTAAAAAAGAACTCATCGAAGTGATTTTTTAGTCATTTTCCATATTTTTGAAAGAGTAAATTCCATATTTAGTCCCTAGTTTTAGATCGTTTTACATATTTAGTCCCCACTTATCAAATTTGACAATTATAGTCCCCATTTATGTTTAGTCTTGCCACAAATAGACCTCCGTCAATCCAACCGCTATCTCCCATTCCTCCCGTTAAAAAAGCAAAAAAAAAATCAGAATTAACCCACCATACTCACCATCCTCGTCTGTTTTCACGCATGGGGGAGGAACCCTAATTTTTTTGCTTCCCCGCGCAATCGAAAGAGGTCGAAGAAGAGATCTGTATTCTTCTTCATCCTACTCTCATGGCCGACCTTGAAGGTGAGTCATTTTAGTACTGAGATTTTTGGATCTTTTTTTTTGCGACCAGCCCCAATCTCTCTTCAAGTAAGGATCTTTTTTGTGTTTCTCCCTTTAAATTTTTGCTTTTATAGTAAACCCAACAATTGTTATCTTTTGAAGGCAATAAACCTGTGTAGAATGATTGGTCTACCCGATTAAAGGAGAGGGCCGAGGGGTAATGGCGAAACAACCCTAAATTTAACGATGATTTAGCGACTGAACTGACGGAGGACCATCTGTGTCAAGGCCAAACATAACTGGGGACTATAATTGTCAAATTTGATAAGCGTGGACTAAATATGTAAAATGACCTAAAACTGGGGACTAAATATGGAATTTACTCTTTTTGAAATGAACCCTTATTTTCATTTTTTCCCCTCTCATGTCTCGGATGTGTTTGTACTTTGTACTGCCAAGTGCCAACACGGCAACACCATCGGACATTGGAGTTGAATTTAGGGGCGGGTACGAAAACCGTTCCCGTTGACCCGTTCCGAAACGTGCCTGAACCGTTTTGAAATTGTATCTCTTTTTGGATTCAAATTTTTTTGTCCCGAACCCGTTCTGTCCCGATTTTAAGTGGGACATTACCGGGATAACATACAAGTGTACCGTTCCATCACGTTTGTCCCGTTTTATATACTATTCTAAAAACATTATATATATATATGTGTGTGTGTGTGTATATATGTGTGTATATATATGTGTGTGTGTATATATATATATATAAACACACATATATTACTCCGTACGTATCTCGTGAAACATTTTAAGTACTTAACAATTAATACTTGTTGACATTGTTGTAGCATTTATTTTCAATCTTTTTGTTTTCAATTTTTATTATTGTCCTAAAGTTAGGAAAAAGTAGGACAATCCGAATCCGTTCCGTTTTGTCCCGGTCTCAAAAATTATAGGATAAAGTGGGATAGACTTGTGGTTCGAACCGTTCCGAACCGTTTGAATATAACGAGACAGGACGCGGGATTGTAAGAGACCCGAACCGTCTCGACCCGTGCCCACCCCTAGTTGAATTGGACTTCCTGACCGGTCCGGCGCCGGGTTATTTTGCTCCATTAGACCCGCATAGGAAAATAGCACGAACCAAAGGACCCAAAGACTCCACAGCCCACGCCGGAGTTGACCGTTTGGTTTCCGGCTCCCACCTACCTATTAGGCCCATTTCTTCAGAGATTCGAATCTGGGAAGAGTCGACATCAAACTTGCGTTTCACGGAGCAGTTACAATTGTGTTTTCTCTATGCATTCTTTTCGAAGAGATCAACCACTTTCAGTTCAATTTCAAACGAGCTGAAAGGAACCCTAGAATTTTGGGGAGAAATGGAGCAGTACCTGGGAAGAACAGTGAAAAAGAAGTTTAAACGGTACGGAGTGTTCACTGGTACTGTGAAATCGTATGATTCTGAGAGTGAATTCTTCAAGGTTGTTTATGAAGACGGAGATTCCGAGGAGCTTGACCTTTCCGAGCTAGTTCCTCTTCTGGTTGGGTCTCAATCTGCTGAAGCTGACTTCACCCAGAAGTCGTCTTGTTTTGGTAGAAAGCCTCTGAAAAGGCGTCGTGTGGAGCAGGAGCAGGCCGGGAATGCAGCGGCAACTGACAGTGACGCGGGACTTAATTCTGATGACTTCAGTCCGTGTTTTGAAAAAACTCGTCTGGAAAATGGAGGTTTGGATTTTAATTCGCCTCGTAACCATCAAATTTGTTTGAATTTAGATTTGTATGATGGCTTGGATTCAAATAAAGATAATGGTGTTAGAGGAGTTTATCTGGACTTCAATTTCAGTAAGGGGTTGGATTTAAACAAAGTGGTAGAATTAAATACTCAGGATGATTTAGGTAAAGTTAAAATGAAATCGAAGAGAACTAATGGTATCAATTTAAAGTTGGATAAGGATGGGAGAATTAACATTAATATTGAGAAAAATGATTCAATGGGGCTTGTACCTAAGCTTACTGAACCAAAACCACATTCTTTTTATTTGAATTTAGGATTGGATGAAGAGACTAAGAACTTAGACACTGAATTGAATGTGTCATTGGCTAGAACTGCCGATTCAAGTTATGAAGAAACTCAAAGAAATGGGAATGGCCCACATGCCGAGGCACTTTGTGGCAAGAGTGCAGAAAAAACTCCACGGAATCTGTGTGGTGGTTTGGTTGAGAATAGATTTGAGGATGGGGCTTTAGAGGGAGTTGACATTGACTTTGCAGATGTGGCAACTCCCAGAGATGACTTTGTAATCAGTGTATCATCATGTGGGCAAACAGAAAGACATTGTAGGAAGAGGGGAATGCTTTCCAATGCTCCCCATGGTATGATAGATACAATGTTGAGGAGAAGCACTCGTAGAGCAAGTGAGTCTTCCTCATCTCAACATAAAATTGCTCAAGCAGTAGTGGAAGATGCAGTCAGTGATCCTCCATCATCTCCTGCTCTCAGTGCCGGTTCGGATGAGAAAATTACAATATCTGGTCATTTAGTCTTTGAGGACCAAAATGTTCTCTCCCCAAAGCCTGAGCTGCCACCTTCTTCAAATAGTTTGGATTTAATTGGATTGTCTGTGCAGGATGTCTTCTCCTTGTATGCCTTTTTGCGTTCATTTAGTTCAGTATTGTTTTTAAGTCCCTTCGAGCTGGCGAACTTTGTGGCATCCATTAAATGCAGCACGCCTACTGTGTTATTTGATTCTATTCACCTTTCTCTTCTACAAATGCTAAGGAAGCACTTGGAGACTCTCTCTAGTGAAGGTTCTCAGCTTGCTTTTAAATGCCTTAGGTATTTATCTCCATTTTCTGCTAATTTATATTCAGTTTGTATTTAATCTTTTTAATATTCAGCACTTAGACTATTGAACTTTAAATGCTGCAATCAGGTCTCTTAATTGGGATTTGCTAGACATGATCACTTGGCCTATCTTCATGGTTGAGTATTTGCTTATGCATAGTTCAGGATTGAAATCTGGTTTTGATATTTGTTGCCTAAAACTATTTGAGTGTGACTACTACAAGCAACCAACTTCCGTGAAGATCGAGATATTACGTTGCCTTTGCGATGATGTGATGGAAATTGAGATCATAAGGGCAGAGCTTAATAAGAGAACATTGATGAGAGAGTCAAACAGTGATCTTTATCAAAATTTGAGGTTTGACACTTTGAAGAGAAGAAGGGCGACAACGGATGTTGCAACTGGTTCATGTTTGACAGAGGAGCTGGTAGATGAAAGTGTTGATTGGAACAGTGATGAGTGCTACCTTTGTAAAATGGACGGGAACTTAATATGCTGTGATGGTTGCCCTGCTGCTTTCCATTCCAAGTGTGTGGGTATTGCCAACAGTCTTCTGCCAGAGGGAGATTGGTTCTGCCCTGAATGTGTCATTGATAGAAAGTTTCCTTTTATAAAAATGGGGAATTCAGTTCGAGGAGCTGAATTGTTGGGAATGGATGCTTATGGCCGGCTGTACTTTAACTGCTGTAATTATCTTTTGGTGTAAGTTTCTTCCTTTATAAAGTTTTGGTGTTAAGAGCTTTAGATGCATTCACTAGTCATTACTACTAGCTTTATTGACCATTTAGCATTTTTTATGATAAAGTGACTGGACACCCTCTTTTTGATTTTTGTATCTAGTTTTGATGGGTTATCCATTTGAATGAATCACTATTATAATCATTAAGTTGGGCTAAATTCTAATTAATTACGGATTACAACATGAGTTACGATGCAAATACCTTTTTTTCCTTATAATTTGCACTACCTACATCATATTTTTTGCAACTCTTTTTTTGCTATGGTACCATAGGTGATAGGTCTACCTTACGCATACCCTATTAACAATAGTGCATACCCTTCACATTGTCTTTCCAAATTATATTGGCTTCCCTTGCCATTTTCTCTTACCACGTGTAATTGAGGAATAAATGAAATTGTTGAATAATATGATTCGTCAATCTAAACAACATTAGTCAGCTTGGTAGTAACCTTTTATTAAAAATAAAAGCATTGACAGAGCAAGTAAAAAGTTACTTGATTACCTGCGTGATAATGTGATGATGATTTCTTAATATTTCCATAAAGTTATGTCACATTTTTTTTATTTTTCATCTTTTCTTTTTTGCTTCTTGCCTTTGGGTGCTTTTGCAAACAAAGTTTTACTGCATTTACAACACACGTCGTGTTATTTCCACCATCTTTGATGGATCCAAAGATTCACTATTTTTAGCTTTGGGGTATGATGGAATAAAGCAAAATTACTCTTTAAACAGTCTATGCTTCTCTATAGTTAAGTAACAGTTAGTAAATGCCTTTCGAAGATCATCATGGGTCATCTAGAAATAGCCACTCTATGTTTTAAACATAGTGGTCACGATGTGTACACCCAACCCCCTTACCCTGGGCAGGAGCCTTTGAGGCACTGGGGTAGTGTTGTTGTAAGAAGCACATTGTTGTTTTGTCTCAAAATCTTGGTTTGGAGGATACTCAAATACTCATTGATTTCAACTGTTGCTACATTTTGATCAAAGGATACAATTCCCTTATTTATCATCTTTGTGAAGTGTTCTACTTTTCTTCACTGGCAGTGATGAATTCTTCAAGTTCCATCTACAGTATCTGGTTTGCACACTATACTAAGTTTTGTTTATTGGTTTTGATGCCACCATTACCTTATCAGAACACTGAAGTATAGTAATATACCAATGTGCTTAAGCCTCTTTTAGATAGTATAACTACTAGGCCGAAATACAACTTCTAGGAGGATGAACTGATGCTAGAATTTGACAGGACTAAGTGGTAATTATATTGCTCTTTTGTGGTTAGGGAGTTACATATGTTTAGGGCTTATTTTATTTGGCATCTTGCCTCGGTATCATAATATGACAACGAAACCATTTGGGTCCCTACAATGCTTTGTTGGGCCTGGGGTAGGGGGTTCGGGAGCAACAAACACCCAAGGCGGCTGGGGTAAGGGGTGGAGGTAGGATCCAACCCTAGGCCTAGCAGAGCACAATAGGCCCCCAAATGGCCCAGGTGTCATAATGAGACTGAGGGCTGGTGTCGAAAGCATCTAATCTTGAGTATGCCTTTTTAATAAACAAGGTACCTTCAGATTTTCTCTTTTGCTCATTTGGTGTTACTCGTAGTTGTTTTTCATGTTGAATAATGTGTAATATATATGCAAATGGTATATACAGTTTGTTTGTGTTCCTAAACACTGTTGCTTCTCTTTTTAAAACGCAACTCTTCAAAGCACTTGCTTACATGATTAATGTATCATCTACTTCATATGAACCTCCATTTCTTTCATCATTTTGCATGGTGTGTTTTGGTAGTTTCACTTTAAATCAACTTCTCTTATATGAGCTTACTTTCTATAGATATCTCACTTAGTGAGCTGTCTGACTTTGTTTGCTAACCCACTCAAATTATGGCTGGCTCTTTTCTACCTTGTTTATCATCTAGTTGTGTGTGTGTGTGTGTAAATCACCATGCACTCTTTATTTTTTTGTGTTTCTCTGTATTTTATTTTTGCTAGTCCTCTCTTTTATAATTAGCGAATCACAATGGGCTTGAAGTTTTATTTTCCATTCTTGCAGGTCAGATTCATGGGATGATGAGTCATCATTCAAGTACTACCACATAAATGATTTGCCTGCAGTTTTGGGGGCACTTAAATCATCTGAAAGTGTTTACCACACTTTGCTGACTTCAATTTCCAGACTTTGGGATGTATCCTCTGTCGTTGAAGGGGTGAACTGTACTGATACTCCTTCAATTGCAATGCAATATGCCAATAATAGGTTTGGTGAGAGTAACCCTGTGACAATGCCAAGGATCCCTTCATGTTCTGCTGATCTAGGATGTGAGAAGTCGGTGACTGCCAACCCTATGTCGAAGATGGACATTCTTAGGGGGGCTGCCAATCTGTCTCAAGCATGCATAAGCAATCAAAATACTAAGGGAAGTGGGATGCCAGATGATACTGAACTTTCACGAAAGCTTGAGAATGGACAAAACCATTTGCTTGACGAGGCACATCTTAATTCACCCACAAGCATAGATGACCGACCAATGAAACTAAGTTCTGGAGCTCTAATGTCACACTATCAGTGCTTAGACTCTTACATGAACTTTTATAGCTTTGCTCGAATATCCTCGGCAGTAGTTGAGCATTTAGCCCGTAAACCATCAGACAATAAGTCTACCGAAAATGTTTTAAGATCAGAGGAGGAAGTAATTTCAGCTCAGCTGAAAGCCATATCAAAAAAATCTACTGACTTCTATTGGCCAAATATTAAACAATTAGATGTTGGTGCCAGGAAAGAAAAATGTGGATGGTGTTACTCTTGCAGAGTTCCTGAATGTGAACGGGACTGCTTGTTTTTAATGAATGACACTGGCCCAGACCAAGAATTTTTTTCAAGTGAGGCATTAGGTGTTAGTTCACAAAAAAATAGGGAAGGCCATCTTAGTGATGTCATATGCCATATCCTTTGCATTGAAAATCGTCTACATGGGCTCTTGTTGGGTTCTTGGTTAAATTCAAAGTACCCACAAATCTGGAAGAAAAGTGTTCTCAAAGCATCTGATGTTCCATCACTAAGTATTTTATTGCTAAAGGTGAGGCTTAATGAATATATATATGCTTAGATTATAACGGACACATGAAAAATTCATTCTCTTGTTCCCTTTTTCTTTTACCTTTTTCAGTGTTCCTCTGTATCATTTGACATAGTTTTCCTAGGTATGGTCTTGATTCTGAAATACTAACATATTAGGAGGCTCGCTAGTGGCGTTAGTTGGCTGCCACCAGCTAGATAGCACAAGCATTATAATAAGAAGTAATAACAAATATAGAAAATAAGATTTATGTTACATATGATTTATAAATTGATTACATGCAAAGAACAAACCGTTATATAGGTGTAAAAGAGGCTAGGAATGTGCAAGGAAGGTGTTGTAGAGTTAGCTTGGAATGTTGTAGGTGTTGTGCTAGCCGTGTTTGTTTGAAATTTGAATGAGTTGTAAGGTGTGCTCTATGCTAATACTTCAACTATCATCATCATTATTATTATAAGCACCTGAATCCCACCTAGTTGGGTTGGTAGCATAAGTATATAGTTTCAATTAGTTTTATAAATCTAATTAACACTCTAATTCATGAAGAAAACAGTGGCAATAGTTTTTACACTGAATGCCCTTCATGTTGCTTCATAAGGAGTATGAGACATGCATCTAATTATTGATTAGAAAGAAAAAATTAGAGGGTTTAGCATTTATATTTCTAGGAAACAGAAAACATTTTACTTTGAAAAATCAGGACCTAAAATATAAGCTTTTTAAGGTTTTAGTCTTTTCACATCATTTTAGCATGTTAATTTTATAATTCTTTATTAAGGACCTCTTTTCTCTTCCCCCAACATAAGCTGTATTTTTTGCTTTTGTTTTTGTTTGTTTTGTTTTTTGGGACAACTCACGTAGTTTCCTGACACTGTTACTTTTCTTGCCAGTTAGAGTCAAACCTTCGTGAGCTAGCGCTTTCAGCCGACTGGTTCAAACATGTGGACTCTTTAGATATACTGGGGTCTGCATGTCATGTTGTGACCAGATCTATGCGGGTGTCTACTAGACATGTCATCATGAAAAAGGTCAGGCGTTCAGAACTGGAGTCAAATCCATCTTCAAATGCTGGAAGTGGATTGCGCATATTGTGGTGGAGGGGTGGTAGACTCTCTCGCCACATTTTTAGTTGGAAAGTATTGCCCCGTTCATTGGCTTGCAAAGCTGCTCGACAGGGTTAGGATGATTGTTTACCCCTTTTTATATGTGGCCTGATTGATCTTTTCAATTAAGTAGGTTTTACTAATAAATTGATACAATGAAGTGCAGGTGGATGTAAGAAGATACCAGGCATATTATATCCGGATGGTCCAGATTTTGCCAAGAGAAGTAAGTCTCTGGTCTGGAGAGCTGCTGTCGAGGCATCTAGGAGCGTGGAGCAGCTTGCTCTTCTGGTATATTCACATGTATTTGTTATTTCAGTAATTAATTGACTTAAAATATTTTGGATGAAATGTTGATGTCCCTTGTACAGATTAAAGATTGTTTATTGTAGGCAAATGCATACATACATATTGCTGATTATTTGCTCCATGAGGAAAACAGTAATATTTCTCTATTTTCCAATACAAACGCTTCAATTATCCCTTTATTCATTGAATCAGGAGTAATTACTGAATAGTTATAAATTGTGCAATCTGATTACATTTTTGGGCTTATCAGTTTTACTTATGTTATTAGGTGAGAGATCTTGATGCAAATATAAGATGGAATGACATTGAGAATGCAAATATTCTATCAATGATTGACAAGGAATCTCAAAAGTCAAACAGATTCTTCAAAAAGGTTATAATTCGGCGGAAGTGCTCTAAGGGACCAGTTGTTAAATATCTTCTCGATTTTGGCAAAAGAAGGTTTATCCCTGACGTTGTTATGAAATACGGATCCAAGGTTGAAGACTCATCAAGTGAAAAGAAAAGGTATTGGCTGGAGGAAACCTATGTTCCATTGCACCTCCTGAAAAATTTTGAGGAAAAAAGAATTGCTCGCATTTCTAGTAAGATGACTTCTCCCAAGCTGCGGGAGCCTAGAGGAATAATAAAGAAACCATTCAAGAAGGGATTCTCGTATCTTTTCTCAAAAGCAGAGAAAGCTGAGAATTATCAATGTGGGCACTGTAATAAGGGAGTACTCATCAGGTATATCAACATTACTGTTGTCTTTGCACTTGTTATGTGTGCTCAAGCATCTAGCTAGTTAGCCTTATACAAGAACTATTTTAGTTTTAATATGTGTAAAGGAATAATAACATGAAAAGAATTCAGAGTGTGCATTTCAATTATTGAATGTAAATGTCAAGGAACGAACTCAACCAAAAGCTCAAGCTTTTGGTTATGGCGCAGGAAATGTTTCTTATATTCTAACACGCCCCCTCACGTGCAGACGTAGTCTTTTTCGAGCCTTGCACGTGAAACCTTAATTTTTTTATTTAAAGAAACTGAGTGGCGCCGAGTTTCGAATCCGTGACCTCCTAGTCAACAAGGCTCCGATACCATGTTAAGGAACCAACTCAACCAAAAGCTCAAGCTTATGGTTATGGCCCAGGAAATGTTTCTTATATTCTAACAGTAAAGATTAGAAAAAACAATACATTGGAGTATCTATCTATGTGTATACCCATTACAACCCTAATTATCCTAGCTGCAATCTCTAGGATGCTGAAATTGAATGTAGAACACAAAGAATATGACAATCACACAAAACTACTAATAATTCTAATTTTGAGCTTCTGCAACCTTCCTAAACTCGATGCTTGAATACTCTGTTTTCACTTAAAAAGCGTTTTCAATCAATCCTAGCATGTTTTTCTTTTAGTTTTGCATGAATTATTCATAGGGTATTACCACTTCTTTTTCCATGAATCCCTTCATTCCAATGCATTTGTCCACTTCTTGTTTGACACATGAACCAAGGAGAAGAATATACGGGTTGGGGTGTTACAAGTTTGCCCTTACTTTTTAATGGGATGAGTAAGAGTAGAGTTTTATTAGGGAAAAAGATTCAAGGAAAGCATCCTTAAAGTTACTTTAAAAGGAAAGTGGATAAATACGTTGGGACGACCAAAAAAGGAGATGAACACATTGGGATGACAACAACAACAACAACCCAGGTGAATCCCACAACAGTAGGGTCTGGGGAGGGTGTGTGTACGCAGATCTTGCTCCTACTCGGGAGTAGGGAGGCTGTTTCCAAGAGACCCCCGGCTCCACCTGCACAAAAATATGGAAGGGAACACAATAAAGCACAGATAAAGCGCCAAGTACAAGCAACAAGTACAAGCAATAGCAAAAGATTCCAAACAAATACAACACACTACAAAACAACCTCTACAACACTGAGCTCCTATCCAGCTACTCTAATCCTAGTTTTCCAAAGGTTCCTATCTAAGGCCATATCCTCAGTCAGGTAGAGAAGTCCTAAATCCTGCCTAATCACCTCCTTCAAATTCTTCCTGGGTCTACCCCTTCCCCTACTTCCCCCGATAACCGTAATCCTCTCGCATCTCCGTACAGGGGCGTCAGCATCCCGCCGTCTCACATGGCCAAACCATCTCAACCTCGCTTCTCGCAACTTATCTACCACCGGTGCCATGCCTACCTGACGTCGAATGACTTCGTTCGTAATCCTATCCAACCTTGTCTTCCCACACATCCATCGTAACATCCGCATCTCCGCCGCATGCAGCTTAACCGCTCAACACTCCGCCCCATATAACATAGCAGGTCTGACTACGGATCGATAGAACTTACCTTTCATTCTGGGCGAAATCTTCGGATCACACAACACCCCTGAAGCTAACCGCCATTTGGCCCAAGCCACTCCAACACGGTATCCAACATCCCCATCTAACTCCCCATCAGCCTGGATTACTGAGCCAAGATATCGAAACCTGTCTACCTTAGGTACTAGGTGAGAGTCAAGATTTGATTCTGGATGGAGAAGGAGAGCTTCGAATCAAGCTGTAAGCTGAACAAGAATTGAAGATTAGAGAACTGAGAGATAAACAAGAGAGATGATAGTTGAGAAGAAGATTTGATTATTTTATTTCTTGATCCATCACAGAGAGGGGGGAAGGGATATTTATATAGCTAATTGGCCTAAAGACCGTACCCAATTCCTACCCTCTAACCTAGTAACCTCCTGTATCATACTTCCCCCCTTAAGAGTTAAGACAACCTTGTCCTCAAGGCTGAAGTCTTGGAAACTTGCTCGTGCTATCCTCAGGCCACCCCAGTAGCATCCTTGGCTAGCAAGCACCCTCAATTAGGGGTGTTCATCGGTCCCGGACCGGACCGGACCGAACTGGACCGGACCGAAGACCGAAATTGGAAAAAAATAGGACCAAAGACCGGACCGATTCTCAGTCGGTCTTGGACCGGTCCGGACCAAAATCTCTTAGACCGAACCCGAAAAGACCGATTGGACCGATTTTTTTATTTTTTTAGTTGAATTTTTTATATCTTATACAACCAAAACACTACAAAATGTAATTCCATAAAAGAAATAGTAAGTAGCAACATCCATTCACCATTTGTACAAAACAAAAAGTCATGGGGAATTGGGGGGTAGGGTAGCAATTAATTTAAAAATAACAATTCAACTCAAATCTTCATGCTCTCATGGGTTGTAGGGATGGACATGTATGAAACTGAAAAAACTGCACTTGGATAATAAAGTAGAGAGCAAAAAACACATTTCATCCCTTTTCTAGCAAGCTTTTTCTCAATTGCACTTGGACCCATTACCCATGTAAACTGCAATGTAATACAAAATGCAAGGGATTATTAAAAGAAGAAAATATATTAAAAATCAGTTGTGCATCTTAAAATCAGCTGTGCAGCTTAAAAATGCTGCAGAGAACACTCCAAACTCCAGTATTTGGTCCAATAAGTGCTGTCAATCTCTCATGTAGCCTTCTTAAAAGTACATTGCTGTTTTTTTAAAACCATTGACATTGCTGATTTTTTGCAACTTAAAAATCAGAGAACTCTCAAATAATACATTGCTATTTTTTTAAACCATTGACAATCAGGGAATAATTGGAAACAAAGTCTATGAATAAAGTCTAAGAATAATAGAATTTGGCTAAGCCCTACAAATAGAGAGTAGGGATTACAGAGAAGGAGACGAGGGAGACGAGATGAGTCGTACCTGATTCAATTGGGATTGAGGGAGTCTGCGTCTCAGGCTCTCGGCGATTGAGTATTTCAGGCGAGGGATTCGCCGAGTCGGCGCTGGCCAGTGGCCGAGAGTCGCGACTGAGGACTCTGCGAGGAGATTTGGCGCTGGCGAGTGGCGATAAAGAGGAAGGCTAATCGGCGAATCTCTGCTCTCGAACAAGGCAAATCGGCGATGGACGATGGTGAATTGGTGATAGGTCTTTACGGATAAGGTTGGGCCTGAGTGGTGATTATTGAACGGATCACTTAAAATTAGGAACAAGGAAGTTATCGGTCTATCTCGGTCCGGACCGAATGGCAGTCGGGTAATGACCGGACCGGACCAAAACCCGAAATTTAAAATACTTCAGACCGAAGACCGACCCGAAATCCTTTCGGTTCGGGTTCGGTCTGGACCGATCGGTCCAGTTCGGTCGGTTTTTCCGGTCCAGACCTATATATGAACACCCCTACCCTCAATGATGTTGGCAAGGAGTCCACACTGAGACTTTGCTTCAAGGATGGAGTGTTAGGTAGTACTAGAAGCAGATTTCTTTGTAGGCTGCGCTACTTTGGCTTGAACTTGAAGGTGACCAGAATACTTGGAACTGAAACTTTCCATTACTCCTTGAAACCAAGAAGGGTTAGGCATTCTTCCTCCAAATGCCTTCAACAGCAGCAGTTTGTAAGTCATTCCATGTAGATGAAACTTCGGCTGCTTGTCCCTTTCTTCTCTTTTTTGTTGAGATCTACCCACTAGTCCAACACTTGACTCTCCAGAGGAATTAAACAAGCATTCTGTAACAGCCATAGAGATATCCCTCCAATGCCGTATAAGGACGAGCCAATGCCGGTGACAAAGTGCATAAATCCTTCGCTTTAATAGCCAAAAGCTCTTCTGTTTTGCTTCTCTCGAAACCTGACTTTTGTCCAAGTATTTAAAAGGCATATGTTTGGAATTGCATACTGTGCTCAGCCACTGCTCATCCAACACCATGTCATATCCTCCAACTCCCATAGGGAACCTCCCATAAGTGAAATGTGTATTTTTCAGTGAGCATCTGAACTTTTACCAGATTTGAGTACATGGTCGGCTATAAGCATCAGTAACAGTCTAGGAACCAATTCAACCAAAAGACCAAGCTTGTAGTTGTGACCCAAGAAAGGTTTTTATATTCCATTCTAACATGCCCCCTCATGTGCATGGCGTAGTCTTTTCAAGCCTTGCACGTGGAACCTTAATTTTTTTAAAACGGGGTAGCACTGAGTTTTGAACAAATGACCTATTAGTCAACAAGGCTCCGATAGCAAGTAAAGTAACCAATTCAACCAAAAGCTCAAGCTTGTGGTTGTGGCCCAAGAAAGGTTTTTAAATTCCATTCTAACAGTATCCCCAACTTGAACGCACTAGAGGGTTCCAGCAGACATTCCAATTTTTTGTCAAGATCTTTGTACAAGAAGTGATTTATGTTTTTGTAATCCATAAGAAGCCTAATGGCTTTACCTCTCATAACTATATTTTTAGGCCATTCCCATGTAGCAGCTTGCACAAGGAACTAACCATTTTGTCCTAGCTGACTTGTTGCGTGTAGCATCTTGCACTGGTTGTCCGGCCCAAAAAACCAATTATTGTGTTCTTTTGAAGAGCTTAGCTTGAACCTGGAAGAGGTCAGAATACTTGGAACTGGTCTTTGCATCACTCCAGCTCCTGCTAGCAGCTTGTGTGTTTGATTGAGTGCACTCTGGATCAGCATACACAGGAGCAGTAGTATATTCCTTCCTTAGCTCTGCAATTGCATCAGAAGCTTCACGTGTCCATACTAGTTCTTCTTTCTGAAGTACATCAGTTGGTGGCATCTGATCTTAACTGGTGAGAACTACAACACTACTGTCCAGACGGCATTTCGGAGGCATGGTAGGTTCTTGTTGTAGCAGGACTCTCTTACCTCCATCTATGGCAAGAGTTGGCATTGTTAGCTCCCTCTTAATTGTGGCATCCAAATCAGACATCTCAATTTGACCCTTGTCATTTTTACCTAAGACTTCTAGATACAACTTAGTTTCCTTGTGTTCCCACTGTTGACCCTTTTCAAGAGACTCCTCACTGTAGTCACACCATCCCGTAGCAATCTTTTTCTGATTTCTGCCAACAACACTATCAACAGACTCTTTTAACCCAACAAAATCCAGGGAATTGTTAGTAAACCTTTTCAAAGAAACCTCTCTACTAACTGGCAGTACATGATCTACATTTAGGAGGTTTGCAGCTGAGTATGAATGGCCCGACGAAAGAAGTTTTATCTCAGTTGTAACATGAGGCTACAATTTCTCTTGCAAAGCTTTATCCATCGAAGATCCAACAGGGAAATTACTAATATCACTCAAAGATTTATCATACTTGTGTGTATTTGGCTTGAGTGCCCAACGTGTCTTGGTGTTATTGCTTGGTGAATAACCCCTGACTTGTGACCAGCCTCACTACTGACTCTTGAACACACATCTTGTCTATCATCTTTAAATTGGCATACAAATCCTTAATAAAATCCTCCCAATCTTCATTAGGTCTAGCTTTTCCATAACTTTCAGACCATAGCCTAGGCTTTCCCACCAAATGAATAGAAGCTAGAGCCACTTTCTCTGTCAATGTTCTCTACATCTTGTTATTAAAAATAAATTTTAAATAATAATAATAATAATCATCATAAATAAAATAAATGTAAAAAAAGTAAAATAAATAATGATTATAAAAAATAACAAAAAAACACTCCGTAATTATAAATTAAAAAATAAAATATCATAATAATAATAATAAAAGTATTAAATAAAAAAAATTATAATTAAAAATAAAATAGAAAATATAAATTACAAATAATTAAGTAAATAAATAAACGGCTCAATTCTTTTGACAACAACTTTTGTTATCATAATATAACAACACCTACGATGCTCTGTTCAAAAAATTAATGGTTCTTGCCCCCACCCCAGTACACCCCTGCCCCCTCCCGAAAATGCTGACATTGTCATTATAGCCAATTGGCGTTTTTGGGGAGGGGGGCTAGGAACCATCATTTTTCGAATGGAGCACCGTAGGCAATTAAAACAGAAGTTGTCGAAAGAACCGAGCCAATAAATAAGTAATGATAATGATAATAATATATCCAAATCAGCGATTTAGCGGGCAGGGTGCAGGGTGGGTAGGAACCATCACTTTTACCAACGAAGCACCGTAGGTGCCCATATTGGTAATAATAATAGTTATAATCTTAATAGTTATTATTGATATTATTTTTATAGTTAATAATAATAATAATATTATTATTAATAAAAATAAATAAATAAATAAATGAAATTAATAAAAAAATATTAAATAAAAAATAAAAATTAATGATTTCCTTCCCCTTTTCCAACCAAAAAAAGGTGAAGGGAAGCCTTCCCATCCTTTCCTTCCCCTCCCTGTTCTCCCAACCAAACAAGCCCTTAAGCTATAATAACTATAGCAGGGCTGCATCATTTATTCTTCCACTTAGAGAGGGAATGTATCATTGGCTCTTTTAGTATGATATTCAGTTTGTATCCACTAGTTAATTAACATTTTTGTTGTTCCTTTTGCAGCGAAGCTGTTAGCTGTTCGGACTGCAAAGGTAACCAAATATTCCCTGTCTCTAAATTTTCATCCTATTTTCCTTTTTCATCCATCCCTAAATTATCACTCACTTCCTTTCAAACAATGCAATGTGGTTTTTTCTTTTTTAAATAAGTCTCAGCCACACAAGTTTCATTTCCCTAAATCCCTTGTCTGATCAAAGTGGGTAATAATTTATGGATAGAGTATAACATTTCTTTAAAGAATGTTCTGTGCCTTAAACAATTAAATAGAGAAGCAAGTAGTTTCTCACTATGAGATTGGCATGATGTTACCTGAATTAGAAACCCAGGGGTTTAGCTGCAGTAGGTTAGGATATTTTTCTTTGATCACTTGGGAGTAGGCTTCTATGCCTTGTATAGTTCTTGCAGTGTAGTACCAAAGCAAATTTGATGCTGTTCAGCTGTTATAGTATGTGCTCAAATATAATTATTCGAAGTCTGTAACACTTACCTGGGTCTCTCTGGAGTCTGAATCCTGAAGGTTGCTTCTACAGCGGCCCATAATCACCACCTTAATCCCAACTAGGTTTTAGTTAGTGGCTTGAGTTTTATAGTGTCTAACTGTCTATTAAATGTTTAAATGATTTAAAACTATAAATTCATGCATAAAGCCGTTATGTTCTTGTGCACAATTCTACGTCACAAGACGTTCCATGGGATGGAGGGTTGGCTGAGAGGATATTTTCCCAATGGGTTTGGTGCCTTGTTGTTGATCTACTGTTGTTGATCCAACCAGTTCAGTTTAGATTTTCACTTTTTTATATTTTCAAAATGGTCATAACTCTAAATCAGTAACTCAGATTCTTTCTTACGATATACAGATGGATTTATGTCTTCAAGACCTATCCAACGAATGTTTATTTGTTTATAGAATATTGACTTTAATAATTTCCTAATTTTGTCTGATATTCACAATCTATCTCATTAGTATATAAATACATTTCAGTTTTACCAAATTTCAATTTTCAGTTTTAAACCAATGGGGAAGGGGGTCTAGTTATAACACATTTAAGGTATTTTCCTTAATTTTTATTAGTTTCCAACAACTCATAGTTAACAATTGTCCAATCAGCATTTGAATTTGCCACGTATTTAGTTGAGTTGGCAACCTGCATTAATTGAGTTGAGTTGCCACACATTAGTAAAGGTGTAAAAAGTAATTTCTAAGAGCGTCAATTTTTGAACATTGGAGTATTAACATAAAATCGATCATTTCTTGGAGTGCTCATGTGAATTTTTCCTAATAATAATAATAATAGTAATAGTAATAATAATAATAATGTTAATAATGATAATAATAATATATGTGGTTGTGAATGGTCTAGTAACAATGTTTGTTAGGAGGTTATTTTTAACTTTCCCATTCCTCTACATGTATACCCTTTAATATTTGACAACAATAATACCTCATGGCTCATACAAAATCGGCCATCTGCATGTTTTTTCAGGTTTTTTCCACAAAAGACACGTGAAAGGGTCTGGATCAGCTTTTTCATCTGAACGTATCTATACGTGCCACATGTGTATGGTTGGAAAACATCAAAAAAGCACTTCCAAGAAGGGAAATTTGGTATCAAAAAAGAATAAGAAAGCATCCAAATTATTGAGGTCTATGTGCCGAAGAACAAAGATTAGGGGTACTAGGGATAAACAACAGTCACAGTCTCAAAACAACACCAAAGTTTCTGTTGTTGTTGTTCCCTTACGTCGTTCCGTTAGGAAAACTAAAAGTTTACAAGTGCTAGAGAAAAACGCTAACAAGAAGATTGGGTGCCCAAGGAGAAAGAAAATGAGATCAAGAAAAGATACTTCAAAGAAACCAGTAGAAGTTCCCTGGCAGAAGAAGAGAACAAAGTTCTGTCGTATTTACTGGCTGAATGGTCTCCTGTTGTCACAGAAGCCTAATGATGATCGAGTAGAACTTTTTAGAAGAAAACAACTTCTTGTTCTTTCGGGCGAGTTGGGTGGCACAATTGATTCACCGAAATGTGGTCTTTGTAGTGAACTTGAATCTACAACTTCCGTAAATTACATTGCATGTGAATTATGTGGAGGTATGTATTCCATTTAGTTTCCGTCAATTTAAAAATTTCAATGAATCAATATTAGCACTCTTTTTTCTTCCACCCATACCATACGCCATACGCACTATGTGATATTCCTTGAATTCAATAATCAAGACTTTCAGGAAGTGTAACTTTTGTAAACTGCATTTAGCTAATGTTTAGATATCATTTGGAATGGCTTTTTACTCCCAAGGATAAGGGAGTTCCCATGAATTGAGTGTGAAACCCAAATTTGGGATCTAAAAAAATTAAATTAGGAGCTTTCATGGGAATCTCTGATTTGTGAAATTGCAGGAATGACAAACCCTCCATATGCCACGTGTTTTCTCAAATTGCATGATGTTGGATGAACTTCCATAGTTCGAAACCAGATTTTATCTTAATAGTGAGGTCGTAAAGCAACTAGGCATGCATTTACATGTTTCCCATATGCCATATTCACTTGCAAGTTGCAAGCACATATGCCCTTGAACTTTTCTTATATATGATTTGCAGATTGGTTCCATGGAGATGCGTTTGGTCTTACATCTGAAAGAATTGGTAATGTAATTGGATTTAAGTGCCATAAATGTCGTAACAAGAGCGCTCCTGTTTGTGCTTTTATGTTCACAAGCAGCAGAAGGGTGGTTAAAATGGCTGATTTGAGCGATGTGAAGATTGAATATTCAAACGTGAATTCTATGGGAATGAAAGACCAGTCACATTTACAATCGAAGTATTCTTCTCTTGAAAAACATCACAATTCAGATGGTGGAGGGGAGCCTGTCATGGTGGAACAGTGGACAGAAGCAATGGATGTTGAAGTGCAGGAGGACCCAGTTTTGGCAACAAAAGGACTTTGAGAATTCTTGTAAAATAGATATTGATGTACAGGAGGATCTTGTGGGTTAGTTAACCCAGAATTATATCAAAGACAGATCGAATCACCCATGCAGAATCAACATGGCGAAATGATCATCACTGTAAGTTCATGAACCTGTGAATTGTAATGATAACCATTTTAGACAAGGCAATGCCAGTTAACTAGAGAAATGAGATTGACAAAACAAAAAACTCGGCCATTTTTGGAAGCAATGCTACAAATTGATGACCGATTGCGACCCATAGGCAGGTTATAAATACTAGGAGAAGGAAGAAGGCAATCTAGGAGAGTAGATTATAATTTTGACCCAACACACATTGAGTAGTATTATACTCCGTATTAGAATTTAACCTTGTAAATCTCTTCAACTATCCATGATGTTTTTTTTTTGAGTTGGCATTTTCTCATTAATATCTGGGATGGATTCACAGAGATGAGAGGAAATGTCTGTAAGTATGAGCGGCTCTCTTTTTTATACTCCGTATTTGAACGATGGCACCGGACACTTAGACTACACAAACTTTGAACGACACAAACAAGCATTGTTTGTGTCGCTAGATTAAAGTGTGGTGTACAAGTAAGTTTTTGCTTCCAATTAAGTAGGAGTCCAGTGGTAGAAAATGGGTTTTACTTTTTAACATATTGTCTCCATCCATTAATTACTCCGTTGTTCCCAGAGGTTGGTTGATATTAGGCAGAATGTATCTCATGCGGTTAATTCCCAACATTATGCTCCATATTTTGCGTCAAACACCTTGTGGTCAATCCCATAAATTAAATTAAAGAGAAGTTGAGCTTGAATTTGAAAATGACATGAGGAGAGGTGTGGATTTGTAATTAGCTTAATTCTGAATTAGAAGAATTTGATCTAAATCTAAATTTAAATTTTTTGAGTTTCCAAACAAGGAATTTGAATCAAATCCTGATTTGAAATTCAAATTCAAGCTCACAAAAACACCATAAGATTAGACCAAATTGGAAAACATTGCTCTAGTTGGAGCACTTTCAATCCTTTTGAGCTTATTTCTTATTTGGAGTATGAAGTCCCTTTGAGTCCATAACAGAAGTTCCCACTAAAGAAAAACACGGACAATAATGGAGGAGAAGGCGAAAACCAAGCTATTGTTGATCATATACGCTCCAGGAAACGCAATTGATGCAACCGAAAGATTGGGCCACGAAGCTGAGCGTCGAGGTTGTCTTGCACTAGTATTATTAGTCGGCGAGCATGATCCTGTATGAACCCATCTTTCCTCTTTTTATCTTGTATTTTGCTTATGAGGAGTATAATAGTTGAATTTTAACTTATAATTTAAATCGCCGGCAAAATTTTGCAGGCTTCATTGCCTAATGAGGAGATGGTAGTTTTTGTTGTTTCAACTACTGGTGTGTGTCTCTATTTTTGTCTTGGTATACACTTAGTATACTTCAAGCGGGGTTCCCCTAGCACTCCTCTTTTTTGTAGGTGTGATTATTAATTTAATGAATTTTGTGCCACCATTCTAAAATTTAGAATTCTTAAAATTGGTGGGCCTTAAAATTTCAATTTTAAAAAAACAGTGAATAGGCGGAAGTATTAGTGCCATGAATCACTTTTTGTGCCAACAATTTAAAATTCAAAAATTTCAAAAAGGGTGGAAGTATTATTGGCATGTTTAGAAATGAGAGAAAATATTCAGAGATAAGAGAGAAATATGTTTCTGAATTCTATTGATCTTAATCTTAATGGTATATTTACATGGATATTAAGCCTCTATTTATAGTAGAGAAACTTAGTATGAATATAAATACAAGTGGGAAGGACGTGGGAAAGACTGTACAAAAATATTGTTCTACAATGGATGTTTTAATCTACTATCTTAGAAAGTAGGCTTGATTAATTGAATAAATAAACAATCATTAATTTCATAACAGTCCCCTTTGAATGTTCATTTTTCAATTGATAATGGGCACTTCGTAAAATTGGAATAGTTTATAAAACCATTCTAATTTTATGTACAGTCTCGTTAAAAATATTGTCAGAAAAAACTTAGTGGGATAAAAACTTGATCAAGGGAAAAAGAGTACAGTTCATAAAATTTGTCACCTTCAGCTTAGCATAATTGATGGAGGCGACGCATGCTAATCTTGTGTAGGAGTTCTTCAAATTTCTTCGGGGGCAACACTTTTGTAAATAAATCAGCAGGGTTCTCACTGGACTTGATTTGATTGATGTCAACCTTTCCGTCTTTCTCGAGACCATGAGTTGAGAAAAACTTCGGTGATATATGCTTGGTTCTGTCGCCTTTGGTGTAGCCTCCTTTAACTTGAGCGATGCATATTGTGTTATCTTCATATATAGGAGTCGGGTGACTAGTGATTGCTTTTATACCGCATTCGCTCTAAATGTGTTAGATCATTGTTCACAACCATAAACATTCTCGACTTGCTTCATAGAGAGCTATCAACTCTGCGTGATTTGATGATGTAGCAGTCAAAGTTTGCTTCATCAATCTCCATGAAATTGTGATATCTCTATAATTAAACATTTATCCTCTTTGAGATTTTTCCTTTTGTGGATAAGATAAATATCCTGAATCAGCGTATCCAACAAGAGTGGCCTTGACACCTTTGTGGTATAATAGACCAAGGTCATTCCAATGCAAAATGTGTTTAATGTCATTCCAATGCCTCCTAGTCGGTGTCGAACTGTGTTTGGCTAACAAGTTTACTAAGGATAAAATATCTGGTCGAGTGTTGTTTGCTAGATACATCAAAGCTCCAATAACACACAACTTGTGTGTTATTGGAGCTTTGATGTATCTAGCAAACAACACTCGACCAGATATTTTATCCTTAGTAAACTTGTTAGCCAAACACAGTGCGACCAAGTATTTTTTCATCATCTTCACGAGGTCTGAAAGGATCATCATGCACATTGAGAGAGCGGACAACCATCCGAGATGTGAGAGGATGTGCTTTATCCATGTAAAACCGCTTCAGAATCTTTTTCGTGTAATTTGACTGGTGGACAATAACAATAATAACAATAACAATAACAATAATAATAAGAATAATAATAATGATAATTTATAACAACAAAAATAAGAATGAGAATAATATAAAAACACAAAAAAATAATTTTTTTTATATTTTCTAATTTTTTCTAATTTTTTTAGTTCTTTCAGAACCTTCTAGTTTCTTCCAATTTCTTACAATTTTTTTCAATTTATTCCAGTTTTTTCAGTCCTTTCGTTACTTCCAATTTCTCCCAATTTCTTTCCAACATTCAACTTTTTTTTTGTATCCCTCTAACTCCTCTAACTCTGGTACAAAATCCTCCGTCAAATCGTCAATAGTTGCCTTAAAAATGTAAGGATTATGCTATGGCCATGTTTGGTAAATGACTGTTGAGGTAGCATTTGGATGTTTTGACCATGAGTGGCTTTTTTGACTTTTTAATCTACCAAAAAAATTGTTTGGACACTGGCTTTTGCAATTAGCTGTTGGCCACGAACTGCCGAAATTTGAACTGCCAACATGAGTAGCATTTCTAATTGGCTGATTGCATATATTTAATTTTTTGCCCTTCTTGAGCCGTTCCCAAAAAAGAGATGCCCCCATCATCGCCATTTTTTTATCAAAGCATTCTTTTTCTTTCTTTTTCTTATCATAGACATGTTTCTTCATTTCAATAATTTTTATAGTACACTACTCTTTTTTTAGCATCATATTTTTAAATTTTTATTTTAAAATGAAATGATTATAAATATTTATAGAAAATAAATAATGTTTAAATTCTAAGTGTTCAAGAATAACTTTCAAAAAAAATTATGTGTTTTTATATTTAAGAAACATCCTCTCTACTTCTGAGTATGGGTAAGAACGGCGTACAACACCCTTCCTTGATCCTACATTCCTGGGATCCTACTAGGTTGTTATTGTTATCANAAAAAATTTGATATTTAAAAACTATATTTCAAAATGAATATATTCATATTAAAGTTATATCTTAATACATTGGCTTTTTTCCACATATCATAGTCAAAGTTTACAAACTTTGACCAAAAAAAGTCAAATGGGAAAAATATTTCTGGACGAAGGAAGTAATTAACACATCCTTAAGAAAAATTAAGCAACATATTTGGAGACATGTCTAAATATGTAATTTTCATTGCAAACAGCTGTTTATGAACAACTAAATTTACCAAACAATTTTTTCCTAACAGCCAATACAATCCGCTGGTCAAAACAGCTAACTCAATCAGCCATTCAAAACAGCCAACACACACAGCCAACTACCAACAGCTAACCGCTAACATCCAAACAAGGCCTATGTGTACCCCAAGTTTTGTACCCCAATTTGTACCCCGCAGTTTTGCACCAATACTTTGTGTTGGTGTAAAACTAATTTTTGTTAAACGCACCAACATTTGTGTCCGTGTGAATTTTTATTAACGCACCAACACTTGTGTCGGTGTAAACTATCGAAATGTTTGTGCAAACCTGTGGTGTACAAATGGGGTATATTTGTTTATGTAAGTGTAGCATGGTCCAAAATGTAAATAGCCGCGTACGGACAAATGGCTCCGCTCAGCAATGGCAAACCAAAGATAAGAAAACAATCCACCACTCGCTCCCTCCACTTCTTTTCTTCTACTCTCTCTCAGAAAAACTGAACGGGGGAATGGTGCTGTCTTCCTGTTTACCCGCGAATCGGACCTATGCTCCGTCCTTCTCAACTACTCGGCGCTCTTCCTCTCTCAACTTTCTGCTCCCAATTCTCTCTGCTCCCCCTTCCCTAAGGCCTTCAAGGCGACGGGATAAACTTCTCTTGAGAATCAATGCGAGTGCATCAACTTCCGACTCCGGAAATGGAACCGCCGTCGCTCTTCCGGACAAGCCTCCCGCCCATACATTGTCTTACGGAAGGCGGCACTTCCCTTTAGCTGCCGTTGTCGGACAGGTATGTGTTTGTTTGAGTAGATATATATAAATCCATGTAAGCGCGGGATGTTCTAGCCCTGTGATGTGACATATTAATCTAGAATTCTCAAATTTGCTGCAATTCAACTAGTTAACTATAGTGGTAGACCTTTTTTGGTTTTCACAAACGGATTCCAGTGTTCTGAATCCAATGCATCATCAGGATGTCATTAAAACTGCTCTTCTACTGGGGGCCATTGACCGTGAGATTGGAGGAATTGCAATTTCTGGAAGACGTGGGACGGCAAAAACTGTGATGGCTCGTGGTTTGAATGCAATTCTTCCTCCAATTGAAATAGTTAAAGGCTCATTTGCGAATGCCGATCCTAACTGTCATGAAGAGTAAGTTAACAATGGAATTATTGAACTTGCCATTATGCCCATTCTGTTGTTAAAGTTTCAGCTTTATTGCTTTGAAATTTTAAATGTAATAAGTTCAATGAAGGTGGGAAGATGGACTTGCTGGTAGAGTGGAGTATGATTCTGCTGGAAATATCAAGACTGAGATAGTTAAATCACCATTTATTCAGGTTTTTTTACTACTAGAAACTTTTTCATGCAGTCAGTTGTTTCTGTTGAGCATTTAGAGAATTCAGCTAGTCTTGCAGATTCCGCTCGGTGTTACAGAAGATAGATTGATTGGATCTGTTGATGTCGAGGAGTCTGTGAAATCTGGAACAACTGTTTTTCAACCTGGCCTTCTTGCTGAAGCTCATCGAGGTGTTTTATATGTTGATGAGATCAATCTACTGGATGAAGGCATTGGCAATTTACTTCTGAATGTGTTGACGGAGGGAGTTAACATTGTAGAAAGAGAAGGTATTAGCTTTCGACATCCGTGCAAACCATTGCTAATAGCTACATATAACCCTGAGGAGGGTGCTGTCCGTGAGCATTTATTAGATCGCATTGCAATTAATTTGAGGTACACCTTCCAATATTGCTTAGATAGCTACAAATTATATAGAAAATATTCCTGCTCCTATAAATATATTATACTTATATTTTTGCAACTTAATATGCTTACTATTTTATACTCATGCATATTTCTTTTTAGACTTGGGAACTCCGGTCAATTTTTACAACCATACCCTGATTTTGGAACCCGTGTGCCGTGTTTTCTTTCTCATTATCATGTTTGCATAGGGTTTCATGGGAACTTTTCTGAACCATAGTATCTGAGAGCTCTTCCTCTACCCAGTTTAATAATAATACAACCTTTCTGCAGTGCAGATCTTCCTATGAGTTTTGAAAATCGTGTTGCAGCAGTAGGCATTGCGACACAGTTTCAAGAGCATAGTGATGAAGTTCTTAAAATGGTGGACGAAGACACAGATTTTGCAAAGACACAGGTACATTTTTTATAAAGAAAGATTAGGATGATATGGACAGTTGTTCTACTACTGTGTCGGTAGTATTGGGTACTTTGACAGTAGTCTTCTGAAAGATTGGTTAAAACTAAGAAGGGATGGAGCTCAAATTTGAGTTGGAACATGGAAGTTGAGCTTGTTCTGACATAATGGAGAAATTAACAGGTTTATCCAAGATACTCCTTCAATCCGGATTTAGTTGTCCACTTCCTAAAAAAAATCTTACTTTTAAGAAATATTCAAATGAGTTTGTCACGCATTCATGTTAACAATGCTCATACCCGATCTCTAGGATATTTTAGACAACTGATCATAAACGAACACAAGAAAGGGTATTAGATTTGTTCTAAGATGGTCATTATCTTCTCTCAATCTGAAACCAGTGGGTATAAACCGTATAATGTCAAGTTTGTAGAAGGATGTTAGTGAAGAGATGAAGATATAAAGGGACATTTGGTTAAAGTTCGGGTATCGGGCAGGAATCAAGAATGGGGTTGAGAAGGTATTGGGGTTTGTTATGAATTCAGGAATGACTAGGGTATTAGTAACTGATGTTGTCGATTCACAAACGGCATCAGTTGACAGAACACTAGATTTTTTGTTTACTAAAATCAATTCACAAATAAGTATTTTTTTTTGTGGAAATTGAATTTTCAATCCTGTTGTTTGATATGCTAAAAGGTGGTGGCCACCATGACTGGCAGAGGAGAAGATCCTGTAGAAGTTGAAGCAGCAAATAATGGCGATAGGAACACAGAGAGTAGAAAAATGAAAATATCTAGCTGTAGAAGAATGGTAAATGATCGAATAAGAAGCCACATGCTAAAAAGTGGTGGCTACCAATGATGGCAGGAAGTCGGATGAACAGGAATAGTGAGTGTGGGATGAAAAGGGAGTATGGTCAAAGTGTCAACCCGAATAGGGTTGGGGGTAAGGGAGTATGGGTTTGGCTGTCAAGAATGAGTTTCGGGGCTCCATTTCAGTAATCAAAGATGCCAATTTGGTAGTATATCCTTAACCCATACCTGATTCTAGAAAATTGAACCAAAATGCTGTTAACTCTATTATCTTTTCTGAAAAGCCATTTAACATTGAGGTTCTGTTCTAAATCAGCATCTTTAAGGCCTCCCTAGAGCCATATCAATTACATTAGTTAACAATGTTATGTTTTTTCCTCCATGAATTCCATGATAACGTGGATTCTTTCCCTTGAAAACATTTTGTTAATTCTTCGAATGCTTGAGTTTTTTTCCTGTTTTGTGAATTTTGTGCAAACAAGTAAGTCATTTTTTGAAATACTTTATCCTCTTTAGGTCCATTGCCAATGGAGATAAAAGAGTTGTTATTGACTATGTTTTAGTTTCAGGCAAATATTGAACTAAATGAAAATGGAACATTATACATCACCTGCTTCTTACTTTCTGTAAAGTTTTGGGCAGTAAATTTAACAATACATCTAGCCACAATGGAAACAACTTGTCTGTTATCACAGGGGTAAGATTGCGTACATATTGACCCCAGGCCTTAACAAAGTTGGGATTGTACTGGGTTATTATTTTATTTACTGTTCCTGTGAGTTATGAGCCGGGGTTGGGATAGATCAGACTCCCTTAACAAAGTATGGTTAGGAAGAGTTTGGTTGTTGACCTCGTCAAAGTCCATGTAATTAAGTATGCAAATGTATGTAAAATTGATGAAGGTAAACACCTATTTATAATACTCATAGTAGTCTTGGTGGCCAAGTAAATGGAGTCCTAATCTATTACAATATTATTGCTACACGTTAGCTAAATAAAACACCAATATATGCTAGAAAACTACTCCCTATGCCCCACTTTTTTTTTAATGCCATTTTACCTTTTTTCTTTGTCCCGCTATTATTGTCCCATTCTATATTTAGTCACATCTGTGTGGTATACAATCATTGATACTTTATCTTACTTTTTAACATCACTATCAACCCACAAACTGGCCACTACCCCATGTCCCAAAAATAGTGGGACGGAGGGAGTAATTACATGGAGTGTTACGATCCATTTATATTTGGGACATGGAGTGTTGCGATCCATTGCCAATGAAGCTAAAAGAGTCATTATTGACAATGTTTTAGTTTCAGGCACATGAGCTAATTCAAAACGGAACATTAACCTTCCATTGCTTCTTAATTCCTGTGAAGTTCTGGGCAATAAATGCAGCAATGTATCTGTTGTCTAACCATAGTTATGAAAGGCGAGCGCCTTGATCGCCTATGGCGTTTATGGCGCTGTGGCGAGGGGATGGCGCCTGGATTGGGCTGTGCATGGCGTTGTCCTTGAGGCGAGGAATGGCGGTCGCCATTTTCGATGCTAATTATGGCGTATGGCGTTCGCAATTGACGCAATTAAGTTGTGGGTCAATTTTTTCACTGTCCAGACTTCATCTAAGGGAGCAATTAAATTGGGCTTGAGCCCGTTTCTAATTAAAGACCCGCAATTACCTCTTCCCGTAATCCGATCGTCGTTCCAGGCTTCCAGTCATGACCCGATCGTCTCTTACACTCGATTCAGCTGCGAATCTGCTCCCAGTCTTGTATCGCAGCAGCAGGTCGCAGCTTCCAGCTGATATTTCTCAGTCGATTTCCTCCAAGTGGTGTCGGCAGTCAAGTAGGTCAGTTTTTAATTCTTATATAGTTTTTTTAATTTGTGTTTTATACTTTTATTTTAAATTTTTGTATTATATTTTCAATTTTTGTATTATTCTTCAATTTTCAATTTGTGCATTATATTTTTTAATTTGTGTCTCTATTATATACTCCGTATGATAAATATGGAAAAATAATTTATGTTTTATTCTTCCAATTTAGCTTAGCTACTTATTGTTTTTGTATTCCTTTGAGATTTATATATTGTTTTAAACTTTATGATATGCCATGCACAATTTGTGTGTGTGTGTCTATACATACATACATACATACAATCATACATACATATATATATATATGTATATATATATATATATATATATATATATATGTNTTGTGTGTGTGTGTGTATACATACTCGCTTTTTTTTGTTCGCCATTTGACCGCCCGCCACTCGCCACGCCACTCGCCACAAAAAAGGTCCTCTCGCCGCCACTCGCCACTCGCCACTCGCCTTTCATAATTATGTGTCTAACAAGAAACAACCTCTCTGTTTTTGCAGGGGTAAGACTATTAACATCTTGATCCCTAGACCCTAACAAAGTTGGGGAGTATGCTGGGTTGTTTTACTCCCTCTATAGCTTTGTCCCTAAATAATCTTCCCTTTTCGGATAACGATGTTTGACCAAAGTTTTTTTCAATTTAATTTATATATAAATTTTAATTTATATATAAATTGGTGTAAAATTAAAAAAAAAGATATATATATATATATATATATATATACTATAATTTTCTACAAAATAGGTGGTGACAAGACTATTTTATTTTATCTAATGATCAATGGAAAGAAAATATAGTTTGACCATGTGAATAGTAAATGGAAAGATTATTTGGGGACGAAGGGAGTATTTACTATTCTTGTGAGTTAAATTCTTTTGAGCAGGGGTTGGGATAGACCAGATTCCCTTAACAAAGTGTGCTTAGGAAGAGTTTGGTCCTTGACAAAATCCTTAAAGAGACTTGATCTCCTCAAAGTCCATGCAATTAAGCTTGCAATGGCATGTAAAATTGGCGGAGGCAAACTCCTATTTATAATACTCACAGTAGTCTTGGTGACCAAGTAAATGGAGTTCTAATCTATAAGAATATTGTTATTACAAATATTAGCTAAATAGAATACCAATACTAATAGAAAACTAATATTCCCTCATTCCTGCTATATTTGGGACATGGAGTGTTAGCACACAATACAAGAAGTAGTAGAATTGTGTGTTGGATATTGAAAATGTAAAGAATGGATAAATTTAGGATGATTTTGAACCACCCAAATATAACAAAGCTTTTACTTTGTGTTTCGCATGGGCTTGTATACTCTTACGTAAAGATATATCTATAAATTTGATGTTCTATATAAAAGGTGAAATTAAAAATGATTAACTAAGTGGAATATGTATGAGTCATTACGTTACATCACAGTCATTTTTACATTTTTGCACAAGTACACATTTCAACACCACAAGTAAAACACTCAACCTTATGTATATGAATATTATTCGTGCATTAGTTGATACTACATATTGTGGTGAAGTAAATTTTATGTCAATTTAATTCAATAATTTTAAAATAGATTACAAATTAAACAAATTAATACTGTATCATTTTATTGAAAACATATTGAAATAACAAAATTATTCTAAATTTCCATCAAATTCAATATACTTTCTATTGTGTATCTTATAAACATCTCAACTCATTTAGAAAAATTAATTAAATCATATAAAGTAAATATTTTATGAAATATACTCTGCAACAAACATTTATGGTGTGACACCCTTCATAAAGTTTTTTTTATTTGTGAAGTTCTAGTTGGGCTACCATTGCGTCTAGAATGGAATCAAAATGAACTAACACGTGGAGCTCAACTCCATCCATCTTCAAAATTATATGTTGCTTTGATCTTTTGGCAAACACGATGAATAAATCATACTCATCATAGGAACAAGTGAACAACACTTGTGCCTTTTTTCCATCAAAGGAAGTTTTTTATGGGGGGTATTTTTTAGTAGCAGATTATGTATGAAGGGTAGGAAAGAATTAGTTCAAATCTCAAATGTAGGAGTGTGGTAGAGATCTGGCTGGCTCTCTAGACAAAGGCCATGTAGGAAAAGTTTCGTCCATGATAGAAACCGTAGAGAGACTTGAACTTGTCTAAGTCCATGTAATTAAGTTTGAAATTGTATGTAATATTGGTAAAGGGTAATCCCCTTTTTTATAATATTCATAATAATCTTGGTGAGCAAGTAAATAGAGTTCTAATATATTACAATTTTGTTATTAGGAATATTAACTACTCCATCCATCCCACAAAAAGGTTCCACTTTTTCTTTTTCGTCCGCCCCAAAAAAGGTTCCACTTTCCACTTATAGAAAAACTTTGTGGCCCATAAAATTTCTCCCCTACACAAGTTTCAACCCCACAATTTCACTTATTTAATCTTTGTGCCTAATCAAATGTGAAACTTTTTTACGGGACGGAGCGAGTAAAATAAAAGGCCAATATGATTTTAATACTAATATTATGAAGACTCTTAATGTTATTCGATTCCCAATGGTCGTCAATGAGTTGTATCATGTTCTTTGGGTTAAATAGCATGTTACACATTGATTTCTTTTGTGTGTATAATGTTTTCCACAAATTAGGGTGTGCTTCGAATGAATTAATTTTAAACAATAAGTAGTTTTACTGGAAAAAACTAATTTCTTTTAAAAGAAGTGTATGACATGGAATGCAAAAAGTACTTCCAATTATATGAAGCAATGTTTGTGCATATTTAGTGGGTGTTTCTTTATACTGATGTGGCTTATTGCTTGTAAGCAATTTTTAACTTATAAGCTGCTTATAAGTTAAAAATTCTTTTGGGTAGATAAAATGATTTATATGATATATAAGTCATTTGAGGATATTCATAATAGGTGAGGAATAGTTTTGTCAGCAATTTAGTCAAAACGGAGAAATGAAAAAACTTGTTTACAAGTAAGACCTACTTATTCTTTCTGGCTTATAAGCAGCTTAAAAGCACAGATCATCTGCTGACTTATAAGTTAAAAAAAACTAATAAGCAGTTCTGACCAGCTTATAAGCACAGAGAAACACCGCCTAATAAAGCACCAAATTGGAGCTTTGTTGAACGGAAGCACTTGTACTGTTTAAATGAGAATTACTTCTTACAAAAACACTTATAGCACAAGTGGTTGCAAACGGGCTCTTATGTTTCATCAATCAAACGGAGCTTTAATTACAATAAATTTTCTTCTATATTGCAATGATTTTCATGTTGTATCTGTACAAACTAACTTACGCTCTTTGCATAACATTTGAATGGGATGTTGTTCTTTGTAGATAATATTAGCCAGGGAGTATCTAAAGGATGTTACAATTGGCCGAGAACAGCTAAAGTACTTGGTTATGGAAGCTTTACGTGGTGGTTGCCAGGTACTAGCCACAAAGCTCTATTATTTGTTAAAAGAATGCTCCAGACTAATATTTGACTGAGTCATTAGATGTTGCAATTTGTGGCTAAAAGACATACCATATCATCTTGAGTGTAAAAAGTTATTAAAATGACATGATGTGGCATGATTTTAACCACTAATGTGGCAGTGAAACACCCACTGCAGAGGGGAGAAACTTTGCTCAATTATAAATTGTCTTATGAATGACAATTTTAGTTCCAAATTTGAGAGGATTCTTTAATATTTCTTTGTACCTAAAAAAGAAGAAAAAATGTATTCCCCAGAATAGCATAGTGGCGTTTGTATCATACTCTTTGGCTGAAAACTGATAATTTACAAAAGATGCCTTATCACATCGTTCAATTAATAGGACTGTACTGCTGTAGTTTAAGTAAAACAAGATAAGAGGCACATTCAGAACATTCTGAAATAAAATATTCAAATTTGTTTCACAAAAGAAACTGCTTCATGGTGCATTGTTCTTACTGAAGCTCTTTTTGACACGGCTTTGTGTCCTAAATGCAGCTGACTGTCATGTGATTTGAACTTACAGGGGCATAGAGCTGAACTTTATGCTGCTCGTGTAGCTAAATGCTTAGCTGCCCTTGAGGGACGTGACAAAGTTAATGTTGATGACCTGAAGAAAGCTGTAAGCTGCATTATACTTCGTATTTTCTGAGATTTCCATGTTCAAAATGTATAACAGTTGATATGCCATCCCACTTTTACCTCTTACATTCACTTGAGAGTTTTCTAATTACTGAAATTGGTGGAAGTTCTTGGAAACCTCCCTACTTTGGTCTTTGGAGTATAGGGGTAAGGTCTACGTACACTAGACCCTACTTTTTGTGGGATTTTACTCGGTTTGGTGGTCGTGGTTGTGGTGGTGGCACTTCTTGGAAACAGTCTTTCTACGCTGTAGGTAGGGGAAAGGTTTACATGCACTCACCATCCCCACGCTCCATACCATGTGAGATTTTACTAGGTTTATTGTTGTTGTTGGTGTTGCTGTTGTTCTTTTGTGGGATTCAACTGGGTTGTTGTTGTTGACAATGGTGGGACAAATCTCTCAAGTTGCTCGTGACGGAGAATCCCTTCAACATAGAGTATTAAACTCTACCCTACTACAATGTTTCTTATCTTAAGAATTAAAATCATCAGAAGTTCATACTTCATAGCTCCGTCCCAAAATAAACTTGCCGGTTTAACTTTTACACTTTCACATGGATTTAGAAAAGTGAAAATGTTTGGTTGAGATTTATGTAGAGTAGAGAGAATTAACATGGACTCCCTAATCCATTCCATAAAAGGAATATGAAGTTTATTTTGGGACAACCAGAAAAGGAAAATGAGAAGTTTATTTTGGGTAGGAGGAAGTATATGAATAATTCAAACTTCAACCTAAATTGGGATAGTGTGGGACCGTTCAAAATTTACCATTACTTTTCCTTTTATCTTCACATGTCCTTGAATCCCTAACCAGCCAATTTCTTCTCTGAGAAACTGATGCAGGCTAAGAGAGCCATGGGCTTGAATAGGTTTCAGATTAGGCTTGCTGCTTTCTCTGATGACTTTATTATTGTATTCGTCTGCTTTATAACTTTATTAGAATACTAATTATCTTTCATATTTTTTTATCACTGATAAATTTGTTACCGTGACTTTGCATTCCCCCCTGGGGGCACTGTTGGGAAGTGCATGGAGAAATTTGTCAAACAGGGGCTTTTAGGATATCAAACAAACACAAACCTATGGAATTCGGGATCTCAACAAAATCTCAGTCCGTGATGTGCCCCTGTCCCCTGTTCCATAACAAAAACTGTGCATTATAGTAGTTTCAGGATGTACTAGTTGGGTCCTCAGGATTCATGGAACCATCTTTTATCTAAAAGGGAAGCCCCTAATGTTTCATTTATCTAAAAGGTGAAGCACCAGTATTTCATTAGTCTAAGAGAGGAAGCACCAATACTTCATTAGTCTAAGAGAGGAAGCACCAATATTTCATTTGTCTAAAAGGGGAAGCACCAATATTTCATTTGTCTAAAAGGGGAAGCACCAATATTTCATTTGTCTAAATGGGGAAGCACCAACATTTTTTAGTTTTTGATTATATAACCTCGGCTCTGAGCAACTTTTGAGGCTGTATCAGCTAGACTGCTTTGACTCCTGAAACTCGTTATGCCACAATTTTGCCTTGTCTTTTCACATTTAACACACTTCGGACAGTTTGCTACCATCAGTCATAAAAATCATTGCATGCTGAATTATTCAGTTTCCCAGCATAACTTTATCATTCCTAGATCAATTTCACATCCCTGTGGATATACGTTTTAGTACTAATACTTTGTTCTAATGAAGGTAGAACTGGTCATAATTCCACGCACAATTATTAGTGAAAACCCACCTGAGCAGCAGAACCAACAATCGCCTCCACCACCACCTCCTCCTCCACAAAACCAAGATTCTTCTGAAGAGAAGAATGAAGAGGAAGAAGATCAAGAGGTTTGTTAAGTTGGACAATATTTACTTGTCTTTTCTGAGAAGCAATTATAGAAATATTTTTATAAAAAAACGGATCTCAACTCTCATGTGATCGTGATGCTCAATCTTTAACCAGGAAAACAAAGATGAGGAAAATGAGCAACAACAAGAACAAATACCTGAAGAGTTCATCTTTGATGCAGAAGGTGGTTTGGTGGATGAGAAGCTTCTGTTCTTTGCACAACAGGCACAGAGGCGTAAAGGAAAAGCTGGCCGTGCAAAGAATGTTATTTTCTCTGAAGATAGAGGACGATATATTAAGCCAATGCTTCCTAAGGTTAACAAAGTTCTGCTTCTATTCACTTTAGTTTCATATCATCTTTCTTGTCTTATGGAATATCCTGAATGATGTTTAATTGGGTCCAGTAAATTTTTTCATCATTATCATTCATTTATGTATTTATTTGAAATTTTTAAAAAAGGAAAACAGAATATTTTTCTCATTTATTTTTTTAAAAGCAATGTCACTTAATGTTATCTAGGGTCCCGTTAAAAGATTAGCTGTTGATGCAACTCTAAGAGCAGCTGCACCATATCAGAAGCTACGTAGAGAGAAGGACCTTCAAAAAAGTAGAAAAGTTTTTGTGGAGAAAACTGACATGAGAGCCAAAAGAATGGCACGCAAAGCAGGAGCCTTGGTAGATTTTCTCTCTCTCCCACCCTCTCCCCTTACCATTTGAAACTGTAACCTGATTATTTTAATTAATACATTTATTTTCTTTTAAAAAAGTGTAGCCTAATGTTATAACCCAAAACATTTAATTGGAGTTGTTTTTTGAGATGAGTAGAACTTGGTGGGATAATGACCCCTTATCTAATACTCCCTCCGTCCCTAAATAAACTTCCTCTTTCGTTTTTTCTTTGTCCCCAAATAAACTTCTCTTTTCTCTTAAAAAACCCCTTTTACCCCTTACTTTTTCATACCCTACCTATCACATCATACCTTTTTACTAATAATCTACATATCACATCTTACTTTTAAAGTCAACACCAAAATATCCCTCCCTTAAATCCTCAAAAAGTAAAAAACAAAAGTTTATTTAGGGACGGAGGGAGTAATAATGATTTATAGCATGGAAGACATACACTTGCTCTGCTGATTTTTTTTTAAAAAAAGGATTTGCGATAATGCAGGTGATATTTGTCGTAGATGCAAGCGGAAGTATGGCGTTGAACAGGATGCAGAATGCAAAGGGAGCAGCATTAAAACTACTCGCTGAAAGTTATACAAGTAGAGATCAGGTCAGTTTAGGGTTGTAATAAAATCCTTATATTTCCTTAATGGTGTGTTTGGGAACTTGAATTTGGATTCCAAATCTGGATTTGATCTAAATTACATGTTTGGGAACTAAAACAATTTGGATTTGGATTCGGACCAAATTCTTCTAATTCAAAATTAACCCAATTGCAAACCCACACCTCTCCCCACGTCATTTACAAATTCAAGCCCAACTTTTCTTTAACTTATAATTTGTAATTAAAGAGTGATCTCCCTTTATGCAACAAAAATTACATAGGTCTTTGTTGACTTCGAAATTCAAATTCTAGAACTGAAATTCTGTGACTTCCCAAATAATATTTTGAATTTGAAATTATGGGATTTCAAATATTGGAGTTGAAATATAAGATTTCAAATGAATTCTAGTTCCCAAACACTACCTAAGAGAATCCTCAACTTTGACCTTGGACCCTGGAAAATCCCATCTCTACTAAGATAATATAGTTCGTGTGAAAATGTTGGTTGGGTAGCACAGGTTTGCATCATTCCATTCAGAGGAGATGCTGCCGAAGTTCTATTGCCTCCTTCAAGGTCAATCTCAATGGCAAGAAAGCGTCTTGAGAGACTTCCGTGTGGTGGGGGTTCTCCTCTTGCTCATGGACTCACCACGGTAGGTGAATTCCAAGTCGTTGCAGTTGATATGAAATATTGCAAGCCAACACAACCAATTTTCCAATATTTTGTTGTTCTCAGGCAGTTAGAGTTGGGATGAATGCAGAGAAGAGTGGTGACGTTGGACGCATAATGATTGTTGCAATCACTGACGGTAGAGCTAACATATCCCTAAAAAGATCTACCGATCCAACCTCTTCTGGTGCACCCAGACCCTCTGCTCAAGAACTGAAGGTGTCTGATTTATGAACTAATAATATCTGGGCTGTTTTGATTGAATTTGGGTGAATGCATGTGAAGTTGTCAATTATGCTGGCTTGCTTGCGCAGGATGAGATTCTTGAGGTGGCTGGCAAAATATACAAAGCTGGGATGTCCCTCCTCGTTATTGACACAGAGAACAAATTTGTGTCCACTGGCTTTGCTAAAGAAATTGCCAAAGTTTCTCAAGGTTTGTGCAGAATTTGTCTATTTCCAGTTTTGCCTAAGAAAAAAGATGTAAAAGTTTTAATCCTTTTTTGTTTTCTTCTTGAATTAATGAGCACAGGGAAGTATTATTATTTGCCAAATGCTTCAGATGCGGTTATCTCTGCCACAACAAAGGAGGCATTGTCTGTTCTAAAGAGCTCCTCCTAGTCGTGTTACTCAATCTTCACTCGGAAGTGACAACTTTGGTTGAGTATCAATGTCAAGGACGTGAAAACTTTGCCCGTGTTTCATTCCTTGTAGAAACCATAAAATTTCAATTCAATGTGAACAAAAAAAATGAAAAAAAAGCTTTAGTGAATTGTTGTATACCATTAATTGTTGTATATATCAGTTCAACTTATTTAGAGAATAATTTAAAAAAGCTTCTAATTATTAAAGAAAAAACCATGTTTATGCAATATATTTATTTTATTAACTTTTAAAGTAGTTCAAAGTTAAAAATAATTGGTATTATTTATTTGTATCTTAAGAAAAAAATAAATAAACAATACTTAAAATATTAATTTCATCTTTAAAATGTTAATTATGATTTAATATGCTATATTTCGTTTTTCAATCAGTTTAATCCCTAAATATAAGTTTTAAAATATCAATAGTATAGAAGAATACATTATCTAGTCTGGACTTTTAATAATAAAAAGTAATAAAATAAAAATAGAAACTATTATATAGTATATGCATAATGATATTAAAACCTAGATAGAGAAGTAAAAAAAACAGAGTACAAACTAAAATACTTTTATTAATTAAAGGCATCTAATAATATAATATAAATATTATTTCCTTCGTCCTAATTAATAGTGTATGTTTGTTATTCACATGATCAAATTTCATTCACTTTCTTTTTCTATTTTCGTTAGTAATTTGATAAAATAAAGTATTATTGTTACTACTAGTTTTGTAGATCTTTTGATGTAGTATTTTAATATATAATTTTTATTTTTAACTATATACCATTTGTCATATAAAATGATTAAGAAATCACCATTTGTCATATCAATATCTTCCAAGCATACCCTCTATCTTTTATTATATTTTACTATTTTTAATTACTTTTAATTATTTGATTAAACTTAGGTTATTCACGTAGCCACTCTTCATACGTGCGAAAACATCATCCTACGCCGTTTACCATAACTCTGGGAGATCCTCTTCCTACGTAGTTTACCAATGTACAATGCCTAAACAAGTTCGCACGTATTAAATTAAGTTCCATACTTAATGCCCATGTTTGGCCAGTGTGTTTTGGTGTAATAGATTATTTATGAAATCAGACATACATTTTTGGGCAGTATTGAATTCATACATGAAAACAGTTATACACATTTTTGGCAGTGTGAAATTCATACATGAAAACAATATAGAATTCATATATAAAAAGAGCAATACATATTCTGGGCAGCGTGGAATTCGTACATGAAAACAGTCACACACTTTTTGACAATGTAGAATGTATACATGAAAATACTGCCACTTAACTCAATGGTCATTACACTCCAACATGAAATTAAGGAACACAATAATACACTTACACACTACCGTAAGATATAACAACATATATCCATTCTACACTGCCACATTAAATACTCACATATAAAAAACGACACTCCCACTACACAGTTACAAGTGAACAACCACACTGCCCAAAACCGTCATGTTTTCTAGCTGTGTAATGAATATTTGATGTTTAATTAAAGGAAAAAATTGGAATCACGGGAACGAAACATATAGCACTGCTATTTAGAGTATTTTAAAACTCTAAGAGTGCTATTCTGGTTTTTCTCCAAAAATGATTTGAAAATAATTTCAATCAAACATCGTAAACTGAAAAAGACATTATAAATTGGGACGGAGGGAGTACTATTTTAATTATACTTGATTGGGTCGTAGACCTCCGGATGGATCGATTAGCCCTTGACTCACACCCTCGTCCACGTTGACGTCCTGCCTGGTTTTCAGAGCATCGAACCTGTTAAATATATATATAATATATTTAATATTATTGTATTATTATTGTTACCATGTTTGTATAGGTTTCCTATTTGTATAGGTTTCCTAGATGGCCTCTCCTACCATAATTAGGATTGAGACTTTTGTATATATACATATACTCTCCTCACAAATTATTCAATGAAAATAATCCTTCTTCATGGTATCAGAGCCTAACCAAAAACCCTAATCTCTCCTCTCACCTTTCGGCCTCCCTCCTCCTCCGCCGAATCACCGACGCCGCCACCCTCCCTCTCCTTCTCTCTCGGCCAGCCATCTCCTCCTTCCTATCATGGCTGAAAGTGAGATCACCTCTCAGTCTACCTCCCAAAAACCTCCTCATCTGGCTTTCTCTGTCTCCAACGTCAAATTACATGTCCCTATTCAACTGAGCTTTTCTCAACCAAACTACAAAAAGTGGAGCCGACTGTTTCTTCTTCTCACACGTCGGTTCAACCTCCACGGTTATCTTGATGGCTCTATCGCTCCCATCTCCGACGACGACGATGAATGGTTTCAACTTGATGCCATTCTCCAGGGTTGGATTCTCTCCACTATCACGGATGAAGTCTCTGATCTGGTTATCTCCTCCGTCTCTACTGCCTCTGCTCTTTGGAAGATGATTCATGATCTATTTCACGACAACAAACATGCTCGCGCCATGCAACTCGAGCACCAATTCCGCACCACGGTCAAGGGATCTACCCCCATGGCCACTTATTGTCAAGAACTCCAAAATATTGCGGATTGGTTGGACGACGTCGACGCTCCCGTCTCGGAGCACCAATTGATTCTTCAGATGCTACGCGGCCTCCCCGATGATCTCCAGGCTCAGACCTCGTTCCTCCAATTTCAGGATCCTATGCCGAGCTTTCTTCAGGTCCGATCGGCCCTTCTCCTTCTTGATCGGCAAAGGACCCCACTGGGCAGCACCAGCAGCACGGCGCTGCTGGCAGGGCACGGCGGCAGCGGCTACACCGGCGGACAGCACAGCGGCAACGGCGGGCGCGGCTCCGGCAGTGACTTCGGCAGTGGGGGACACTTTTTTGGCAGCAACTCTGGTGATGGTTCCTCCTCCGGGCAGCGTGGTGGCTTTGGACGCGGACAAGGGCGCGGCAACGGCAACCGGGGTCGTGGTCGAGGGCGCTCAAACGGCGGATCGAGACAGCGACCACAACCGGACGGGCACACTACCTGGAAGTCACCGTACCCAAACCCTAGCCCCGGGGTGCTGGGTCCTCGGCCCACCCCCACCCACTACCCATACCCTGCCCATGCCTATTTCACTACCCCACCCCCCAACCCGCCCCATTACCCACCCAACTCCC
>OOIL02005153.1:54572-121811 GCA_900332095.2 Cuscuta campestris | reverse complement strand
ACTGAAAGCATAATAATCCCAATTTTACTGAAATTTGTGAGTTTTGGGCCGTCGTGAAGTTGTTAATTGCGGGTTAACGGAATAGCATGCCTTTTGAAAGTTGGGATTATTTTTGGTGAACTTTTTTTGGTGAACTTTGTTTTTTAATTTTTTGAAATTTTTATTTAAAATTTGTAAAATAACTTTCTACATCAATTTCTTTTTCCTTTTTTAAATATTATTCTTATCTTATAAAAAATTAAAAAATAAAGTAAAAATATCAAAATGAGAAAAATAACCAAAACCATACAAATTTAATGAAATAAATAAGGTAGTCAATAAAAATTAAAGTAAAACTGAAAAGAAACAAAATAAAAATATAACGAGTGGAGTGCTCTAACATTTTACGCATGACAGAGTATTTATGTACTACTTATTTTTTGGAAAAAAACATGTAAAGTTCAGGGTTATTCTAGATCATTTTTCCTAAAAATAAGAAGAAGTAGTACATTAATGTGCGCTTTGTATAGTGTGTAAAATTTTAAAACCCACTACTCCATATGTGTTTATCTTATTTCTTACCAGTTTCAGGTTAATTTCTACTGATTACTATTTTTTCATTAACTTTGTATGATTTTAGTTATTTTTTTTATTTTCGTTATTTTTTATGTCTATATTTTTTATTTTCATCCAAAGTTTGACTAATCTTTAAAATAATAGAAATGATGGAGGTAGAAAGTAATGTTAAAAATTTAAATTTAAATTTCCAAAAAAATTATATATTAAAAAATGAAAATTCATCGAAAATAATCTCAACTTTTATTTTGTTGTACAAAACAAGCCTTTCCGTTAACTTGTCATTAGTGACTTAACGGCGACACAAAATTTGTAAATTTCAGCAAAGTTGGAATTATTATGCTAGAAATCACCCTAAATAGGACTAAAACATAGAGAAAAGTACCAAAATAGGACTTTCATGTTTTTTTTCCGAAATAGGACTTTACACTGTGGTAATGTGACTTTACCCTGTTGTAATGTGGCAGTGTACATGTGTAAATTACTATACTTTTTTGGTAATGTATATGACCACGTATGGTAATGTAAGTCCTATTTCGGGAATAAAAACATGAAAGTCCTATTTTGGTATATTTTCAATGTTTTAGTCCTACTTTGGTCTTTCTCCCTTATTATGCATCACTGTAAAATGTGAGATTATTTTTGAAAAACCGAATAAAGTTGAGATTATTCCAAATAATTCAAAAAATATGGATATCCCAAATGTAGTGAGCGCCTGTGATCATATTTTTAAGGATCAACCACCTAAGTAAAACATGTACACTGTATTTAGGGGTGTGCATTATTCGGTCCGGACCCAGACCGACCCAAAACCCGGCCAAAACCGGACCGGACCGGTCCGGACCGGTCCTTATTCAGTCCGGTCTTCGATCCTCAATTTTTCCTTATTCGGGTTCCGGTCCGGTCCGGTCCGGTCCACCGGGTTTCGGTCCGGACCGGTGGACCGGTCACATTTTATTTTTTTTTAAATATTTTTTTCTATATAGTAGTATAATATTGTATTTTTAAAGGTTTTTTCTTATGCCTAAAATTAATTTAACTTTAATACTAAAAGTTTTTAAATGTTTTGATTTTATTATTTAATATAATTTTTTAAATACATTTTCAATTCAAAATAAGATACCAATTCTAATGATTTTCATATATTTTAAATATGAAAAGTGTGAAAAATTAAACATTACCTTTATATTAGCGATCTAATGCATTTCAAATTTATATACCAATACTATCACTTAAATTTGTAATTTATCATCAATGAAACGATAATCCGCAAAAACAAACATTGTAAACAATCTCATGAACAAAAATGGTAAAAAATGTATCCGTTTGTCAAAATAAATCGAAAACTCAAAAAAATATTACAAAAAAACAAAAATGAACAAAGAAGTAGAATATTCTCTATGTAAAATAAAAATTACGAACAAATTTTATGTAATACGGATGGAAGATATATATTTTGTTTAAAGTTTTTTTTAAAATTCAAAACAAATGTGTTTGACAATGTTTAGAGTATGTTACAATTAAAAATTAGTTGTAGTAATATTTTTATTCAATTGAATACTTTAAATTAAACAAATAAAATCAAATTTTAAAAAAAAATTAAAAATAACATTTATTCGGTCCAGTCCCGATCCGGTCCCGGGCCGGTCCTTAGCTTAATCGGTCCGGTCCTCGGTCCACCAAATGCCCCTTATTCGGTCCCGGTCCGGTCCCGGTCCGGGCCGGTCCGGTCCGGGTTTGACCCGATGAACACCATTAACTGTATTTATACTAAAACTAGTTTTTTAAGGAGTGTCATGCACGGGGTGAAATAATATAATTGTTTATGATTTTACAATGTAGGTGATTAAAATGAATTGACTTTTTTATGGGACATAGGTCTTGTTTGGGAACAACGTTTTTTATTAGCGTTAGCATTTTGGATAAAATTTTAATGGTGTAGATTAATTCTGAAAACGCTAACGCTAAAGGCTACTCAGATAGACTTTTCAAAACGTTAACGCTAATCTCTAACGCTGATGCCAAATGGAGACATACTCTATATCATTTATGGGTGATACAGACTATACAGAGCATGTGTAATTGTTAATGTACATTAATCACACTATACAATAAGGAGTATCATTTAAACATCAAATATAAATGATATAGGTTTACTGACTTTCTACAAATCTATAATTAACTTCCCATATAAATTAAAGAAATATATTAATACAAAAAACATTAGTGATTACGGAGTATATAATTATTTTTCTTTGTATTAATTTTAAAAAATAATTTTGATTACCGATCTTATAATTTTACGATTAAAAAATACGATTCTTCTTCCCCATAATAGTTAAGATTAGCAGAAAAAGATGATCCCTCTAACATTGATTACAAAATTTGATTTCTCCTGCATTATTAAAGAAAATAAAATCTTGGATTAGCTATCATATGACTCCATGATTAAAAATATTAGTTTGGAAAAATAAAAAAATTCAATCATTCTTCTCCCTCTCATTAATTTTTTTGAAAAGTATTAATATTCTATTCTGAAGTGAAAGGAAGAAAGATTATTATATGAATAAAATCATATATTAGTGATTCAATTATTTTGAAGTGAAAGGAAGAAAGATTATTATATGAATAAAATCAATCAATCCTATTCTTAAAAGTATGGAAAATTGCGCCCAGTTATTTTCCCGCCCAAACACAAAGCTTTTTGGTCCACCCATTCTTGATCAATTCTTGGTTTGCGGCTGTTATATTACATTGCACTAGTGTTAACCCCGTGCTTCGCACGGGCTCGTATATATTCTAAATTTCTGAGATTGTAGAAATATAATTTTAGTTGTTTTAGTTTTTTCATAGTGACAAAATATATTTTAAATTGGTTGAATATATATTGGTATGTTATTTAAAAATAAAAAAATTCTACAATATTAATGGTCATTGAATTTAGTACTAATAAAAAAAGTTTAAATTAATAAAATATTTTAATAAAAAAGTGGATTAATTACATAATGATACATCATTAGAGAATGTATATGTGTCATAATGTTGCTTGTCAGTCGAATGGGAAATTGCTTTCGTTAAAATAAAATAAATCAAACAATTTTTTATAAACATCGTTATCTTATTTATTACATTATTCTATTTTAAAAACTTTGTTTAATAAATTAATTATATATACGTATACACTAATTTAAATATATTAGTAAAAAATTTTTCATTATTTGATTTTATTCAACACCTATCATATTTTTTAATTATTTATATTTATATATATAATATGGAGTATATTTTACAATGATGAAATATATATTTATAGAATTATTAAAAAATGAAAAAAGTTTTATGCAAATGCATTCAAAGATCTTTTAGAAAAATCAAAATGGACCAATGAATTGAAATGCATAAATCCACATCATTAGTGAGTGCAACACTACAACAATTGAACTCTCTTTTACATATATATAGGATTATTCTTGATCTACGACTGTTAAAATGGTAAAAATTTAGTGCATGTTTATTACTCCGTACATATAAGGAGGAAATAAACTTGATCTACAGTTGTTGAAAAATGGTAAGAATTTAGTGCATTATTATTACGCTAAAGAAGGAAATAAATAAAAATGGTAAGAATTAAAAAAAAACCTTGAATCGCGTTTTATTGTGGAAAAAATACCGTTTTAAGGTGCATCATTACATTATATGAAGGAAATAAATTATTAAACGGTGCATTATTACATTATATGAAGGAAATAAATTTTAATGGAAATAAATTATTATACGGTGCATTATTACATTATATGAAGGAAATAAATTTTAATGGAAATAAATTATTATACGGTGCATTATTACATTATATGAAGGAAATAAATTTTAATGAAAATAAATTATCATACGGTGCATTATTATACTTCCAGTTTTCAAGCGAGTAATTTTTCTATATTTTTTTATATGGAAATAAATCAATGGATGCTTTATAAAAACTCATATGAAATGGTAAGAATTTAAATATCCTTTCAAAGCCTTTTTATGTGGAAATAATTAAATTATTACAGTGCATTATTCTTATTATTATATTAAAAGAGGAAATAATTTTTTATAGAAATAAATCACCAATTTTGTAAAGGGACGGTTATAAACTTTATCGAAAATAAATCAATAGTTTTGCATTATTATGAAAAATTTTATAATTTTGTTTCTTTTTCAGAAATAAATTATTATACCGTGCATTCTTATACTTCCATTTTTGTAAAGGTACAGTAACAAACTAAAGTTTAAAACTAAAATTTTTTTGTAAAATTTTGTTTCCTCTGCGGGAATAAATTAAAATAATGCATTATTATATTTCCACATTTGTAAAGGATCGGTAACAAACTAAAGTTAAAAAGTAAAACACTAATCTAAAAATGTTAAGATTTCCACATTATTATATTTCCACATTTCCACATTATTATATTTCCACATTATTATAATTTTTTTGCATTATTACCTTATATATAGATTTTACAAAATTAAAACACTAATCTAAAAATGTTAAGAAATTAATAATCATCCCGTGTGTTATTTTCATAATATATTTTTATATATAAAGTTATAAACACTCATCTAAAAATGGCAAGAAACAAATATTTAACTGATTATATTTAGTATATATTTTATATGGAAATAGATGAACGGGTGTTTAATAAAAACACTAATATAAAAATGGTAGGAATTTCAATATCCTTTAAATAGCCTTTTTATGTGGAAATAAATTATTATAATGTATTATTATTACATTGGAATAGGAATTTTTTTATGGAAATAAATTAATTATTATATAAAGGGAAATTAATAAATTATTTTGGAAAAAAATCAACAATTTTTCATTTTTTTAAACAATTTTATAATTTTACATTATGCAATTTTATTTTCTTTTCAGAAATTATACTTCACTTTTGTAAAGGGAGGGTAATAAACTGAAATTTAATATAACTTTATATCATAACTAAATATACTTTTCTTTCATTCGCAATCCAAATTTATAAAAGATGACTAAAAAGTAAAAAGATAAAAATAGAAGATATTTCGAACGAAGAAAGTATAAAAAGAGAAATTTACCTAAATAGGACTAAAACATAATGACTTCCCCAATATAGGACTATATGCTTTTATTTCCCAATGTAGGACCTTTGGTCATTATGAAGTAGTTATTATTCAAGTAAATGTCCATTATTACTGGATGTTATTCCTCCCACTAGGTCATTATTAAGTCCTATTTAGGGAATAAAAAAGTTTAAGTCCTACATTAGGAAAGTCATTATGTTTTAGTCCTATTTAGTGCAAATTTCACAAGTATAAAATAATATGAGATGATGAATTGATGATAGATTGATAAATGCGATATGACAAAAAATGAATGAATAATTAAATTTTCCCACAAGTTTTTTTGCATGTGTGAATTTGTATTTATGAACTTTTAAAATAGTTTTAAAAAATTCAGAATTATTTAATTTTTATTTGAAAATAAATATATTCGGTATATTTTATAGTTAAAAAATTGTTATCTTTAAAAATCAAGTAATATTTATTAATTATAATCTAATATGCTACGGTGTATATTTTTTTATTTTTCAATCATTTTAATCAACGAAATATAAAATTTAAAATTTCATTTGTATATAAAAAGCAAATATCTAGTCTTTACTTTTTGAAAATATGAGTATCGCCTTATTATTTACGTATTTGTTAGACATTCAATATTAATTTTTAATAATAATAAAAATAATAGAATGAAAATAAAAGGTGTGAAATAGCATACGTATATGACATTAAAAATAGATGGAGGAATAATAACATAAACTAAAATACTTTTATTGACTAAAAATATCTAATATATATTATAAAATATTATTATTATAATAAACTTACAAAAAAAATTATTATAATAAACATAGTTGACTGGGTCGTCCATGATCTGAGAATTAATTCACGTATTCTCAGTTTCAATAAACATAGGTAATTCACATATGTCAGTTTCATGCGTGAATTAAAAGTAAAATATTATTAAAATATTTTAAATAAAAATAATTATTAAAAATCAAATTTAGCACTAACTTTAATGTACAAGTATTCTGCACCAAGAAAACTAGGACCCAACACGTGAATCTTGCACGAAGCTAATCTTATTTTTTCACATTTCCGGGTCGTCCTTGAGGAGTAAAAGTAGTTTTTGAATAGAAAAAAGAAAAGACTTTATGAGACACAAATATTAAAAAAGAAAAATTTTTGGAGACGGAAGGAGTACGATTTGCTTATTTTAATCTTTTTCCCTTACATATTGCCTATTAAAAACAAGGGATTTGCTACGGTGCCTTCCAAAATAAAGGGGCATGGATGCCCCTCCATCCAATTGCCGCCATGTGGATTGCTACTACGTGGATTGATAAAGCATTCCATACTCCATATCACTTTAGCTTCGAGAAATTGCAAAATGTCCTCTCCACTTAATGTTAAGTTACTAATCTTTTATGGAGTATTATTTTACCTGTTAAAAAGTTTTTCACTCAATTCAATTTTTAATAACTTATATTGGCTTATTCCCTGTATATTTTTTTAGTTTGATTTTTTAGAGTCAAATTGGATAAAATTTAAGTTTGAATTGTTCTCAATTTGTATTACTCCGTATATATTACTTCGCCTCTGTTCTCAAAACACTTCCTATTTCATTTTTTCCACTTCCAACAAAACACTTCGCCTTTCAATTAAAAAACCACTTTTACCCTTACTTTTTCATACCCTACCTATCACATCATACTTTTTCTCTAATAATTTATCCATCACATCTTACTTTTACCCATCACATCAGGGACAAAATTGGAAATCAACTATAATTTAACACTTCTTTATTTTTGCTCCAAATCAAAATGGGAAGTCTTTTTGCAAACGGAGGGAGAAAAATTTTGAAAGTTCTCATCAAAATAAATCTAAGAAAAATCATTTTTATACTAATATTATTAGAGTATATAAAATCATTCTTGAGCCACAGCTACAAACTTAAGCTTTTGGTTAAATTGATTCCCTGACATCGTATCAAAGCTTTAATGACTAAGAGGTCACGAGTTTGAAACTCACTGCTACTCAATTTTAAAAAAATTAAAGTTTCACATGCAAGACTTAAAAAAGGCATGCCTGTACGCGAGGGGCGTGTTAGAGTTTATAAAATTATTTATGGGCCAAAAACACAAACTTGAGCTTTTGGTTGAATTGGTTCTTTAACAAATTTACATTAAATTTTTGTTTTTATAAATCTTAAAGTTCATCATGTTTGACTCCAAAAAGTCAAAGTAGACAAATACACTGGAATGAAAGAAATATTTGTTTGCATATTTTCATTTATCATTTGATAAGATAAAATATTCTTGTCACATCTTATTTTGTTGAACTTTTGATGTAGTTTTGAACAATGTTACTTTTTTATATAAAAATTTGCGAATAAAGGTAATTTTAAAAAAGATAAGATTTTGCACGTTGTTCAAAATGAGAAGATAAAAATGGACGGAGCGAGTAAATTTTCTTAGAAATATTTACATGAATAATCCAAAAAATTCGTAAGTGTACGTTAGTAATCCAAAATTCAATAAATTATACTACAGGTCCTGAAAATTCTACGTGTTACAATGTTAACTGGTGGCTACAAACCCAGCTAAATACCACGTACATGAGATTTTAAATGTTAACTGAAAAAAGTCAAAATTGAACAAATACTTAGGGACAGATGTAATATTTCATGTGTATTTAGTTGCCAACTCATACTTATCAATTGTCTAATTAACATTTTAAATATCACGTATTTAGTTCAGTTGGCAACAGCTGGATAAAAATGTGAATATGTACTACTTCTGTCCCTAAGTATTTGTTCAGTTCTGACTTTTTGCAGTCAACTATTTTAAACTTTTCACCTAAAATTAAATAAAATATATATGAAATATTAATAAGATAAAATTATATTATAAAAATAGATTATAAAATACATCTGATAAAATTATTTTTGTATCAATATCTAATACTCTTTTAATTATTGTAAAAGCTTACAATTTTTTTGAAGTATTCATGTAATTGTTTCTAAAAAAATATTAAAAAAAGAGTACTCAAAAAATTAATACTCCATAAAAAGAAGTAAATTAACATTAATGATTTTACAATCAATTAATTATGGGACAGAGTGAGGCAGGGCCATTTTGTATTTTCTCAAAGTTGAAGTGATATGGAATTGTTTTTTAATCCACGAAATTTGCCTTCCATATGGCATCAATTGAGTTGAGGGGCATCCATGCCCCTCCATTTGCAAAGGTACGGTAGCAAATCCCTAAAAACAATCCAGGAAGAGCTACCCCCCTAACTATCTGGATTCCTGCATCAACCATTTATTTAGATATTTGTATACTGCATTATACTTCACAATAGGACAAGGCATCGATAACATTTATGATTTATTTAAATTGCATACTTCACTAAGCATATGCATGCATTGCCGGTCGTACATCCACACGTACATATGCATGCATGCATTTTATATTGGTACATTCATAGATGCATGCGAGATTAATTAATTAATTAATTAAGAAATACTACTCTGTAATTATTAAAGGCTGGTCGTTGTTGAGTGGATGAGGAGACCCGTTATTGCTTGCCGCAGTAGGAGGGGTGCAAACACAAAGATATAAGCCGCCGCATTTGCAATTTGGTGAGTAGTTGCAATCGGCGTCGTTCTTGCATGGCATGGCCACATTCCTTGCTTCCGTCCTCCCTGATGGACTAATAACGCCTAAAAAGAACGTACGTATAGTATGTATAGTTGTTAATTAATACAAACCAAATACAATATTTGAAATGAGATAGACATATAGATACATATATACATATATACATATACTCCTTTGGTCCTACAAAACCTTTCTATTTTTATACATTTAAAGGATTTTGATGTTTACTTTTTAAAAATAATCTTGGATGGTGATAGGTAAAAAGTAGGATATGATACGTAGATTAATAGTGATCGAAAAAATGTGATGTGATTGATAAGTTAAAAATTAATATAAAAAAAAAGTGACTTTTTTAAAGAAATTAGAAGGATTTTTTGGAAAGAATGAAAAAAGAAAAAAAAGAAAAGTTTTATAGGATGGAAGGAGTATACCTTATCAATCAATTGTTGAAATTGAAAAAGCTAGCAAGTAGTCCCGCTTTTTAAAATGTTTCCTATTTTATTTTTACGTGCAAAACCTTGTTTTTTTAAAATGATTGTATTTACATATTAGTATATATAAATAAAAAATAAAACTTACAAATTTAAAAAACTACGGAGTATATCAAAAAACGTACGGAACAAATGGTGACAAGAATATTATATTTTGTCAAATAACTAATAAAAAACACACATAAAAAAATTAATCGGAATACTTTAAATAGGAATTTAAATAAATAAATAAATAGGAATGGTTTTGAGAAGAGTAAGTTACTTAAATAGGACTAAAATATAATGACTTTCCCAATATAAAACCATATGTTTTTATTTCCCAATGTAGGACTTTAGGTAATTATGAATTAGTCATTATTCAAGTAAATGTCAATCATTACTAGACATTATTCATCTCACTAAGACATTAATAAGTCCTATTTAGGAAATAAAAAAGTTTAAGTCCTAGATTAAGAAAGTCATTATGTTTTAGTCCTATTTAGTGCAAATTTCACTTTTGAGAATGTAATTAAGAGAGTAGAAGCATTTCATCATAGAATTGAAGGGGAAGTGGACGTACAAAATGTAACCACAAAGAGAGTCATGATGACCAGAGCATGATGCATGGTTCTTGAATCCATCCGGCCCCTAATTATAAATATTGATCCAACAGATTTGAATAATATCTATTTCTTTAATTGTACTGTATTTTTATGTTGTATGGAGGGAGGGTGTGGCGACTATTTATACCACCAATTTTCGCAATTTACTCCGCATTCATTTATACTGGTACCAAACTCGACCCAAATTTTTACCAAGGAACATGCACGTATCTGAATTTTTTTATTTTGTTTTTACTTGTGATTTTATATTATTTTCCTTTTTTGCCAATTATGAAATAAGAAGTATGATAATACCCTTTTTAATACCCGTCCCAGATTAAAGTTCACGATTTAACTTTCAATGAAATTTAAGAAACTAAAATATTTTATTGAGATTAATAAAAATTAAAACATAAAGAAAGTAACAAAATAGGAGTTTCATGTTTTTATTCTCTAAATATGATTTCGCACTTTGATCATGGGGTACTGTACACGTACATTTTACTATACTTTTTGGTAATGTACATTGTCATGATTTATAATATAAATACATTTTAACTCCTATTTCGTGAATAAAAACATGGAAGTCCTATTTTGGTATATTTTTAATTTTTACTCATACTTTAATCTTTTTCCCATTTCTTAAGAAAAAAATTAATTAATATGGGAGTGGTTTTTCTACGATCCTAAGGTCCACATGTAAAATGAAGATTTTCTCGTGCTTTTTATGGACTCACAAATAATTTTTTTTGTAAAATACTCAATTCTTTTATGATATCAATGTATTAAGGTCCATAAAATTGTTATGAAGTTTAGAACCACGTAAGAATTTGTCTTAAAATTTATATGTATATATATATATATATATATATATATATATATATATATATATATATATATATATATATAGGGCCGGCTCAAGCCAAGGGCAAGATGGCCTCTTGGACAGGGCCCAATAGTAGATGGGGCCCCACTTTTTTGTAAATGTATTACACATATTTATTTACTCCGTATTATTTAATTATTTAATTTATATACTTTTCGTCTCAATTTAAATCATCTATTATTGTTTATAATGTTTGATTGTAATTATTTTTAATTCATTTTATTTAAAAATTAGTGTAGAATTAGAAATAAAATTTACATATTTAAAAAGTACATCAAAAGTCCTATATCAACCAATTGGATCTCAAAAATGCAAGAAAAACTTCAGGAATCTTTGGCCAGTTATTAACGTATGTAATTATAGATTTATAAGACTACACACTTGACTTTTTATTATTCTTATTACTATTGTACAGAGTAATTTTTTTATTATTAAAAATATACTCCCTCCGTCCCGCTATATTCGTCCATTTTTACTTTTGGAACTGTTCATCTAAGCACTTTGACTCATCAAATTCTCTCAATGTGTAAGCCTAAATATAGTCATGCGTGATCTTGTTTGATTTGTCTTAACATATAGATTATTAATATATAATTTCTATAATTTTTTAATATACAAATTACAAGATAAAATGGATTAAAGAAGTGCATTGGATGGTGTGTAAAAATGAAAGTGTACAAATATAGTGGGACGGAGGAAGTAATTTATAGATTTTGCTTCATTATGTCACGATGACCGATTTTCTCGGGATTGTCCAGGGCCCATAATTTCTGGGAGACGGCCCTGTATATATAACAAAAAAGAAATAGAAAGGAAACTTAAAAATGAACAGAAAATAGGAAAGGAGCTTCATTGGACAGAACGGGAAATTACCCAACGTAGACATAGCGACACAAATGACTGATGAAAGTCAATTGAATCATGTTCCAGCAGTAGATATAGCTACACGTTTTCAGGAACATTACGAACATGGTTATGATCGAAGTTGTTACAGGTAGACGAAGGCGCAGATTGTGCAAAGACACAGGTACATTTGTTATCAGCAAAAGATTAAGAAGACTCCATCAGTTTGATATTATATCTTTGACTTGTTCTTCCGTGGTGTTGTGGGACTATATTATTACTTCCAACCTTCTCCTTATTTTTCCATCTCTTTCAAAACACTTCTTATATCATAAAGTCATTTTTACTCTTATTTATTCTTAATTTATTTATCACATCACACTTTTTTATTACTAATCTACCCATCGGCCATCACATCACTTTTACGTATGACATGCATCCAAGGTCATTTTTGAAAGCTCAACACCAAAATACGCTTCTCTTAAATCGCTTAAAATCAAAACAAGAAATATTTTGTGGGACGGATGGAGTATTATTATAAGGCCAAATAGCACAAGTACTACCCCTCGTAATTTGTTTTTTCCCTTTTTTGTTTCTTTTATTTTTTGTTTTTTCCCTTTTTTGTTTCTTTTATTAATTGAAGTTTTTTAAATTCTTTTAAAATTTTTTTTATAATGTTCTTAAATTTTAAAATTATATTTTTTTTTGAAAAAAATTACATATACTGCATTTGTACATCTCAAATTAAGAATTTTTATTTTTTGTTTTCCAATATAAAATATTTAAAACTTGTTTTGAGAACTTAAAAAATGCGGAATAAAATAAGATATAAAATAAAACAAAAAATAAAAATGAATATCCTTGTTGGACATCCCAATTCTAAGCACTTTTTAGGCGTTCTAAAAATTCCCTATTGTATAAAACTCTTTTTTAGATGTTTTGGTTTTTTTTCATTTCATTTTTCCATATTTTATATTATTTTTATATTTCTATTTTCTTTTTTAACTTAACAAAAATATTATTCTAGAAAACGAAAAATTGAAATGTTTAATTTAAGATAGATGGAGTATATTTTAATTTTTTTATTTCAAACACTAACAATCTTGAATTTTTAAAAACATCATAAAAAATTTAAAAGAAGTTTTAAAAAAATTTCTAGGCAAGGGAAACAAATAAAGTAATAAAAAAAGAAAAAAAGAAAAAAAAAAGTAATACACAAAAATTAAGAAATGAGCATGTGTTCCCCCTATGGTTTAGAAAACAAGCACCAATGCTCCCTTTTGCTAGAAAAATGACCGGAAAAAGATCAGATGGGGTGTGGGTGTAAAATGTTGAAACTACGAGGATTTCAGAAATAAGTTTCAAAACTAAAGAGGGTATCGATGCCAATTTTTCAAACCACAGAGGGCACGGGAGCTAATTGGACATTATTGTTATTATTTTTACTATTACTACTATTGTTATTTTAATAGGTAATTTTCTTATTTATGGTTAGTCAATTAATATTAGGGAATATTATTCTCATTATGTTATTTATTAGTTTCTTAGTTTATTTAATTTCCTCTTAGAGTTTGGAGTCTCTTAGGATTCTAGAGTTCTATTCTATAAATTGGGATGTATGTGCTTAAAATTATTCCATCAATCAAAGAATAATATTATCATTCCTAGACTTTAATCAAACATCTTGATTAAAACGGGGCACATCAACTTTGCTACAAGTTGATCTTGCAAGTCCTATTGTTTGGACTTTGCAGTTGTTGAAGAAGCTTGACCTTCGAAGGAACAACAAAGCCAGCACGAGTGCAGTAGCAAAATTGGACTTGCGAAGATATACCGTGAAAAAATTCACAAAAGTGTAATTGTTGGTTCATTATTCAACAACCAACTACATAGTGGATTTTGAGGACGTAGAAGGATTACCCCACCTTCGAACCTAGTTAAAGTTTGCGTGTCTCTCTCTCTTATCTTTACTTATATTTGTATTTATATTAACTGTGAAAACTAACCCATCCATATTGTTTACTGCTCCAACAATCCACCAACTTTCGCACATAATCTAAGTTCACAAGAACTTTAGATTAACACTCTTTTCACGTTTTTAAAGAAACGAAAAAGTTTTTAAATTTGTAACAAAGTCTATACACCCCCACCCTCTAGACTTTGTATCTCACCACTTAGGGGACCACCAGTGGTATACGCGAATTCCTTTTGTGTGTTGAAATAAGTAATTTTTCAGAAACTATCGTTTCTAAAGGAGTTTTAGTCCTTTCGGAGTTACAGCAGCCTCTTCTTTGTCAACATTCTGTCTCCAATTCAAGCAGCTGCGAAGATAAAGAATTATATGGGTCTCTCTCTGATTTTGAAGCAAACCGAACCTTGTGCATTTGGGATGAAGACAATATACCATCACAAATGCGATTTTCCCCTGGCTCTGTATTCGACGCATTTCGTGGAGATGAAATACCTGAGAATAATGTCCAAACTAATGAGCTTGATTGCAGTAACTATCTTGAATCCAACCCGTCTAGTTATGTAATAACTCAGCAGGACATTGCCACAATGAAGGAGATGCATGTTACATCTCGGTTCGATCCAACTAGAATGGTTGTTGATGCCATTTATGGTGGTCCCAAAGTGGTGAGATACAAAGTCTAGAGGGGGGGGAATAGACTTTGTTACAAGTTTTGAAAACTTTTTCGTTTCTTTTGAAAACGTGAAAATGAGTGTTAATCTAGAGTTCTTGTGAACTTAGACTGTGTGCGGAAGTTGGTGGGTTATTGGAGCAATAATCAATATGGATGGGTTAGTTTCACAGTTAATATAAATGCAAGTTTAAGTAAAGATAGAGAGAGACACGCAAACTTTAACGAGGTTCGAAGGTGGGGCAATCCTTCTACGTCCTCAAAATCCACTATGTAGTTGGTCGTTGAATAATGAGCCAACAATTACACTTGTGTGAATTTCTGCACGGTATATCTTCGCAAGGCCAATTTTGCTACTGCACTCGTGCTGGCTTTGTTGTTCCTTCAAAGGTCACGCTTCTTCAACAACTGCAAAGTCCGAACAATAGGACTTGCAAGATCAACTTATAGAAAAGTTGATGTACCCCGTTTTAATCAAGAAGTTTGATTAAAAGTTGTATCCTTCAACGTGGTGTGGTACTTGAGGCAAGGAAACCTTCAAGTGTTTACACTATAGCTCTTTGGAAGAAGGAGGAGTTTGCTTCTAGATAAGGAGTTTTAGAAATCTCTCTTTATCAAGCTTTTGGCTAACTGTGAGTGTGATAGCTTTTGTTAGTTGTTTGCTATTGTTGCACTTCTGTATTGTTGCTATCTTGTATTCTTCAGTCTTCCATGAGAGCTATATATAACTGGATGGATAATCTATCCGTTGAAGGGAATAGACTATCTGTTGCATTTGCTGGCTTCAATTTGAACGAAGAGTTTGATTGAGGATTCTTCATTGGAATGGGTGTTTGGACATACTCAATTGTTTGAAGAAGGATTCCTTTTTCACAGAATCCGTCATCTACCTGTTGTTCAAGAATTTTGGACTGTAGCTCTTTATTGAGTGGAATACCCATTTTGTCTTCTTGTGTTTGTTTAGGAATTCTAGGCGAGCTCTTCAATTTGAGAAGTCCAGACTTTGTCTTTAAGTCATTTGTTCTTGAATCAACTTAATTATCCTCAATCTAGCCGTTGAAAATCAAGAAATTGATTTTTCCTTACCAACGGGTAGAATTTCTTCATTCATGACTTATATATTTTTCTAAGTCTTTTCTCACTAGTCTGCTTCCGAGAGTTCCGGTCTTCCTTGAGACATCCGGTTCTTTAGCTGACAGTTCCAGATTAGTCATTCTCAGACTTCCGGGTGAGAAAGAAATCCGCGCTAGTCTTCCGATCCGGATGACTTAGCCTTTAGCGGGTTGTTGCGAGACGTCCGGGTATCATAAAGTATTCCGGATTTGAGAATATTCAAAGTAACCAACTGCTTTGAGAGTTCCTTACTTGTCTCTGACTTTTCCGAGCAAGAATTCCAATTTCCATATCACTGAATTTGATTAAGTCTTCAAAGATTGACATCAAACCACAGAGTGAAATATCACACGTTTTATTGGAAATCTCAAGAACTCGGTTTTAACAATATTTCTAAAAAGGTAAATTACATTGAATATTGGGGGTGACCTAAAGTCCCTATTACAATCTAAATACATCATCATCAAAATCTATAATATTTTTCCCAACAATTTATTCCAGCAAAAACGACCTTGATATCCATTTGAAGATGTTAGCAATTTCTAACCAGTTCCAGTACCAGATCCGAACCACCAAAAAATCTTGTCTTCATGTTGTATGTGTGGATTTTCCTCGTTGCATATGGGCTGTTCAGGCTGTGTGTTTACGAGGCGTTGAGATGTTCCAGATTCGTAGGTGCGTTCACAGTCCATTTTGAAATCACTTTGCATTGCTTTCAATAATGTCTATGTGATGCGTAATGATTTCCAGTTATTAATTCCCTTTTTGTACATTTCCAATCCTTAAACAATCCCTGATTTTTTAGACGCTCCATCGTAATGCCCTCACCTAGTTACATGCTAATCAGGATATTATGCTCTGTTATCTAACAAACTTTAGCTTTTTACTGACTAAGAATGACGTCGTAAGTCCGTTTCCTATCCATGTTAATGACTCAAAAAATGATACTCTCTCCGTCCCATAAAGTGTTACCCATTTTGACTAAAGTTGAAATTAAGGGAGTGATAATTTTGTGTTGACTTTCCAAAAATACCCTTGATGTGATGGGTAAAAGTAGGATGTGATGTGTAGGTTATTAGAAAAAAGGTATGATGTGATAGGTATGGTTTGGAAAAGTAAGGGGTAAAAGTGGTTTTTTAATAGAAATGAGTAAGGGATTGTGGGACGCAATTTTTTTGAAACATGTAAATCTTTTTGGGACGGAGGGAGTATATGTTAATGCCTTAATGTGATTACGTCCTAATCAGGACATTATGTTCTATTATGTATCAAACCTTAGCTCTTTTATAGACTAATCAGGACATTATGATCAGTTATCTAACAAACTTTAGCTCTTTTACTGACTAAGAATGACAACATAGGTCCGTTTCCATTCCTTGTTAATGACTGGAAAAATGCTATCTGTTAATGCCTTAATCTGATTATGTCCTAATCAGGACATTATGTTGTTTTATGTATCAAACCTCAGCTTTCTATAGACTTATCAGGACATTATGCTCTGTTTTCTAACAAACTTTAGCTTTTTACTGACTAAGAACGACGCCCTAGGTCCATTCCCAATCCCTGTTAATGACTGAAAAATGCTATCTGTTAATGCCTCTATCTGTTAATGTTGTAACATGTTAATGCCTTATTCAGGACATTATGTTCTTTTATGTACCAAACCTCAGCTACTTACAGACTAATACATGTTCTTACCCACACAAATTCTGCATGTTAATTGTATCGTTCACGTGTTTTTTTCCCTAGGTACAACAGTTCACATCAATGCCCTATTGATGCGCGCCAAGGCAAAACACGTCAAGCTACGTATCACATTATTGCAGAGCTTGTTAAACACAAATTTTGTGATGCAACAACGAAGCCGTACCCCCATTCTATTCTTATTACCGACATGCGTAGGGAGCATGGAATTGCAATGACTAATAAGAAGGCGTGGTTTGCTAAAGAGAAGGCTCTGGAAATTTGTTTTGGGACAGTACAAGAATCATATGCTGCTTTGCCATCCATGTGTTTTATGCTCAATCAGGCTAATCCCGGTTCTCTAATTCAGCTCACAACTATGCCTGACCACTTGTTCAAGTATTTATTCATCTCTCTTGCACCCTGGAGAGAAGGTTGGCCCCACTATGTTCCAGTGCTAATTATTGATGGGTCATTTATGAAATCATATTACAAAGGGACACTTTTAACTGCAATTACACGGGATGGGAATAACCAAATATTCCCACTAGCTTTTGGTGTTTGTGATGCCGAGAACGATGCAAATTGACGCTGGTTTCTGTCAAGAGTTAAGCAAGCTCTCAAGCACCGTCCATCCTATGGAATATATTGTCTCAGACAGGCATTATGGAATTATCAAGGTAGTTAAATCTATTTTCCCTAAAGCGGGGAACGACCATTGCATATTCCACATATTTGAAAATATCAAGACTAATTTCCATGGCTCCAAAAAGTCATTACCTTGGAAGTTTTATTGCGCTGCAAGGGCAGCTTTAGAAGCAGAGTGCGACCGATATTTGAAGTATTTGGATAGCGATGACCCCAGGATTATTGGATACCTCAAAGAAATTAGGAAAGAGAAGTGGGCCAGATCATGCTCGAATCAACGTTATTCTATAATGACCTTTGACCTTGTAGAGTCCATGAACAATGTTGATGCTGTCCCACGTGAATACCCAATTTCACAACTTGTTGATTTTCTAATGGGAAGGACCCAAAGGTGGTTCCACGAGCGTAGGGAATTGGCAAACTCAACGCCATCAACTTTAACAAAGTTCTACGAGTCGGAGCTTAATGAACTACATTCCGCTTCAGCTGTTATGGAAGTAAGTTTTATTTTTATCTAAGTGAATGTGCCACCCTATATACCTTGCAACTTAATATTATTTTGCATATTCTCCATATCTTAATTAGGTCACTATCCCCATCGTATTTCATACGTCAATATTACAATAAAAGCTTTAACATGATTTAGATTTGAAGACATTAGGTCCACATCTGCCGGCGTATACTCTTGGCCATTATTACTATAACTCTATTCGTATTCAGATTTTATTGGTCATTATTCAAGGAACGTAGCGTCAAGTTAGTAAGTGCACATATGCTATACATAACTTCGGGTCATTATTTAGTCCAAAATACATCATTACACATATTCTATTGGTCATTATCATATCACCCTTTTTGGTCCTAACTTGCACATCCGTAATTCACATCAGAGTATTTCACACTTAGGATCATTATGCTTTAGGTCATTAACACATTACTTATTATACATTTTCCTTGGGCATTATTTTTTTAGGCGTACACTCCTTTAGCTCCTTATGATATCACTTTTCTATTGGTACACTTGTATGTCTCGTACACATGCATTGTTCCTTATTCTTACCACATCTCCTAACAGTATAACTCACCCATTATCTATGTTCTTACGGTGTTGCTTTATTTTTCCAGGTTAGGCCAGCTTGTGCTTTCGAGTTCCTTGTCCTTAACAAAAATGGTCGTTCGTTTGTGGTGAACTTTCAAAACAGGACGTGCACTTGCTGCGAATTCCAGCTGGACCATTTTGTGTGTGTTCATGTGGTTGCTGCCATGCGTTGTTGAAGCGGTTTGTCTTGCTATGATTACGTCTCATCCTTTTACACCACTACTGCATGGAGAGCTACATATTTTGGAATCATACACCCCATCCCATCTAAAGAATCTTGGGTTGTTCCCGATGAGGTCGCACAGGTTGTTTGCCTCCCACCATCATGTGATAAACGTCCACCTGGAAGGCCCAAGAAGCGAAGGATCCCGTCAAAAGGTGAACATGCTAAGCGCCAATCTTGCTCATGATGCAAATCGACGGGCCACAATAGGAAGACGTGCACTAATCCCATTACTTTAACTCGTGCTTGACTCCATATCAAGACATTATCAAGAAATTTGTTTTTTAATTCGTTTCTTTGTTTAGTCCAGTTTTACCGTTTCTTTCATTGATTTTTCAGAACAATATCTCATTTAATAGTATTACACATAATGATTTCATTTAACACATACATTTTAAATCATTTTGGTCATTTTATATGCCAGTGGTTTGTCATTCCACCATTTACGTTACGGATATTTGCTTACATAACACTTAAGCATAATGACTTTCTCAATATATGACCATTTTTTAACTACCCAATGTACGATTGTTGTACATTTTCCATTAGTCGCTATTCAAGTACATGTCAACGAACACTGGACATTATGGCTCCCGTTAGACATTATTAAGTCATATTTAAGAATTTAAAAAATTACGTACTACATTAGGTCATTAATGTCCAAAAAAAACCATTTATCAACACCGTTGGCATGTCTTTATATATGCGGAAAAAAATCCAGTCCCTATCCTCTACTTGCTTCCCTATCTATCTATAAAATATTAAGAACAGTAATGAAAAGAACAATACTCAAATAAATCTACACAACTTTTGCATGCATTCCTAATGTGCCTAGAACGTAAACACCACAACAATACTTTCGTCCAAATATGCTAAGTAACATTGAGGAGTGCCGCCATGCCCCATGCATCATCAACCGGTATAGATCTCTGCAACCAGGTTCGTGATATTGGCCGGGTGTTCGGGCAAGTGCAAAAAGTAATGGAAGATCGATTTGATCGGATAGATGTTGCGTTGTCGGAAATTCAAACCCACTTGGCAAAGTCTGCGGGCGGTAGCATTAACGAAGTCACCCATGCACCCAAGCTGGATATGCCCAAGAGTGATGGCTCCGAACCCGTGCGTTGGTTGCATTTGGTAAAAGAATACTTTGCATATTATGAAACCCCCTCAAAGGATCGTCTGCAATATGTGACATCGATGTTGGAAGGGGCCGCTACAGATTGGTTCCGTTGGCGTATGAATTACGGGCTCATTAATGATTGGGATGATTTTGTGCACAAGTTCAAAATTCGATTTGATCCTTTTCATTACGTCTTTATGGAGAAGATACCCGAAGAGGCCCAAGACATAGTTATTCAGGCAGGGAAAGGAGCAGTTGCGCACCCAACACTTGTTGTCATGGACAAAGGTGGATCTCAGAAATTGAGTGCTGAAGCACACACCAAGGATGACATATACAGTGGGTCTGATGCCATGGGGAAAGAGGGGGATACCCCTGGTGGCGAGGATGAAGCAAACTACAAGCTCGGGTGTACTCCTTGTGCTGGAGACGTCGCAAAGGGCCAAACATTGAGATGTGTCATCGATCCAAATAGCCAACACCCTCTTTCTTTAGTTTGGTCTCGCACAATCATGATGTCTCACCACCCCCTTATCATCAAGCCAGAGAATCAAGATTTTAAGGGAGCCGCTAGACATGATATTTTTGGGTGTCACCCATATTTCCTGCACCACGCCCCAAAGGTCAAGCCGGGTAGAGATTGGTCAACAAGTGAACATCTTCTTTTGTTCATCGCTTTCTCACCTATCCAAAAACATGAGTGGGAACCTCCACCTTGAGGACAAGGTGGTTTTCTAAGAGGGTGGGAATGATACGGATAGTTAATTATAATATTTTAATTAGTTATATTATTATTTAGTAGTTATTTATTATTATTTAGTGATGGTCTAGGGTTTAAGTATGGGCCCGAGCCCATTAGGTCAATTAGGTTATTTGCATTCTTTATATATTGTAACCCTTCGCTATTATTATGAAATCAATCAATAATCAAGAATTCTCTTCTCTGGAGTCCGGAAACGCTCGAAGTTTTCCATTTGGAGCTTGAAGACGCTCGAAGTTCTTCCTATCCGATACTCTGTTCGTATCAGTACTTCAATTAAAAAACCAAAAATCAATATTTTCAAACCATGCATGTCCATAACTTGCCAAATACCTTCAACAAATCTATCAAAAAACGACCACCTAATTGGAATGTCTAATTCAAAAAAACATATGTCTCGATAATACATGCATATTATCCATAAAACAGGTCTTTGACTAGGGCATTATGCTCAAGTAAAAATAGTCTTTAAGCCTAGACGACAGAGTATGCCAACAACTCCATTGTCATTTTCTTCATGTATTCGGCAATTTCATGATCATCCATATCCCCCACATCACACCCCATCATCAGAAATTCAGCCATCTTCACCACGAACATCCCACAACTTGACCTACGTCAATCCAAAATAAAACCAAAACATTATCAACCATGCATTGCATAATACATTATACAGCTCAAATTATATCATACCCGTCGTTTTGTTGGGGGCAGCACAATCCAGCTTCAACCGCTAGGACATCATCTCCCATTGGACCTTCCCCCCGTCCGTCATACACGCACAACTTAACCATTATCTTAGGCAGGAACATTTGGAGGCATGGCAAAAACGGCTGCAACTTCCTTTTTGAATCGTTTCTCCTGATGCTCGAGTCATATGTCCTAATTAACTTCTGCTTAATGTCCAACACCAACAATGTCCAGTGGCTCCTAGTATTCAGCGGCGGGAGATATTGCCGTAATTGCTATTAACGAAATCCTAGATCTATTCTACAATACCCACACAAATCCGCATGCAGGAGAAGTAGAGACATACATGGAAGCTCCCGCAGTGCAGCGTATCACCTACGGCGTATTTTGCGGCTTCACTTTTGCGCTTCTCTGTAAAACAGCGCATATTTTTCCTTTTGTTTTTTTCATTAAAGACTAAATTGGAGGACATACCACTCTTTTTACTCTGTGCCACGTGGACGGAAATAGGACTACTCCTATTTTCGGAAAAGGGCCCCCTCTTCTGGTCCTATCTTGCTATATATAAAAAGAAAATGAAATAACATATGTTGTTTCCCGCTCATTTTGGCCAACAATAGTCTAAAACTTTGAGTCAATCAAGCTCATCAATTATCACATCAAAAGGCCAAAGAATGGCTTGGACACGGGATAGAACAAATGGAGTAAGCTCACCTTGGAAGCTAGCAAAGGACACCCTCCTTTCTGATCTTTTCTTTTCGTTTGTTTAATTTTCTAACTTATTTATTTTTAGGTTGGTTTTTTATTCTTTATGTTTTGATCAGATTTTTTACAAATTATCTCTCACCATTTCAAATAAATTATATCATTTAAGTACCAATACACAAAAACACTTTTTAGGTTTGTCAATGAGCTAAGTGACGAATGTTTCACTGAAAAATTATTAGAGAGTACAACCTAAAAATTAAATTTATGTGTGATGAGATAAAATGAATAAATTTATCTCGATAATAAGTTATTATTGCGACATTGTATCTAAAAATTAATTAGTTGTTTTAACAACCAAAACATTAAGACACAAGGATACAAAAATAATACCCAAAAACTTGATGTTCTCTTATCAAATTCTAATTGATCTTTTATTTATTTAATAAATTATTTTTATGACAGTGTTTAATCTTTGTAAAGCTCAAATAAGGAAGTTTTTTTAGGCATGATGGGCGTAATAATAAGTTTATCGAAATATATTTTTATCGATACATGTTTTATTCTTGCAAAATGATGACGTGCAAAACCCAGTTTCTTGAAAATTAGTTTATTTACAAATTCGCATAGGAATAAAGTATACAATTTTAAAAAAATATATTAAATTGTACAAAAAAAACTATATTAAATACTCTACAAAACAAGATGTGACAAACATTATTCTTTGTATATCAAATAATCAATGAAAATACATGAACAAAAATTATCAAGAGATTATAATATTAATGTAAAGTATAAATTATTTTGGTAAACATAAAATTTAATTTTCTTTCCGTGCAACGCGCGGGTTAGAATCTAGTTTGACTAATTTACTCATAAAATTACTCTAAAAAAAATTAACAAGCCTTCCCTTCCTTTCATCAATATTCCCGATTCCGGATATTGCACTCGACTCTCCCCAAAGAGCAAAAAGCAATATCTCACTTTCTCAATCCTCAAAATCTCAAATCTTCAAGCAACTTAGCAAATAGCAGAGGACAACTTCGCAAAAATACTAGCAAGTAGGAAAGTAGCAACCTTCTGATGAAGTAGCAGGCTTCATCTTCCTCGCGTTGTGGACTGGTCGCAGCACGTACTCCTCTGTCTCTGTCCAGGCATTTTTTTGATGAATCTGTCAAGGTATTTTTTTAGGTTCTTTTATTTCAGTTCTTCTTCCATGATCCCAATGATCCTAAGGTCCAGATGTGTAATGTGACCTTCTCACACTAGTGAGCCGACATGAAGATCTTTTATTTTTTTCTCAAAAGTCCAATTCTGTAAATGAGTGTTCCATTTTAATTTTTCTTACTTCCACAACTCAACCAAATTGTATTGTGTGATAAAGTTATTTCTTAATTTGTTTTTTTGTCAAGTATACAAGATTATAAAAAAAAAATCTAACAATGGCTTTATTTTTTGCACTAATCCACAATGGCTCTATATTTATGATTGTTTAACATATTAACAATGACATTTCATGTGTTAAAATAAATAACACACAGGAAGGAGGGAGTATTTTTTTTCTTTTTGTAACATTTCATATTAACTACCCTCCGTCCGCCATATGAGCAATGCCGGTGGTACACCAACAGTGTACCCCATTTGTACACCCTCACTCTTATCAACATACATTCCTTATCCATTTTCCAATCTTCTAATCCACACTCAAAATTGAGTGGTAGGGAACCTACGGTGTACACTTGGAGTTTATTACCTTTGTTAGAGTCTTCATTAATAGTCCTCTTTGATCCAATTGTTGCACTTTTACTAAGTTTTCTCATAATTCCCAATGTTTTGAAATGAAAGTCCTCTAAGGCAAGGGAATTTGTAAAATTTGTAAGCTTCAAGGAAGGACTATGAAAAACAAAATTTTTGAATGCTCTAGAAAGAGAACTAAACACTATTTTGGTAGTACAGCTTGTGTTTGCATTGTAAAACTAGAGCAGAAAATAAGCATCTTGAACTGTCTTCATTCATAAGTGAACAATATATTATTAAAATAGCAGTCATACAAATTCTGGTTTTAACCCACACATTAGATGCCTAGGGCGATTACAGAGCCATGAAATTTGCTGTACAGAAATACAAATACAAAATTTTGAAGGTCAAGTTTACAAAAAAGCAGAAAGGCCATGAAAACAGCATTCTTTCAATATTTTCTTCTACCAACATGCATCCCCTTCCATCCAGGTAAATTTGATTTGAATCTCAAAAATTTCATTAAACAACGTGGTGTTGAGTTTATTCACTCTAGTTGACTTGGTCCGTGGTGTGTTACTTGCTTTGCAGTCCTTGCACTTTTTATACTTGAGGTGAACACCATCCATGCAATAAATATGTTTATCTTTTTTACAAACAGTGCACGGGTATAGAAAGAACTCCCAATCACCCCTTTTTCACATGTTACATTTAGGTGCTACATTAAAAAAGTATCATTAGTACTTATACATATGTAAGAGAATGAGATCTTGAAGTTGCTAAATGTCTTTAAACATCTGCTACATACCATCTTATTTATTGAAAAAATCTTGGGCTTGTTTTTTTTCTTCCTATAATTTAATGTAATTAAGTCTAATTATTGAACAACAGATTTTATATTTTTTAAAAATCATTTTAATAACAACCCATGATATTGACCTTCGTGCAATTAATACCTTTAGAGACAAAACTAATTTTATAGCAAAATGAATGATTTAATAAGCTATTCATTGTAGTTAAATATGTTTTGGAAACCTAATAGTTTTCAGAAAGAAATTTAACCTAAACAGTCTCAAAATTCAAAACCACAACTTAAACCAGCTTTAAAGGCTATTCATAAATAATAATATTCAATTTTTTTTCAAGAAATAATACTTTTATTAAATCAAAAGATGAGTACAAAGTCACGCGAGTAGGAACAGGCTCCTTACTCGTAAATAAAGAAAAACAACCAAAGATGCCAAAACAACTTGTACAACTAATAGAGCTAAGCTAGTATAGGTGTGGCACTTCAAAACGGCAGACGGACTAGTACTTAAATCATGCACTAAAACCATATAGGCCCAAAACAAATCACATCCATCTCCTTGCCCCAATGTAGGACAAAAGCTAGGATCATGTGTTCCGAACCATCTATAGTCAAGTGAACCACATCGAAGTATTGTCCATGCACCAGAGTCAAAGGCCCTGAAATAAATAAGGAGACTAAGCCACAAACGAGGCCTGCACAAAGGAAAGCAAGGCCCAAATCCAGAGATGTCCATGTATGCTGAAAGCCCAAATATTATAATGCGATACGACCAACAAAACAAAGCAAGTTCCAAGCAGTGAGCAGTCCAAGTAGTAAGCTCAAACGTCTGAACCCATGCACACCAGACGAGGCCCAATCCATGCAAGCGAGACGAAGCCCAAATCTTGCAATCCAAAATAGTCGTGTGCTGAGACCCACGTCCACGATCAGTCCACATCAGTTGACGCCAAATGTGGTTCCAACTCAAAAGAACAAAGTGAAAGATGCCAGTATAGAGCCAAACAGAAGTCCAACAACAACCAGTCCTATCCCACGCCAAATCCAAGATGCCAGACGCTAGATATAATGCGCTATACAGAATGACATCCCCAGAGATTTCCAGGCGGGGGAGTTGCCTAACAACATATTTGAAACATAAAAGCACAACTCTCCCAGTAAAGCCAGCCAAAAAGATTCAAGAAATGGGAATGGCAGTGTCCTCGACCGTCATGGCTACAGCCGAAAAGATCCAAGGAATGGGAATGGCAGTCTCCTCGACCGTCATGGCTAACCACAATGACCTCCTGCTTACCCAAACCCTGAGTTGTGAGAAGGTACTACTTTTCGTCAGTGGACAGCCCTTGAGACACCGCCGACACAAAGCAGACACCATAAACCACATATGCTAGTGCGAACGTGCCCCAAAACTGCAGGAGCCAGCAGGCACCTTTTAACTGCAGGTACATATTTCATGTGCTGTTGCTTTTCAATTCGTCCATGCTGGGATGAGATGCGATGCTTTTAATACATTCTGCACAACAATTCAAAAAAACCAAAAAACCAAAAACAAAAAAAAACCAAAAAACATTGCAGACAAAATGCTGAAAGTCTAGTTGCATAAACCAAAACACTTTCTCAAAACATTGCATCATCACTTTTTTCCACTATCACAGTTCTTAGCTTTATTTAGCACTGGATCTTGAAAACTCATCGAATAGGTGGCGCCTCACTGGGTCATCAATGAGAGAAAAAAATCAGTTCTGGAGTATATGAACAGAGTGGTTTATTGTGATATCGCTGTCCAGAATTATGTGTCCATACATATAAATAGAGGACTAACCAACACAAACATTACAAACAAACACAACAGTTGCTAACCAACACATCTGTCAAAAAACTGCCTAACTGCTCCTTTTTTTTAAACTTAAACTAACCAAATTCTGGACTGGAATTAACCAACATTCACCCCCTTGATTCCGGTCCTCATTCCTGCCAAATCTTCAATTCCCATCAGTTGTGTCATCTCGATAAACTTGACCCTCGGTAATGCTTTAGTCAAGATATCAGCTTTCTGCTTGTCAGCACTTACACGCTCAATCCTTACTAGCTCTTTCTCGACACATTCACGTATGAAATGATACCGAGTGTCAATATTCTTACTTCTCCCATGGAACACTGGATTCTTCATTAACATGATTGTAGACTTGTTATCCACGTGAATTGTTATGGGTTTCATGCTTTGACCAGTGATTTCTTCAAGCAAACCTTTTAACCAGACGGCTTGGCATGCGGTTTCTGTTGCCGCCATGAACTCAGCCTCACATGAAGATAGTGCAACCGTATTCTGTTTTTGGCGGCACCATCCTATCGGACCACCCATAATAGAAAATCATCCCAGTTGTACTCTTTCCATCTGCCCGATCAGTCGCATGTGAGTTGTCACTATAACCAACCAAATTTGCATCGCCATTTCTCGTGTATCGAATCCCATAGTTGATTGTACCCTTCACATATTGCAACACCTGTTTTACAGCTTGCATATGTGATGTTTTTGGTGACTCCATGAATCAACCAGTTATTCCAATGGCATAACTAATATCTGGCCTTGTATGGGTTAGATATCGAAGACACCCAATATTCCTTTGATACTCAGTTGCATCAACAGACTCTAGCTCCTCATATTTTCGAAGCTTGAGACTTTGATCCGTATGAAACTTTGCAGGATTACACTCCCACAAATTTGCATTTTTAGAACCTTTGTTGCATATATCCTATTTGCTTCAAAGTAATGCCAACTTTGTCCTGATTCACCTCTATTCCCAAATAATATGTTATAAGCCCCAAACCACTCATTTCAAAACAATTTTTCATATGTCATTTGAACCCGACAATCTCATCCTTGCATGGACCTGTGATGATTAGATCATCAATGTATACACCAACTAGTAATGGTCCATTCTTTGTGGTTTGCTTGTATACAACATGTTCACGTGGACAACGCTTGAAACCAAGTTGTTGTAAAGTTGCATCTAGCTTTAAATTCCATGCTCTTGGGGCTTGCTTAAGGGCATATAAAGCTTTTACTAGTTTGTACACAAGATGTTCCTTGCCCGGCTTTTTGAACCCCTCGGGTTGTGATACATATACATCCTCCTTTAAGTCTCCATGTAGGAAAGCCGTCTTCACATCAAGATGGTGAACTCCCCACCCATCTCGTGCAGCTAGGGATAGAAGCAAACGGACTGATTCCCTTCGGGCAACTGGAGCAAACACCTCATCGTACTCAATACCATGCTTTTGGACATACCCCTTTGCAACAAGTCTCGCTTTATAGCGAATTATATTATCTTTTGCATCCCTTTTGGATTTATAAACCCACTTTAGACCAATCGATTTAACTCCTTTTGGGAGTTCAACCAATTTCCAGGTTCCATTCTGTTCAATAGAGTCCAATTTGTCTTGCATTGCGGCACTCCATTCTCTGCTATCTTTGGCTTCATTAAAGGTACTTGGTTCTTCATTGGATGTTAATAGTTCTGCGTCATCAAAGTGAGGTGGATTGAAAGCCTTCTCTTGTATCGATTGAGTTCTTGAATACACATCATTTAGCAGGAGAAATCCTCGAGGGGGTGTATCTTTATCATCATATGTGAACTTAAAATCGGACTCGCACCTGATGTACTAAGATTTTCAAACTCATGCGGGCTGTTTGGAACACTTAGTGGGCTGATAAGAGTGCTTGAAACCGAGGCAATCGACTTTGGGGTAGACAACGAACAAATCTCCGGTGGGCTAACAGATTCACACCCATTCTGTAGTATTGGAGCAACCAGGTCTTCGGATTGATTGGGCGAGGTATTGAGTGGGCTGCCACCATTTTGAGCCAATCCTTGACCAGTCACACAAGCTTCATTTTCAACAACAAATTTAACCTGCCTTTCATTTCCCTCCGTATCCAAACCTTTAGCCCAGTCCCACGATTTGTTTTCTTCAAATTGGACATCCCTGCTAACACATAGCCCTTTTGTCTTTGGGTTGTAAAGCCGGTATGCTTTGCTTCTTGGTTCACTCCCGAGATGTACCATTAACTTGCTCGTGTCTGCCAACTTTGTTAATTTGGGTGTTGGTACTTTGACATGGGCCATACATCCAAACACCTTTAGGTGTTCCAAATTGGGCTTCCGTCCTTTCAGGGCTTCATATGGGGTTTTCTTTTCCAAAGCTTTTATCGGAGTTCGGTTCAAGATGTAGACAGCGTGTCGTACGCCTTCTCCCCACAATCATTGGGGTAAATTCATGGCCTTCAACATAGATCTTGTGGTTCCAAGAATAGTTTGGTTTCGGCGTTCAACCACACCATTCTGTTGTGGCGTAGATGGTGCTGTTAACTACCTATTTATACCTTCTTCATTGCAAAGTTGTTCAAAGTTGGTAGGATAATCGGATCAGTGAGCCCATCAAGTTGATTCCAGAAATCATCTTTGGCTTGAATAGTGTCGTGCTTTGCTAGGATAATCGGATCAGTGATCATCTGCAAAACACCAAATGTACGTTGTCCCCTCCATGAGGGAGATCCTAATGGTTGTGGTAAAAACATCTTGAATAATCCCTGCTTGCCAACAATAGTACCCAAATCTCCATGGTATTCACTTGGGTCATTCCCTCTCTGAAAAAAAGTCTAAAGGTTCGTATTTGTATGTGTGTTACAATTCTTGATGTAATTGAATATTGACAAATGGTTGGGAGATGACCCGAATGAGATCCTCCCGAAGCATGTCGCTGATTTACTGATCAGGTTGGAGCATTTCCGGTCCCAATGTCCCCCAGAATAAAGGATGCATGCTCACTGTCATCAATAAGTCTGCAATTGACCTTGTACCTGACCAGTTCATTAACGCTTGATTATCTTATGCCCAAAAATGATACGCTTACATGTTACTGTCAAAATAATGTAACATACCTGTAGACTCCATGAGGAAGACTACTGAAGAGGTTCTGGGCATTTACTGCATTTGAAGCGAGTGCTGTCTGGAATCACCTTTCGGTTACAACTCGTGCATTCAAGATAAGACCAATCTCGGTAGTTAGCCAAACCTCCAATGTCCGCCATGATCCAATAGTCTCCCTCCTATGCGATGTAAGCAATTAGGGCATTTATTTGAAAAACCTCCAAGTAATATGATGAGAATATACAGACGTGTGTTTAGAGCCCTTAATAATGTACCACCTTAGTTTCTTCTAGAAAGCTTTTAATTCTTTTAATGTTCTCTATCACATCACTCACATCTTCACAGCAAGTAAGGACCAAACTATTTAAAGTAGCAGTTTCTTCTCCTTCTCCTCTTAAGGTGTGCAAATGTTTAGACAACTCATGAATGAATAGCTGCTGTGTTTCAATACGACGCAATGGTATTGGTATATCGTAGACAAAACATACTTTGCCCTGAAGTCCACAACCTCGTCAGAGTTTCCGTCCAAAATCATCTTGGTCACATGGAAAGAAGTTGAAACTGAGACTTGTCCTACATATCCGTGACAAAGTTTAGTGTAGTGCTTTATTTAAATCGTTCATAATTACAATTCATGAATGAAGTAAGAGACAAACCTCTGTAACAATTAGGGCGATAGAATTTTAAGACAATTATGACTGGATCAGGTAAATCTTGGCTCATATAGTCATTGAACTGGTCAACGTATTTGCCCCATAACATGCACCTGATATGGTTGTTTCTGTGAATCAGGCAGCCCCAGTTTTTAGTAGTGTACATATACTCGTAGGTGTAGTGCACTATTACTAATGTAGGTTTATACTCACGGGAGATCCTCCAAGGTCAACTCCATCAATTTCTTGGAACTCCTGGCTACAATTTGTGGTTGAACTTTGGAGTGACCAATTATTTTTCCCCTAACATCTGCAAGAAAGAATAAATGCATAAGAGGTGAGGATTTTAAATTACAAAGTAACACATATTAAAACAGTTTGATATACCACAATGTTGAAGAGTTTATTTTGTAAAGAACTTATCAATGAGTAGTTTTTCATTCAAACATGGCTGGTCCTGTAGCTTCTCATAGGATATGAAATTGTGCATGAACGATGGGAAGTGATCATCGTTCATTGCTTTAACCTTATGTACCGTGATGTTCCAGACAGCGTAAAGACCTCCCTCTGTAATTAAGGTCTCAAAGGCCCTAATTTGTGGGTTTTGTATGCATGAATCTTAGTGCCCTATAAAACATTCAAACTTGCACATTTTAGATGTTATGTAACTGAATCGGTGCATCTGGAACTGCAAATAAGTATTGCTTACTGTAATGAAAATGTTAGATATATTAGGGTAAATGTGAGGGACCCTAACCTCTTTATCGTGAAACACAACCTCCATTGTGTCACCAAACCTCACATGGGCAGCGACATGGTATACTCTAATCGAACGAACTTGAATCATTCAGGTGGTATGTGAGTTGCCCAGGTCTTTCAACATTGTCCACATGCTCGCATTCATCTGAGTTGATCCATTTTTTTGTTTATGCAGATCCAAGAAAAGGTGTGTTGCAATGGGTGCTATGTACTGAATCCAGTAAGGTGGAGTAATCTATTTATAGAGAAGATAATGTGGGGATGGAGGTTTGGCTCGGGAACCCAGAGATTTCCAAATCTCCAGTGGTGCAAACCGTGCAATGGCCAAGACAATTTTCCTCTTTTAATATGCTGCATGCAAAAATAAAGTTACATCTTTTAATGTGCCAAGGTAGCAAAAGCTGGTTATTTAAGTGGTTGGATGCAACCCCTAGCCGCCCAACTCTACTGTTCACAAGTTTCACCTTTTAATTGGACGGGAACACTGTTCCTCCATATCTTTTGCCTTTGTATATATAAAGATAAAGATAAAGATAAAAATAAAGATAAAGATGTGAAGATAATTCGGGATAGATGGTAAAAGAAAATGAGAAGCTTTTAAGTACTTAGTCCTATTTATTTTTTATTATTTTTTTGGTGCCAGGGATATGCCATTAGTTGGTTAAAATGCACTTTGTCACTTTGTGTTTGTATTTTATGAGAGTAATTCAAAAATGTTGGATTTTAAGTTGAAAAAGCTCGCCTTTTATGTTTATATTGTATAAAATTAATTTACGTGTACATTTTATGACTACCACAGGTTTATGGATCAGAGTTACAGAAAAGTGAGCCTGTAAAACTCATCCCGATAAGTTATATCAGAACAGTGCGACATAAAATTATATCCTAGTTATAATTTCTAATCCCCATTTGGACATCAAGCATCTAAACCAATCTGCTTCCAAGTGAGTTCATAGTGGCACTACATCCCTAGACCTCAAGCTAGGAGGAGGAGACACAGTATGAAGACAAAGAAGCCATTGTCAGCACTCAAACTCTCCGTCCCTTCTCAGGAAACCAACATTTCCAACTTCCTGTAAGTCTCTTCTTTACTTCTGTACTAACATTTACATGTTCAATTTCAATAGAAGCATTTATTGAAAAAAATTTGAATCAATTCTTGCACTGTAGGACTGCCAGTGGGACATTTCATGATGGAGACTTGCTGTTGAATCAGAAAGGGCTGAGATTGGTTTCCCTGGAGAATGAATCTCTGGCAAGTTCCATCCCTATATCCGTAAAAAACTAGTCACTTTTAAGTTTTAAGTTCATGACTTCTATGTTGATCTCCTTCAGCATCTTGTCTTTTGAATATTGTAGGGAGATTTGTTCAAATAATTCTATTTTCTCACCATCTAACCTATGCACTTCTAAACTTGTACATGTAATAGTATGAGTCTTGAATTCAGTAAAAGATATATTAGATGAAAAACGAATCAATACTTCAAGTTACTATGGGCATTTAGCTAATTTTAAAAGAGTAGCTAGGCTGAGGGTTTTAGGGGATAATGTTTCACCTGTGTAAGGGTAAGGTATGTTTACACCCACTCTCCCTATATCCCACTTGGTTTGATTTTACTGGGTTTATTATTATTGTTGTCAATGTTCAAGCTGCTTTCGTTCCATCATTTTTATTGGTTGTTGCATATTTTCATTGGATGTTAGTTTTACTCCCATGCACTTTTAACTTTTTCTGTCTTTTGAAACAAAGTAGATTGACCTTCAATTCTCATTGGAAGATCTTGAGACAATCAAAGTTATAGGAAAAGGAAGTGGGGGTGTAGTTCAACTTGTTCGCCATAAATGGGTTGGCACTTTGTTTGCTTTGAAGGTCAGTATTAGCTTCACTAGTAATGTGCACAAGTTTCCCTATTTGTTTAATGAGTTCACTCACCATTTGAAACATCAAGTTTCCCTATTAGAATTTGTTAGGCTTTCTTGATTTTGTGTTCTTTAGTCATGCTTATTTGACGAATACACTGGGACGGAGGAATTAGTTGACTCTGTAAAATGTCAGTTTTGATTCTTGAAACTGTGATTCATATATTTAGTGCCTGTTTGGGATGCTTTTATATCCTGCTTAATGTCCTTATGGATAGTCAAAGGTTTCACCAAACACTAACATATTTAACTGCACTAAGCTGGCCGGGTATGAAAATAAGTGAGGTCGTTTTTGTCTTGGTTCAATCAACTTTAGACTTGTCAAACAAGCTCTATGTAAACCTTCCTGCCATTTCAGATATATTGCAAATTGTTTTTTTTGTTTGTTTGTCTAAATGTTGGGTCTTTGTATCTTTATATATCGTCTTACAGGTGTTAGTTTCTATGTGCGGGTTTTAAAATTACGTGTGGTTTATTCTAAAAGAGTTACTCTTCTTTCTCTCTTTTTCCATTGTACAGGTTATTCAAATGAATATACAAGAGGAAATACGTAAACAAATCGTTCAAGAACTAAAAATAAACAAAGCATCACAATGTCCACACGTGGTAGTCTGCTATCAGTCTTTCTATCACAATGGAGCAATTTCTCTAGTGTTTGAATACATGGATCGCGGATCACTAGCAGATGTAATAAGACAAGTCGAGACAATTCTTGAACCATATCTTGCAGTTGTTTGCAAGCAGGTTTTAACACTAACTTAATGATTTTATTTTTAAACACAAATTTTGCAATTTTACGATGAATTTTCAACTTAGCACATGTATTCTAGGTCTTGCAAGGTCTTGTCTACCTGCATCAAGAGAGACATGTGATTCACCGAGACATCAAACCATCAAACCTGCTAGTAAACCACAAGGGAGAAGTGAAAATTACAGATTTTGGTGTGAGTGCAATGCTCGCCAGCTCTATGGGTCAAAGAGACACATTTGTTGGAACGTACAATTATATGGCGGTGAGTAAAGTAAATCATCATTAGCTCAATTAATAGACCACAAGCTTCATTGTCTATACGTTGCGGTGTTCATGTTCTCTATGTTCTTTTGGCCATTGTATGTGTCATCTATGGTTGCTTATATCTTCCTTCAAACGTACTGGTGCTTAAATTCTAATACAGATAATTGAAAAATTTGCACAAATTAATCTCATGCTTGGCCAATATGTGTAAAATAATTCGACCTTTCACGTTTGCTCGGAATAATCCCACTTTCCAATTTTTCTGCATATATTTGTTTAGACCTTTATTTATGCTACACAAATCATGCATTCCATCACAAAACTCCTGGCAACCTCTATTTATACCAATCCAAACCTCTATCTCAACTCGGGACCAACGTGCACAACGAAGTTGAAAGTTGGATTATTCTATTCAAATTTAAAAAGTGAGATTATTTTGTACAAATTGGGCAAGGTAAGATTATTTCGTTGCAAATTTTCCAACATATTTATATAAAGTGACACACTTACACATCTTGAACTTTCTTCAAGCCCGAAAGAATTAGTGGAAACACCTATGACTATAAGAGTGACATATGGAGTTTGGGCATGGTGATTCTGGAGTGTGCTATTGGACGATTCCCTTACATACAGTCTGAAGATAAGCAGGAATGGCCCAGCTTTTATGAACTTTTGCAATCAATTGTTGGAAGTCCACCACCTTCTGCTCCGCCTGATCAGTTTTCCCCAGAATTCTGCTCATTTGTCTCTGCTTGGTAAGATATAAATATTAACATTGATTTTTACATACAAGAAAGACTTTGTTAAACAAACTCCACACGATCACCATCTTCATTACCTTTGTTAAACAAACTCCACTTTGACAAGGCTAATCCTAACTATGTTCGGATCTCTGGCATGAAACTTATTGTGTCAATTAATTTTTCTAAAATTGATTAACACTTAAAATTCATGCAAAAATCATAACGGCAAAATCTTATGCTGGATGTCCCTTTTGCCGCAACCTTCCAAAAAAAATAATCTGAGAAAACATTTAAAAGCGATCATTATAGAGTTTTCCACTCATGTAGAAAAAGATATCATGTGATGATGAGTTGGTATACTTTGTTTAAAAAGTCATGTTTGGTCGAAGGACATCTTTTTAAATTTTGGCAAGGCACTACAGTGAAAAATCATATATACTCCGTGTATCTTTTGTTAAAATTTATTTTTTACTCAACTAAACATATTGTACAGAATATGTTTGTACTACGTAGACATTTTCGACAAATTATTGGAAGAATACATATAAGTTAGCTTTTTACTTTTAGAACACTATTTTGGATGGAGGGTGTAATCGTTCAATTTTCTTTGCAAATTTGATATTGTAAAATCAACATGCGCATTATAGACCATGATCAAATACTCCACATCATCATACTTTTTCAATTTTCCTTTTCCCCTATGGTTACAAAAGGAATTAAGTTTCTTAAACTATTTTCTTATTTGGTTGTGCTGGATTGTTCAATGCTCAGCATACAGAAGGACCCAAGAGACAGATCTTCAGCTTCCGACCTCTTGGTCAGTATATTCTGTTACTAATTCAGTTCGTTTCTTGCCCGCTTACTCTTTCCTCCTTTTTAGTTCTTACCAGCCGATTCTTTTTTACACACCCAGACTCACGGTTTCATCAAGAAGTTTGAAGACATGGACATCCTAGAGTCGTAGAACCAACCATCGGAGCTTGGAGGACGTTTAAAGTGTACGACTAACACAAACACGTCAACAAAAATAAGTATATATATTAGGGGGGGGGGTTGTAGGTAATAACAGCTAGTCATTATCCTTGACCGTTGCAGTCAGTGACTGTGCTTTGTGTTGTATTTTTCATAAATTATGTTTCCTTGTTTTTTTTTTGAACTTATTTTTTAATGCATAGAAGTTACAAAAACTAGGTCTGTCACAAGCATCTTCTAACCTATCTTTGATTTGATATTTGAGGCGTGTTTAAGTTGTGTTTATGATCTAGAGTATGGAATTTCTAGTGTATGTTTGGCATGTCATTAAATCTCGATTGTAGATGAAGTATTATAATTCATTTACGATTTGAGAAAAAAAAAACTTTGTTTAATAGATGAAAAAAGGAAAAATATAACGTATAAAAAACTAGCTTTTCGTTTCAATTCGATCTACCAGGGTATTTCATAATCATTTATCACATACAATTTCATCCTTCATCTAGCATCTCACCATTCATTTAGATTATCAACTTATTGCCCAAACAGTCCCTATAGGAGTTTATGTTGGAAAATCGGAAGGGGTGATAACGTTACATAGTAGCATTATAAAGAACAGTATAAGAACAAATGTGAAAAAACTTGATATACTAATTGAATCACTTGATTGCTTTCAGATTAAAGTTATTTTCAATTATACTAAAATACTTTAATCAGGTAAAATTTTACTCCCTCCGTTCCAAATTAAATTGTTTATTATTCATAAATTCAAATTTCATTCACTTTTATTCTTTTTTTGGTAGTCATTTAATAAAATAAAAGTCATGTCACAACTAGTTTTGTAGATCTTTGGATGTAGTAATTTGACATGTAATTTTTATTTTTTAATTCTACATCATTTTTCATATAAAATGATTTAAAAATAATTTTAGCCTAACATCGAAAACCGAAACAGGTAATATAAATTGGGTCGGAGGGAGCACTATCTAGGACGAGTAAAGAAAATCAGAAAATCTTCCTCAAACATACCTTGGGGTTCCATATATCTAGAGCACAAACTCTCAAACATTATGCAATACATTTCAATGATTTGGCAATACATACGAATGTATGCAACTATTATTGTAAAAACAATTGTGTTTTAGCAATTTTCTACGAGAATCTTCACGTTTCATTGTGAAACATTTGAATGTTTAAGATTAAAGATTTGAATGTATATCATCTTTTTCAAAGGGTGCTGGATGGAGTTAACATTAACATTCAAATGTGTGATTTCATGCATTTGAATGTTTCTTATTTTGACTCCATGTACAATCTAAAGGATTTTCATTATACAACGATGTCTAAAATAAAAAACCTGTGAGTAGGGGTGGGTGTGAAATCCATTCCCGTTGGACCGTTCCAAAAAAATCCTGGATCTGTTTTGTAATTGTACCGATTAATTGGGACACATTTATTTTATCCTGAACCCGTACCGTCCCAATATCAAATGGGACATGAGCGGGACAGCTTAAATTTAAATCGATCCGTCCCGTTTGTCCCGTTTCATTTACTCTACCAATATATAATACTAATTTTAGTCCAAAATCCAAATATACTTATTCTTTAATTAATTAATTAATTAATTAATTAAGTTAACTTCATAGGCTTGAAAAACTATTACCAGTGGAATAACAAAATAATTCTTTTAAAAAAGAAACTATTAACATGAAGACATGAATACTGGCTACTAACCATCACCTTCAAGCATGACTTGTAAAAGATATTCTTGAACTAATCCATTTTACAGAATCCTAAATGTAAATCATATTACTTAACTTGATATTTATAGCAGCATAAAGAGCAAAAATTGGGTCAAAGAGTTGATAACCAACAGAAGGCAGTAAAGATGTGCAAGACTATAACTAGACTTGGCAAAACTGACCCGAACCCGATAACTTGAACCGAATAACCCGGAACCGAACCCGATTTGACCCGAAAACTAAAGAACCGAAATAAACCCGAACACCTGAAATGATCCGAACCGAACCGAACCGAACCCGAACCGAATGTAATCAGACCCGATTCAGATCCGAATCCGATTTAACCCGAACCGATTAAACCCGAATCGATAAAACCCGAACCCGGTTAAACCTGGAACCGATTAGACCTGAAATTGATTAAATTTTATGTGCGTCCTGTTAATTAAAATAACTTCGGAGTATATCATAAATTGATTAAATTTATTATGTGATATTACTGATTTATTAGTATTTAAAATATATATGAACTAATATAAACCTAAATCGATACAAACCCGAATCGATATAAACTCGAACCGATACAAACCCGAATCGATATAAACCTGATCCGATACAAATCCGAACCGATACAAACCTGAACCGAAACCGAACCAAAACTGAAAACCAGTCAAACCGAAATAAACCCGGAACCGAACTGACCCGAACCGTCCCGAACCGATTATAACATATATCCGAATGAGACCGGAACCAAAAAGACCCGAACCAGAACCGAACCGATTGACCCGATTGCGATGTCTAAGTCTATAACATTATACTCCCTCCATCCCACTAAATTTGGGACAAGCGAAGGTGGCATACAAATTTAAGAAATATGGACGGCTAGATGTTTCTTTTTTTTTTTTGAATAAAATGTCACCCTCTCCCGCTTCTTATATTTGCGATTAGGACAAAGTAAGACGACCCGAATTCATCTCGATTTATTCCGATCCCGAATTTTATAGGACAAACCAGAATAAGATTGTAATCCAAACCGACCGTTTATATATAACGAGACGTACGTATAATACGCTTATTATACTTGCCTATACACCTATACGTAAAAATTTATAAAATATACCCTAAAATAAGAGGATTTTAAGAAGAAAATTACGCACGGGTGACGCGAGTTTTGTTGAAATAACTCTCAGGTCCATCTATTTTCAAGAAAACAGCAGAGGTTCCTACATTTTGTTGTAATGACTGAAAGGGAACATTTCATCCAATATTTCATCGATAAACATTAATAAATGTATTTTTTCCTATTCTTTTCTAAATGTTTTAAGGTAATAAATCTTAGGTCGCTCCTTTTTTTTATTTCTTTGTTTTTCTTTCATTTTGTTACTATTTTTTAAAGTGTTATTTTAGAATTTTTTTCTATAAAATCGTATAAAAATTCAAAATTGTTTGTATTATATTAAAACAAATGAAATAAAAAAAAATTAAAAAAAGAAAAAACAAGGTAATGACAAAATAAGAAAAAACGATATTGGAAAAATAGGAAAAAAATACATTTATTAACACTTACGGATGATGTATTGGATGAAATGTCTCATCCCAGTCATTACAACAAAATATAAGGACCTCAGCTGTCTTTTTGAAAATAGAGGGATCTGAAAGTTATTTAGACAAAACAGTCAACCGCTATGTGTACCGCTATGTGTAGCCACTTTAAGCCTCCACTTATTATACACGTCGTTTTTTCCGATTTTCTGCTCTATCGATCATTAGGTCTATCTCCTCTCCCATTCCTCGCCGGCTCGTCCCTTCTCTAGTCTCGGATTCCTCGCCGGGTCGTCCCTTCTCTAGTCTCGGATTCCTCGTCGGCTCGTCCCTTCTCTAGTCTCGGATTCCTCGTCGGCTCGTCCCCTCTCTCTATCGATTGCAGGAGTTCCGGCAAACAGGAGCCACCGCTGCAATTCCCGAATTCTAGACGGCAGTGCCTCTACGCCACACTGCCACAGTAGCGATTCCCGACGGCGGTCCCTCTGCCGTAGCCTGTAAGTCCCAATTCCCAAACCTAATTTCATAATTTTTATCATTTAATTTCTTTTTTGATTTGAGTATGAAGTTTCAATTCTCAACTCTCGATTGTATAGTTTCAAACTGCATTCTCCACTCAGCTTTTGGATGATTTCATAGTTCAAAATTCAAACTTAAATCCATGTTTCCTGTAAGCAATTGGATTTCCAACCGTGCTTAAGCAATTTCTTCTTCGATTAGAGTATGAAATCATCCAACATAATTGGGTTTTATATTAGATTTATATTGGATTTTTATCATCTTTGCCATTTTGATCATTTCTTATCTCCACTTTATTTGGTCCATGTTTTCTATAAAACTAGAAGCAGCACAAAAAACCCAAAATAAACCAAACTCTGTTGGATTTTGATTCATAACTTTATGATTAAGTGGTCAATTGGTCATTGCTCATTGCTTGAGTGCATAGCTAATTTGGTTTATTTTTGTAGAGTCATGGTTAGAAAGAAGGATCCACTTTGGGTACATGCTATTGATATGAATGGTAAATTTGAATGCAAGTACTGTAAACGAGTATTTTTTGGAGGTTTAACAAGATTGAAGTTTCATTTGTTTGGATTAAAAGGTGCTGAATTTGGTATTTTAGAATAATTTTGTAGCAAGTGGAAGACTTTATACTTTATGGTATGGATGATGCTGGACTATTTTTCATTTCGAACATTTGCTCGATTAAGACTTTATTTTTTTAGCATGGAAATTGTATGAACGTGCTTTACTTTTTTGGATTTATTTCAATTTAAAGCAAGATTGTTGTTTTTTATTCACTTTATTATCTTTTCTGTGAATAAATATGTGCATATTATAAGACGTATTTTATATTTAGGAAACGTTTAATACACGTACGTATGCGTATACGTATTTTGTACATTTGAAACATATAATAAGACGTATTTTATAAATTTTTAACTTATTAGACCCGTACGTATGTATTTCCGTATTATACTTTTGCCGTATATAACTAACTATGCGTGGGACAACCTAAAATATGGACCGTCCCAATCCGTGCCCACCCCTACCTGTGAGGGACTATGCCTTTTGGACCTCGCTACAAATTTGTAATATCATTGAATGAGCCTGCATTCTGTATCACCCAATTAGTTGTAACAGGGCCGGCCCAATAAGGGGACAAACAGTCTACCCAGACCGGGCCCATGAATTTAAGGGGCCCAATTTTTTTTAAATATTTTATACTCTGTATATGTATATAAGAAGCCCATAGCCCAATATGCCAAGGCCCTTCTCTTTAGTCACCATCCTTCTTATCCGTACACAAAATAACGCAGGTAGAGAGGCCGACTGAATAAAATCACCAAATCAAAAAACTGCCGGTAGAGAGACGCCGCCGCCGCCAGAGTCCACACGCCGCCGGGAGCCGACCCTTCAGCTCCAGGTATTTCGTATTCATAGCTTTCCGATTTTGTAATTTTTTTCTTTCATTTTTTCACTATTGTGATTTAAAATTTAGGGTTAATTATAGAATTTTAATAAGAAATCTTTGCTAATTACCATGAAATAAGATGAATTAATTGTTCTATATGTTCTTTATTTGATTTGGATGAATTGATTTGAATTTATGATATATTTAATTTTATTTATAAAAAACTGAAAACTAAAAAAAAATTAAAAACTAAAAAATTGATATGAATTTATGATATATAAAAAATTAAAACTGAAAAAAAAAATATAAAAATTGATGAAATGATATGAATTTATGAAAATTAATTAAAAATAAAATAGGTTGCAAGGGAGAGTCAAGAGTGTATAGATTTGTAAGTAAGCTTTGTTGGGAATTAGAGGAATTTGGTCCAAATCAAAATCCATTTTTTGGATTCCCAAACATAATATTTGAGTAAAATCTTGATTTGAAATCTGAATCTATGTTCCCAACCATAAAAAAATTAAAATTAAAACAGTCAACTCCATTTCACATTTGTAGCAAAAACAAAATCAAAATAGGCAGAAAATTAACAACTTCATAGATATTGACAAATCCATTCCAACTTTGATAACAACATAGCATAGTAGCAAAAATAAATATATAAAAAAAGGATAGAGTAAAGGAAACATATACCCTTAGGGAGGAAGCCGCGAAAGAACTGCGGTGGTCACACACAGGGACGCAGCTCCCAAGGGACGGAGGTCACAGACTGTAGGAGGACTTTGTGGAACGCAATCTCGGATCTCCACTCGAGGAGCGGCGTCGTGGAGGCTCCGGCGAGGCAGAGAGGTTCGCGTGAAGATGGATACCCCGGGAGCTATTGCATAATGATGGCGAAGGGATTTTTAATCGGTAGATGTCGAGGAAGAAACGTGGTTGTGATACAGGGGTCAGCAATTCAAGCACGATAACGGCGTTGTTTATAGAAATGCCTAGCTACTTGCCCTTGGATGGTGTTTGGTCTTGTCTAAAATTCACATATTACTCCCTAAATTTTACTCTCTCCCTCTCTCATTACTTTAGGGGGTTCACCCGATGTTTTCCACTTCAATCTATTGGAATAAATTATCATCGAATTTAATCTAGCTTGATCTGATCTAATTTGTATGTAGTTATATTTAAAGGTATTTCTAATCTCATCTGATTTCATCTGATTCCAATAAAAAAAGTAATAAATAAAAAAAAAAAGTTGAGGAGAACATGGCGTCAACAATGAATTTTAAGAATTTTTTTGTATTTTGAAAGTCTATGGATATTCAATTGGGATTTAGAAAAATCCTAGTGTATTAAATTTCGATTTAGACTAGTCCTTTAAAATCTAGGAGTATTAAATATTTCATAGATTATCAAAGATTTTTGTTAGTCATGAGTTTTAATGGATTATAACCTTTTAATATAAATAGAAATTTATCTTCAAATCTCTCCAAAATTCCAAAGATTTTCATGAATTCTCAGTTGTTCATTTGTTTTCTTCGCATGTCTATGCGACCAACCAATGGAGTGCTGAAATACGGTTGGACAAGAACTAAGCAATTGCCTCGAATGTCAGGAACTTGCAAAAACCAGATAGTTATCCTACATCAAACCCTAGCCAGCACCAACTTGCAGAAGGAAACTACCTCCCTGCACCGAATTCTCAACCCCCCTTAGTTGAAATTGATATACCACGTACGTACGTAGGTATGTATGTATGTATGTATGTATGTATGTATGTATGTATGTATGTATGTATGTAGTATGTATGTATGTATGTATGTATGTATGTATGTATGTATGTATGTATGTACGTACGTACGTACGTACGTTATGTATGTATGTATGTACGTACGTACGTACGTACGTTATGTATGTACGTACGTACGTACGTACGTACGTACGTATGTACGTATTTATGTATGTATGTATGAATGAACAGTGAAAAAAATATGACTTGAAACAAAGAGTTAACAAATTGGAGACGTTTGGAGCACAAACCGATGCCATTACATGTGCTAGAACACAGATCTCCCTATCAATTTCAACTAAGGGGGGTTGAGAATGCGGTGAAGGGAGGCAGTTTCCTTCTGCAAGTTGGTGCTGGATAACGATGTGGTTTTTGCAAGTTCCTGATTTTCGAGGTAATTGCTTAGTTCTTGTCCAACCGTAGGAGCACTCCATTGGTTGGTCGCATAGACATGCGAAGAAGATAAATGAACAATTGAGAATTCATGAAAATCTTTGGAATTTTGGAGAGATTTGAAGATGAATTTCTATTTATATTAAAGGGTTAGAATCCATTAAAACCCATGACTAACAAAAATATTTAATAATCTATGAAATATTTAATACTCCTAGATTTAAAGGACTTTTCTAAATCAAAATTAAATACATCAGGATTTTTCTAAATCCCAATTGAATATCCATAGACTTTCAAAATACATAAAAATTCTTTAAATTCAATGTTGACACTATGTTCTCCTTAGCTTATTTTTTTACTTATTACTTATTCTTATTGGAATCAGATTAGAAATACATTTAAATATAATTACATACAACTTAGATCAGATCAAGCCAGTTACAAATTAGATCATAATTTATTTCAATCAGATGAAGAACGTCGCGTGAACCCTTTAAAGGAATGAGAGAGGGAAGGAGTAATATTTAGGTAGTAATATGTGAATTTTAGACAAGATCAAACACCATCGATGGCAAGTAGCAAGGCATTTCTACGAACAACGCCCTTACCGTGCCGGTATTGCCGACCCCCGCATCACAACCTAGTTTCTTCCTTGACATCTACCGATTAAAAATCCCTTCGCCATCATCACACAATAGCTCCTGGCTTATCAATCTTCAGGCGAACCTCTCCGCCTCGCTGGAGCCTCCACGACGCCGCTCCTCGAGTGGAGATCGCTTTACAGTCTGACCTCCGTCCCTTGGGCAGCTGCTTCGCCCTTGTGTCTGACCACCGCAGTTCCTTCGCCCTTGTGTCTGAATATTTGTTTTTGTTACTATGCTATGTTGTTATCAAAGTTGGAATGGAGTTGTCAATATCTATGAAGTTGTTAATTTTCTGCCTGTTTTGTTTTTGCTACAAATGTGGAATGGAGTTGACCGTTTTGATTTTGATTTTTTTTTATGGTTGGGAACATAGATTCAGATTTCAAATCCAGATTTTACTCAAATTTTATGTTTGGGAATCCAAAAAAAGGGATTTTGATTTGGACCAAATTCCTCTAATTCCCAACAAAGTTTACTTACAAATCCATACACTCTTGACTCTTCCTTGCAATTTGAAATCCAAAAATTCATATTTTAAATTGAAATCTATGAATTCAAAAGAAATCTACGTTTCTAAACAGTAAACACTACCTGTATTTGTTTAGTTGCTGTTCAAATGCCGTACAGTGCTCCCTCTATTCCCAAATTAAATTCATAGTTTGACTACACCAAATTTAAGAAAAATGTTAAAAGTAAAAAATGTGTAGTGCGTATTTGGAAGAGAGAAATATTATAAAATTATTCTTTTCTTAAGAGGAAAGGGGAGATGTGTGAACTTAATTTTTTGACGGATGAAAAAAGAAATTATGAATTTAATTTGGGACGGAGGGAGCATATTAGAAGTTCAATTCAATGGAGTACAAACTAAAAAATCCCGTGTTGAATTTTTTGAGTAAGTTAATTAAGTATATCTATATATGTATATATACTGCTTTACATATTTGATTATAGAAATTGACAATGAAAGTTTGAAATTATATATTACGGAGTACCTGTTGTTTTACAAGTGGAACCGAAATAGCATCAGACACTGGCTATGGGAGTGCTGCCCCTTGTTCCCCATAGATATTAACAATTTTTGGCCACAGCTGAATTCTATTTAGGCATCTGCCACTGATCTTTTTTTATTTTTTTGCACTTATTCTAGTTAAACTGTTAAAGTTTGCAATAATGAACTATTTGTACAGGAATGACTGTGGAAGATGATGTGGTGGGTACTCTTGCAAAATCAGAACTGCCTACGAAATCTATGAAATCAAAGAAGAAGATCAATGAGAAGGTAGCTGCCAATCCTCTTCATGTGTTGAAGGATGTGAGAGTTGAGGGAGGAAAAAGCTCTGAGAAAGGAAATTTGGGCGGCGTTGAAAGGAGGATGAGAACTACTCGAGATGACACATGGAATTCCAGTGATACTAATGGGGTATCTTGTAAGAAAACAGAAAAGAAGAAAAGGAAGAGAGAAGTAGAAACTAATGTATCTACGATGCATGAAAACAACAGGAAAGATGAACAGAATGAAGGAACAAGGACTGATGACTGCACAGAGGGTAAATCGGAAAAGGTCAAAAAGAAAAGGAGAAAGAAGGAAAAGAGGGTGGATAACATGGGATTGGAAGAAAAGAGAGGAGTTGGAAATGATGACTCACATGCTGTGTCCCAAGATACTAATGCTGCAAAGGATGATCTTTCTGTTGTTGACAAGGAAGGTAGATCGGGAAAGTTCCAAAAGAAAAAGAGAAAGAAAGAAAAGATGGGGGATGGCCTGGGTTCAGAAGAAAATAGTGGAGTTGAAAATAATGAGTATGGATTGCAGGCTGTGTCTCAAGATAAAGATACTGCAAAGGATGATCTTTCTGTTATTGACAAGGGAGGTAGACCGGGAAAGTTCCAAAAGAAAAAGAGAAAGAAAGAAAAGATGGGAGATGGCCTGGGTTCAGAAGAAAATAATGAGTATGGATCGCAGGCTGTGTCCCAAGATAAAGATACTGCAAAGGATGATCTTTCTACAGAGAAGGGAGGCCACATTCCCTCAATTGCAACTGAGATAGCTGAAAATAAAAGAAAATGTGACCGGAAACAAGGAACAATAACTGGTGGCAATGCGGAGAAGGTCAAGAGGAAGAAGAAAAGGAACAAGAAAGAGATGAGGGAAGATGACGTGGGATCAGTAGGAGATGGGGCTATACCTTTTACAAGTGTAGATGGAAAACCGGCTAGTGGGGTGCAAGATGATAGTAGTAATGGCAAAAAGGCAAACAACAATAGGTCCAATGGCAAAACACCAAAAAGTAGCAAGAAGAAAGTGAGTTTCTCCAGCGAGGTGGAGGTTTTTCCTGTGTCGAATGCTTCTGAGAGTGGGGAACATCGAAGTGAAGATGGTGTTGTTCGAGGTAAGAGGTTCTCGAAGGATGAAGATGCAAAAATAAAAGAAGCTGTTTATGACTACATTGAAATGCATGATTTGGGTGAGGATGGTTTGGATATGGTGTTAAATAGTAAAAAACATCCTGAACTGAGACACTGTTGGAAGGAAATAGGGGCTGCCATACCTTACCGCCCTTACACTGCAATCTATTATCGTGCTCAAACCCTGTTTCGAAGTGATGAAAACCATAAATGGACCGAAGAGGAGAAGGAACTGATACTGAAACACCAGAAAACACATGGGAATCAGTGGAAAGAGCTTGCTGAAGAACTTGGCAGACACAGGTTTCACGTGAAGGACACATGGCGCAGGATCCATTTGCCTAACTTGAAGAAAGGACACTGGTCCCAGGATGAGTACCAGAAACTATTTGATTTAGTAAACACTGATATGCAGTTGAGGATCTCGGAAGAGAAGAAATCTAAGCATGGTATGCTGCGGGACAATGTGAGTTGGACGGCAATTAGTGATAAATTATCCACGCGCAGCGATTCAACTTGTTGTGCAAAGTGGTACACCCAGTTATCATCGCCTATGGTGGCTGAAGGTTTATGGTCAGACACTGATGATTACCGCCTGATTGACGCACTTTATAAACTGGATGCAACCTGCACAGAAAATGTGGATTGGGATAATCTTCTCGACCATCGGTCCGGAGACATATGTTTGAAGCGCTGGAAGCAAATGGTTCTTCACATAGGGAACCATGCAATCAAATCCTTTTCGGAACAAGTTGAAGTCCTTGCTAAAAGGTACTGTCCCTCCTTAATCGAAGTAAGAGAGGTTTGGGATAGCAAGCCTCTTGTACCTTGATTCTGGCAACACAGTTATTTACCTCGAAAAGTTCTGCCAAAAACGGAATTGAGAAGTTTTGCTTAAAACTCTTTCATTTTAGAGGCACCTTAGATGAAATGAAAGGTTCATAGCTGGTTCCCCCTTCCCTTCCCTCCCCTCCATTCATAACAACATACCCATAGTTTGTTGGTTTTTCTCGAGTGTGGCCTTTGCCGATGGTTTTACTAAGTCGACTGTTTCTATTCCAATTTTAAAAACACAGTTTTCCTGCTTTGAGCTTGTGTTGATACTTGATAGTAGATCAGTAGCTGGCTACACATATGCAGAGTGTCTTGATTATGTTGGCAAATGAATTGAATAATTTTGGCTTGAATCTCCGAATTTGGATTGTTTGGCCAATGGCTATTTGTTACCTTATTGAATACGAGTATGCACTTATTCAATTTCGTGCATAATTGAATAGGGCAAGGTTCCCATGACATTGTCCGGCAATGTCATGGGATGACCCGGGGGTGCTCCGGTGCCCCGTTCGTAAAATTGACAGTTCCTTGAATAACAACATACCCATAGTTCCCCTCTAAAAAAAACATACCCATAGTTTGTTGAATATATACACGAAATTCATGGGAGCCTTGGTGAATTGAATGTATACAAATAAATGAATGTCTTACTCAAAATTCAAGGAGTCATAGGCACTTGAAAAATTCTTTTTATAAAAGAAGGAAACATTTCACGTTAATACTCGCATTTTAAAAACGGTGGGGTTCTAGTGACACTGAAGTACGGTGCCACTCCGGTACCATTGGCATTTTGGGGCACCTCCGGTGCTCCGTTCGCAAAATTGATGGTTCATACCCTCCTAACCTACCACCTAAACCCCCCACCCAACCCCCGCCCCTGCACCCCCACCCAACCCCGCCGTAAACCCCCCACAAAATGTGTGGCTATTATGCAACTTGCATAATAGCCACACATTTTGTGGGGGGCTTACGGCGGGGTTGGGGTGGGGGTGCAGGGCGGGGATAGGGTGGGCGGTTTAGGGGGCGGGTTAGGGGGGCAGGAACCGTCAATTTTGCAAACGGAGCACCGAAGGTGCCCCAAAATGCCAGTGGCACCGTACTCCGGTGTCACTAGAACCTCACCGTTTTAAAAAAAATTACACACCAATTACGACTAGTAAGTTTTTTTTTTTTTGACAAATTGTAAACAGGTCACTCAAATTAAGACACTTGATTAAAAAATAAAATAAACAAAATATTGTATGTTACTCCACTCAAAATGAATTACTCCGTATAAGAATTAGAAGAAGGATTTGATTAACTTGATTCCTATGTTCAAATTCTAAAGAAAAATGTATATTTTTCCTATTATTTTTAGTGGTACGAGACTCTAGATTTATTACGCTTAGAAGATGGAGATTAGTCGGTCCGTTTTGATATCAATTTTTTTCTTTTTTAAACAAAGAGCGACAAGCAACACTTTAGGTAGGGTCGTAGGGATGTTCATCGGGTCAAACCCGGACCGGACCGGGACCGGACCGGGACCGAATAAGAGGAACTTTGTGGACCGAGGACCGGACCGCTTAAGGTAAGGACCGGCCCGGGACCGCACCGGTAAAACCCGGACCGGACCGGGACTGGACCGAATAAATGTAATTTTTTATTTTTTTTTAAATTTGGTTTTATTTATTTAATTTAAAGTTTTCAATTGTAAAAAAATATTACTACAATTAATTTTTCATGTGTAACATACACTAAACATTTTCAAACATTGATGTTTTTATTCTTTTTAAACTTTAGATAAAATATAGAGTAAATTCTATAATTAGTCCTTTATAACAGGGAGATTTCCCTATTTAGTCCTCTATTATCAAATATTATCCCTGTAGTCCTTCATCCATATTACATAAAACTTGTTTGTAATTTTTATTTTACATATAGAATATTCTTCATCTTACTGTGTTTTTACTTTTTTGTAATATTTTTTTGTGTTTTTGGTTTTTTGATAGACGGATACATTTTTTTACTGTTTTTGTTCATAAGATTGTTTACAATATTTTTTGTTGATTGGAGTTTTATTATTGATAAAGTACAAACTTAAGTTATAGTATTGATACATTAATTTGAAATGCATTATATCGCTTATGTAAAGATAATGTTTACTTTTTCACACTTTTCATGTTAAAAATATTTAAATATCATTAGAATTAATATCTTATTTTGAATTGGAATATATTAAATAATAAAATCAAAATATTTTAAAAACTTTTAGTATTAAAGTTAAATTAATTTTAAGTATAAGAAAAAAACTTTAAAACTATATTAGAAAACTATATAAAAAACAAATATTTAAAAAAAAAAATAAAATGTAACCGATCCACCGGTCCGGACCGAAACCCGGTGGACCGGACCGGAACCCGAATAAGGAAAATGTGAGGACCGAAGACCGGACCGAATAAGGACCGGTCCGGACCGGTCCGGTCCGGTTTTGGCCGGGTTTCGGTCGGTCCGGGTTCGGACCGAATAATGCACACCCCTAACTGTAGGTTTTCATATTAGTTTCATTTTTTAAAATAGTGGCAAAACATACCATTTGTTTCCATATTAAATTTATTGTATCGTGATAAATTACGAAATACTCTCTCGGTTCTGCATTGTAATTAATAATAAAAAAGAAGCGAAAAGCGAAATTAGGGCATCTTCTGTTTAGTTGGAATTCTAAAATTGGATGTTAGAAGAATTGGGAAGAAATTAAAAGGAATTGGAAAATGTTGAAAAAATAGTGTTAAAAACTCATTCAATTAATTAATCACCTAAATAAATATGTAAAAAAACTAATTCTCAATAAAACAGTTTATCTTTGCCCATCTTTGAGATAGTATATTATAAATTTGAATATATGATGTTACTTTATATTTGTCATATATTACTTTTTTTTAAGTCATTGGAAACAACTAGTAATTTTTTTTTAAAAAAACTAATTAAAAACCGTTGAAAGAAAATAAAAGAAATTAAAAAAGTTAGAAGTTAAATTTATTGACTCATTAAAACAACTCTAACATGGAACCAACAATGATTATAGTGTAATAAACAAAAGGAAACGAAAATCAGCAGAATACGTGTCGTTATTATAAAAACAAATACGGAGACCAAGGATTATCCCCCGCTTTTTAAAGTGGAAAAAATAAAAAGAAAATAAAAAACTAGCGGATCAGTTCGCTGCTATGTTGAAAAGGCAATAAAAATACTCCCTATGTCCCCAATTTGATTACAAATAGGGGTTTACGGGGAAAAGTATCTCATTTTTTGAAATAATTTTATTAATAAATCGGTATATTAATAAAAAATAAAAATTATATATTAAAAAATTTCGTCAAAAGTTTTATAAAACAAGATGTGACAAGAATATTTTATTTTATATAATACTTAACGAAATCGCATAAACAAACAAAAGTTATCAAGAGGATAGAAAAAAATTGTAACCAAAATGAACGGAGGTAGTATAGAAATCTGTGGCAGATGGTTAGATAAGGGATGAAAAGAACACTTGTCACGTTATAAAATAAAAGTTTATGTGTGAGGTGATTAAATAGAGGGGAATTTACTTAAATATACTAAAAGATTTTTTCAATGTAGTAATATATATTTTTATTTCTCAATGTAGTATTACTATTCAATGTATACTGGTCATTGTTCAAGTAAATGTCTAGGGACTTTGTTCAAGTAAATGTCTAGCACAAGTGGACACTATACAAACTAAATATTTGCTATCACTATACTTTGTTCCCACCACTAGACATTATTCAATTATTATTTAGAAAATAAAAAGTTTAAGTACTACATTGGAAAATTATATGTTTTAGTACTTAATGCAAATTTCACTTAAGTAGATGGTTTGAGAGAGTAATATGATTTTTTAAAATTTGAAAGTATTGAGGTACAACTCCCTCTGCTTCAATTTAAGTTGATTATTTACTATTCACACGGTCAAACTTCAACTACGTTCTTTATCTATTTTTCGCGATTCATTTGAAAAAAATAATATGGTCTTGCCACCTCTTGTTTTATAAAATTTCTGATGCAGTTTTTAAAAATATAATCTTTTTAATTTCTACCAATTTTCAAAACCTCTTCAACAATAACAACAACAGCAAAGTGCTCTTTTTTAGAGCGAGGGGTAAAGAATTTGTAGATGTTTCTCTCTGCTGGTTCATATTAATTTATTGCTTATAAGCAATTTTTAACTTGTAAGTTGCTTATAAGTTAAAAAAAATTCGTACAGATAAGATGACTTAAATGACATATAAGTCATTTGGGGATATTAATAATAGATGAGTGATAGTTTTGTAAGTAATCTAGTCAAAACAGAGAAAACGAAAAAAAACTTACTTAAAAATAAGTAAGTGCAAATTATATTATACAACCGGCTGTATCCAAAATTGGGTGCAACTGGTAAAACGAAAGAGGAAGAAGAGTTGCGTCGACGAAATCGAAGGGGTGAAGAAGGGCGACAAAAATCGAAGGGGTGCTCTGTAAATTAATCCGATCGAATACCGGCGAAGGAGAAGCGCACCGACAACGACAAAGGAGAGCTATTGTCGATCGAGGAAGGAGAGGGGCTCTGTCGATCGAGGAAGAAAGTTGCTATCAAGCGGAGGAGAGGCGCGGGGATGAAAAACCCTACAGTTGTGTGGCTGGGTCGGGTAGGAGAGAAAGAAAGTTATTTATGGTATAAATTTTATTTTGCTTGAGAATGAATACTAAGTTATTTAAGAATGAGTAGTATTTTATTTCAAAGTGAATAGTATGTTATTCATATATGAATATTATAGTTGTATAGAATAAATATGTGAAAATGAGTATTATGTTATTTCAGAATGAGTATCATGATATTTCAAAACGAACAATTATTTTTATTGAGAATAAATATTACTTTACTTCAAAATAAGTAATATGCGGATGTAACTATTTTAAATATAAACTATCCGGAGTATATACCTTCTAGTAAGTAAGACTTACAAAACAACTTATAAACCGGACAACTTATAAACCGTTTTGAGAGGCCACAAATGGATAGAGTCGCTTTCTCTTTTCATTATTTTTTCTCTCGGCCAGTTTACCGCTAGACTTCAGTGATAGGAGACTCAGCTGGAGGTCCGACCCTTTCTAACCACCGGAATGGCCGCTCTCAGTTGCATGAATTGGTTTAACGCCAGAATGACTGTTCTACCCTCGGCGGCCATCAAAGATAATACTGAGAACCAGAGAATTGAGCTTCAAGAGAAGGTTAAATGGTCAAGGGTTCTGATACTAGGCGGAACCGGAAGGATTGGTGGTTCCACCGCAACTTCTCTCTCTAATCTATGTCCTGACCTGAACATCATCATCGGCGGCCGGAATAGGTGAGTAGCTCAATTCGTTTGTGTTTCTAGAATTTGTGGGAAAATAATGATTATAGACGTATTATGCACGTTTTAGTTTTTAAGTGTACAATTAGATTATTATTGTTGTTGTTGTTGTTCACATTTGTAATTTTTTTGTTGATATTTATGCAGAAAAAAGAGAAAACTATTATGAATATACAATTTGTTTCAAAAAAATAAAATAGAAATGGAGAACCTTATCCCGAAGGAATAGAAAAGCTGAAAAGGGAAGTGAACACTTTTTTTAGGACACAACTACTAGATTTATAAACTTATTGTAGGGCATCACCTATCCTTTTGACTCACTCTTAGTTTGGTCCGTATACCATATTCTTTAAATTATTGAATTGGATCTTTAAATATGACTAACTATATTCCTAATTACTGTTGGTAGTTATGAATCATTGTACAATTCTTTCAACAGAAAAGTATAACCTTATTTGGAAGGTACAGAAAAAAGGAAGTGAAGACTTTTTCTAGGACAACAAGTAGTTTCATTGCAGGGCATTCCTCTGCTTATGACTCACTCTTAGTTTGGTCCATATTCTTAACATTATTGGAATTGGATGTTTAAATATGACTCCCTCTGGTCCAAATTAGTGTTTGTAGTTTCTCTTGTACATAGACCAAAACTCTATTCTTTTAGGTTGGAATTTCAGAGTTGGATATTGGAAGAAACTAGAAGGATTTGGAAAAAACTAGGAGTTGGAAAATGTTGGAAGAATTAAAGTGTTAAAAAGTCACTCAATTAAATGATCACCCAAATAAATATGTAAGAAAATTCTAATTTTGGGTAAAAAATGATTCATTATTGTCTGTGTTTGAGGTGGTATGTTATAAATTTGGATAAACAATGTTATTTTATATTCATCATATATAAATACCTTTTTGAAGTCGTTCGAAGAAACTAGAAAGAGTTGGAAGGAACTGGAAGTTGAAAGAAACTAGGAGTTGGAAAAAGTTGGAAGTTAATTTTTCCAACTCAAAAGAATAGAGCCTAAGAGTGAATAAAAATAGGTAAAAAATTGTGTGGAGTTAGTTATTGAGGAGAAATAAATGGTGTGAGTTGATGAAAAATTTTATGGAAAAGTTTATGCGGTATGAAAGAATTGCTAAACATGGAAAGGTGAGGACTTATTTAGAACAACAACAAAAAAAGGATATAGTGAACTATAATAAGGAATAGAGGAAGTACTATTTTAATGTTCTGCCTAGATCTTGTTTTAAAACAAACACGTGCATGAATATGTGATCTAAAATTGGTTTCATACAAAAGGCTCCAAATATGAATTACTTTAGTCCCGAGAAATTGTCAGCTGAGCTGCCTTAACCTAATGAAATCCATGATTGTGAACAGGAGATAGGGGTTTCGAACCATTTTTAACGAAGTACAAATGTAGATCACATGTTACGCATATGTTTATTGTAAAGATATACATGGACAGAAGTGCATAGTTAAATTTAAATGCAGAGTTGTATCCATAGGTGCAAAGAATTGAAAGATAGAGACCAAATTGGTAGTGAGATTACTGTGATAAAAAAAATAAAGCCAAGGTGGTGTTATCCTAACTCTTACCTGTCATTACTCCATATTACCACACAAAGATTGGACATTAATGAGGTGGTAATTGTGACTAAGGTTTTTCTTTTCCTGCACTTTTACAGTAGAAAATGATTTTCTATTTTCAGCAAACTTAGAACTATTTTGGAGAGCTACAAACAAGGCTTGGCACTGATGAAGTCTTTGTATGTTGTGCAACAGGGAGAAGGGTGCTTTTGTGGTGGCAAAACTGGGAAAGAATTCAGAGTTTGCTGAAGTGAATATAGACGACAAGGCATCTTTGGAAGCAGCATTGAAAGGTATCTCACATTCCTCTGCATTTTCCAATTTGAAACTCTTCACAAGTAGTGAAAATGGTGGACTGCCAGTTCAATGTGAATGTTTTCTTTTTCTTTAATTTCTTTTTATTTTTAATATTTGCTTCCTGCCTAATCAGTATTTGTGTGATGTGCAGATGTTGATCTTGTTGTTCATTCTGCTGGGCCTTTCCAGCAGACCGGGAACTGTAATGTACTAGAAGCTGCCATTCGGACCAAGGTGAGGAAAAGGTAACCAGCAAATTCTGTTTCCAGCTTCCTTCGACATTCTCCGTGTGATTTCTATTTCATATTTGAACTACATTTCGACACGACCTGAACTTTTCCTAACCATAAATTTGAGAACAGACTGCATATCTTGATGTTTGTGATGACACAAGCTATGCATTTCGTGCAAAGTCGCTTATGAATGAAGCACTTGCTGCAGATGTGCCTGCAATAACTACAGGTGGCATCTATCCCGGAGTGAGTAATGGTACTATATGGTTCTTTAAATTTATCCCTTAAAAGTGCATATATATGATTTATGCAAGTCCTATTTTCATCATATTTATATGTTTATAATTGTTCATGTCAGAAATCATCTGCGTCAGATGATTCTTCATATACTTAATCCGAAGGGTTATTACAAAAACTGCCTCCAACGTTGACATTTTGTGCACTTTGGTGCCCAATCGTGGTGTCCTTGTGGTAAAGATCTAATTTTGAAGTTCTGACAAAATCTTGGAGAATATTCCATTCTCCCTCTTTCACATGCTGAACGCATGCACCAGTCAAGGGTTTTTTTGGAAACCCACCATTGCACATCATCTCCGCCTAAAAATGTAGGGCAGATTAAGAGGCTGTTTGGCCTAGCGTTTGAGGCTGAATGTCAAAATAGAGCTCAAATGGAGCTGATAAGTTTTTACCGAGGCATTTGGAGACTGTCCCAAAATCTCCCCAATTTTATTTAAAATACCTACTTTTATTCTTTCTCAAATATTCTACCACATCTTAATAAATACCCTTATACATAATTTTACATCACAATAGCAACAACTCAGCTTTAGCGACCTCTACCACCTTAAACCACTACTCTGCGTCTTTGTGCACTTCTCTCAAACACACATCCCAACTTTTCCATCCAAACTCAGGTGGTCACCATATCTGTCATGATGGTTTTGTCATCAAACAAGATTTCATGATTTTCATCAATATTCAATGATTTCAATCGTCCACAGGCCACAGCTCATAGTGGATGAAACATAACTTGCTGACAATCCTTACAGTCCTCCGCGCCTTCGCATCCAGATCCAGAGGGATTTTGCTAACATAATTGTAGTTTGATCATAGAAGTGCCTGCTCTTTGCACAAGATTTTAACCCTTTTTACCAAACTTTGTTGGACAAGCACCCCATTGAAATAATCGAAGTACCATGATTGGGTATTTGTTGTCATTACTAGAAATGGAAATGTAATTCTACAACGCTCCTTGAAAAGATTTTCACGAAAGACTTTAATCATTTTGTTTCTTTGCCTAATTTTGGTGTGAGACAATGTTTAATGGTGGATTTCCAAGAATACCCTTAACGGGTGCACATGTTTAGCATATGAAGGAGAGAATGAAATATTCTCTAAGATTTTTAAAACTTCAAAATAGTGAGGTACTACAACCACTATGATGCAAAGGTTGGGTATGATGGCACACTAAGGGTCAAACGTTATGTGGTTTCAATAATTAACCATTCCATAGTTGGCATGGATTTACCTTTTGACCGATACGATCAAGGGATCAGACTTTTCATCTTATGGACATAATTCTGTGTCATGAAATTCCAAATATGTAGCATAATGCTTAGTTGATTTTCCATTATTATGCTCCTATCTACACACACACGTTTGGGGGGGGGGGGTTGTTTCTATAGGTTTCCACCCATGTATTTGACTTGAACCCTTTTCCCACTATAAGTCTATAATGGCAGCTGACCCCACTCTACAGGACCTTGCTTAGGGTCAAGTGTTAGGGTTGGTTTCTGTTATCAACCCTTCCATAACTGCCGGCAGGGATTTGCCTTTTAACTGATGCAATCCTGGGGTCAGTGTTTTAGTATTAGCAACCTATGTCCGTGTCATTACCAAATGCGTATGATGTTTTTTTTTTACATTATTATGATACCTCCACCCCTGTGGAAAATTTTGCTGTTTTGTTTCCATCCATGTATTAGAATTGAAACCTTGTACCACTATAAGTACATAATGGCCATGATGGTACATGGTAGCTGACCTCACCATGAGACACTGAGGTCTTACTAGGTTGTTGGCTTGTTGCTGTTGTTGTTGGCAGTGATGGCAGCAGAGCTTGTTCGCGTTGCAGGCATTGAGAGCAAAAGTAAGCCCGAGAAACTAAGGTAATTCTACCCTTTCACTTCTAGATTTCCAGTTTTCGACCTTTTTATTTTGAGAAAATTGTTTGGTTATCATGACTCTTGACAAAATCTTTTTTCATAATTTTGATTATCTTCCTCCATGTATATGTTTCATGATTTAGTGGATCTTTTACTCCAATATTGGCCATTTTTAGGTTCTATTATTATACTGCTGGCTCAGGTGGTGCTGGCCCAACAATTTTAGCTACAAGTTTTCTGCTTCTTGGAGAAGACGTAGTTGCATACAATAAAGGTCTATTTCTGAGATACACCCAAATTCTTAAGCCCAGGCTATGTCATCCTAAGTTTATGAAAGTTGTGAACATGTTGGGTTATCATACCAGGCACTGAAATCAAATTGAAGCCTTACAGTGGTATGCTAAGCATTGACTTTGGAATAGGGGTCGGAAAGAAAGATGTCTTCCTTATGTAAGTTTTTGAACAAAATTTTTGCAACAATGCTCAAAAAGTTATTCCTGTTTCCTCTTACTACTCTAGTCGCTCTTATTCCCCAATTAGATTCATTTAAACTATAATCCAAACAAAAAAAAACCAGTATATCCCCCACTCAAGCGTAGGAATGTAGCCATGTAGGATATGGGGGTAAAATGTAGGCATACCTTATCTATATCATAAACTTTGTTGTGGTAAGTTGCACTGGGATAGGAACCAGGACTCATCTGGGGATGGGGAACGGGGTCATAAACGTGGAAACATCAACTTTTCCAAATTTTATAAAAGATTTGGGTGTTGGGACGTCCCCAAGTATCCAAATGGGAACATTTTGAGCACGGGAAGCTGCACTTATTTGAAGAGTCCGTGCAACACGGGAAGCTGCACTTATTTATCATGTCTACTAATTTTCACCGCAATCCCCACTATGTTGCGGCCGATGGCATGAAATTTATGGTCCTAATTAAATAAAAGTCATTTAGTGTTTTGAAAAGAACATATTGTTGAAGATTGTCACTACCTTTCCATGCAGGGGTAAGGTCTGCGTGCGCGCACACACACACGCACCACCCGACCCCACTCAGGGTGGGACTTTAGTTGGATAGGTTTTTGCTGGCTTTTGTATATTGTTAAAGTTTATCATCTAACTTTTGTATTTGCAGAAATTTGCCTGAAGTGAGAACTACCCATCATACCCTTAGAGTACCAACTGTCAGTGCTCGGTTTGGAACTGATCCATTTTTCTGGAACTGGGGAATGGTGGCCATGACAAATTTACTTCCAGCAGTATGTTTGTTGCTTTGTGTATTATTCCATTATGGATGCTTGGGTGCTATTATTGAAAGATTGTTGCATGCCTCTAAGGAACTAGCACTAAACTGACTAAAGTTCTGTAGAAATTTGTGATGGTTTTGATACCTAGTAAACACTTTTCGCATTTTTGTACCATTTAATGGACATGGTTTTTCAGAAATATTTGAAAGACAAAAGAGGAGTTCAGCAGCTTGTTAAATTATTTGATCCACTTGTTCGGGCAGTCGACCAGATCTCTGGAGAGAAAGTCTCAATGAGGGTAAAACTGCCTGCTTTAATTTTCATTCTTTTGCTTCTTTAAACAAAAAAATTACTGGAGTACAGTTTTTCCATGGGCGAGCTACAGTTGTAAGCTACCCAAAGGGTATAGTGATTTTAGGGGTTGATCTTTGGAACAGGTTGATTTGGAGTGTTCAAATGGGCGGCAGAGAATAGGTATATTCAGTCACAGAAGACTCTCTAGGTCTGTCCATACGCTTTCACTCATGTCTTGCTTCAGTTACTTCTGTAGAGCATAGCAATATAGCATCAATCTTCTTTAGAGAAAAATATTCACTTTTCAGATCAGTCGGAAACGCGACAGCTGCATTTGCGCTGGCAATTCTTGAAGGAAGCACAAAACCCGGAGTTTGGTTTCCGGAAGAGGTATATATTATTCTCCTTCACCCCCCAAATGAGTTTTACACTTTCCTTTTTAAGTCCTCCCGAAAAATTAACTCTAGCCTTCTCACATTTCCTATTTAGGAAATGAATGTGTGGCCTCACAAGTCACATGGGTTCTCTCTTCTAAACATATTTCAATCACACTTTTAAACACCATAGTTTTCTAAACATGTTTGGTTGTTGTTGTGTAGCCAGAAGGGATTGCTATTGAGGCGAGGGAAATCCTGCTTAGACGTGCGGCTCAAGGGACCATCAATTTTGTAATGAACAAGTATTGACCCGCCGCTCACCCCATTCCCATTCTCTCCTTTGATTTATTACTCGGGTATTATTATTATACGGCTTGAGATTGAGAAGTGAAATTGATTGTTTTTTTTTCTATTCATAATAGGACTCCATGGATGGTAGAGGCAGGGCCTAAAGAGATTGGTTTTGGCATTTATGGGTGATGTTAACACCTTTACTTATAAGCCTATCTATTGTGGTGGGGCTTGATGGGGTGCCTTACAGACGTCCCGTAAGTGGATGCATGGATGTGAGAAAATGCCGCTGGATGGGATGTAAACACCTTTACTACTCCCTTTTAAATTGGAACATCACGGAGTAGGTTTAATCTTTGGTTATTTTTTTAATTTTATACCAATGTTGTATTCTGAAATAAATTAAAAGAAGAATTCACATAAATACTCCAAGAAATATGTGATTTTATGTTAATACTCTAAAATTGAATAATTGATGCTATTAGTCCAAGAAATTATTCAATTATACACCAATATTCCAAGCTACCAACTAAGTTCAATATGTGACATTTTAAATGGTAACTAGACAATTTTACTTAATACTTCCTCCGTTCCAGAGTATTTGTCCACTTTCATTTTTACACACTATCCAATACACTACTTTAATCCATTTTATCTTGTAATTTGTATATTAAAAAATTATAAAAATTATATATTAATAATCTATATGTTAAGACAAATCAACAAGGTCACACATGACTATATTTAGGCTTACATATTGAGAGAATTTGATGAGTCAAAGTGCTTAGATGAACAGTTCCAAAAAGTTAAAAGTGGACAAAAATTGGGGGACGGAGGGAGTACTTCATTTTAAATGGAGTATTAAGGATGAGTTGCTAATTGATTACAAAAATAAAGAAAATACATCGAATGCATTATAATTAACCCTTTCATATCGATATAAAATAAAAATAAATTAAAACCGAAAAATAAAGTGTTTATATTTTAATCGTATGAAAAGTGTTTCGGATAAAAACATCAGAAAGTTTTAAAGTTGATATAATGTTGGATTTATATTTTAAAAATCTTTCCAATGAATATAAATTTGAACATGAAATTTGTACTTCAAAATTTTTAATATTGTCTGAAACAATATTTTTCTTTAGTTTTTATCACTCCGTAGTTACCAAAAAAACACTTACTAATTTACAGTCATAATTCAAAATGTCACGTCTATTTTTCTTAATTGATAGCTCAGAGTATTGGTATAAAATTGAGCAATTTTTGGGAATAGTGGTGTAAATTATTCAATCTCAAAGTATTAATGTAAAGTTTCAAATTTCATGGAGTGTACATGTAAAGTTTTTCAAAATTAAATTAAAATAATCTAGCAAAACATCATAAACCAAAACATAGAAATGTGGACTTATTTAATGAGTATTTGATAGTATAAAAAATTAGACCAATTATGGTGTTTTTTCTATTTGCAGATAAATCTTTCAACACCTTATATTCTCACTATCACTTATGCATCTTTAAACTAGTTGCAAGTTTTTTAAAAGGATGTTACATCCATTTCTCTTATGGTTAAATTTACTCTATTTAATGTTAAATGAACAACTTTGTCCTTAAAAACATAAAGGGTCCGTTTGGTACATGTAATTGATGGAATTAGAAACAAGTAGAGAGTTGAAATTCTATGAAATTGATTTGAATGAAATTAAATACTTCATTTCCAATTAATTTTTGGCCTACCAATTCCAAAGTCACATATTTTTGTGCTACCAAATAAAATCAGAATTGTTATCTCCAATTTTAATTTCATACTTTGAATTCCGTGTACCAAATGAAACTAGAGGATATTAGATTTTAACCATTTTCCCAGAGTCAAACTTTACTGACTTTGCTTATATTTACTACTCATTTCATAAAATAATATAATCTTGTCACCTGAAGTTTTTATAAAATTTTTCATGTACTTTTTTATTTCATAATTTTTATTTTTGATTTTTTTCTTACAATCAACTAAATTAAATTAAAAATAAAATCGATCAAAACTCGTAATGCGCAATGAGAAGATCTTTTGTGAACGAAGAGGGTAAAAAGTTAACAGGTACATTGGGACAAAAGTACTCATTATGCAACAATTACTTTTGCAACACCATTTTTTTGAGTGCACACCACTGTTGATTCTCCGGCAATGCTAAACCTCTTTTTCATTGTGATAACGTGAAATACACAACAAATGAGGGAAGCATGGGATTTTCCATATAAAAAGAAATTATACAAAAGGGCACACATGGCACTGTAGAATTAAATGAAATGAAATAAAAGAAGGCGTTATATACACAATCAATTAAATAACAAAAGAATTTAAGATTTCTCGCGAACACACACAGCAGCTTCTGCAGAAGGGTTCTAAATCCGCCGTCTCTTCCAGGTGCAGCTAAACAGAGCGTGAATTTAGCTTGCGTATCGAGTATAATAACTTGTCCATTGAAATGATCAAGTCATGATGAATGATATCAAGTGCTTCACACAGTTGATCTGGCACCTCAAGAAATTTAGGCAGCAATAGTAAAAGCTGAGTAGAAACGACTAGTGGGATGGGAGCAGAGAGCAAGCACTAAACCTCATCACGAGTACCAGTTCGACTGATGACTTGTATCAGAGTCTCTGGGCTGTGATTTGCCATAGGCTCTCCAAACATCACTTCTTTGCCATCTACTCCCACTCCTCTCAAATGGATAGTTTTGAGACTCCATTTGTGTTTTCATAGTGCCTCCTCTGTTCCCTCTAATACTTTGACCGTTCCTTATCTCTTCTTCAAGATCATATCGTGCACGCTACAAGGTGGCAGCATTGTCATTATTGTTTGTGTCAAAGATCAAAACTTTCCATGGATTAAGTTGATCGACATAAAAAAAAACCTGGTGTGGATAAAATAATAATAATACCTTGGCAGGATCTGAGAGCAGTGCATAGGCCTCCCCTATCATTTTGAAAAGCCGGTCAGCATCTCTGCGAACCTCTTCTCCTATTTCTCTCCAAGTTCCGTCATCTGCATTGTCGTGTTTATTTACCAATTGCCCAGCCTAAAAATCAAACCGTATTAGTCTCTAAAAAAACTAATGCTAACATTGCAGCAGTTAAGGTCGCATAGAGAACCTACCTTGTCAGGATGATGTTTGAGTGCTGCTTTTCGATAAGCCTTCTTAATATCTGATGACGCAGCAGATGGGTCAACTCCCCTGGGATTTCACAAGTACACCCTATTGTTGTTAGAGCTAAGTCCATGAATGAAATCAAACACAAGCCAGTCCCACATCTCAGAAGCATTCATGTAATTCTGCTATAGTACTATACCACATGGAAGTCGATTGTAGCATTCCCCTCCCTCACTTCAAGCAACTAACTAGTGCATAAAACCCCAAAGGTTTTTTGTATGATCGGGGGATCAAACTTTGGGGTACAATAGATTTTTTTTAAACATTATGCTAGCATATTTAATAACTCAAGAATCTTCAAACACCAAGAATGCATGCAACCCTCTACTGTGAAATGGATAACTAAAAGTTGTTTTGAGCATATCAAGTCAACACGCATTACCAGCCAGACAGTAAGACATGGTTATCAACATTCACAAGATATGTGATTGAAATACAAACGTCACACTACAAGATACAATTTTCCACAACTTTAACTTCATGTTTCCTTTTCTGTATGTCCCTAAATAATATCTCTTTCCTTATTGGTTAACGTAAATATCTTACTTTAATACTCTCATGTAATATTCCCACCTACCACCAACAATTATTCTAAACAACAATTACTAGGGAAAATTTGATATTTAAAAGCAAAACATTTGCTGCATAAAAAACTGTCAGACAAGTAACTTCAAGTAAGGATGGAGGGAGTATAACTTACAGTATTAGGTACATATTCAAAGGGATTTCATTTTTGTCTTCATTTTCCATTCTCAAAAGCTTCTGTTGTGTTTGCCGGATCTCATTCACAAGAGAACTTTTATCTGAATGGTTTGCCTTATTTTCCATTTGCCTTGTGAGGAGGGAAATAAGTCTTTGAAGATCAGAAGCTGCTTGTCCGAAATCCCTGATCATCTCAAGCAATGATGCTCGTCTAGATATTGCCTGCAAGCAAGTATTGCCAATGAATGCTGGCCAAATTTCTACCAAATTCGAAATGCCTGGTGATACTGATACTTTCAGTAAATGTAATACCCAAGTTGTCGAGCACATGGTTGTTAAGTCAACAAGTCGAGTCGAGTCGGTGAAGGGGAGATTGGTGGACTAGTCGACTAGTCGGCCTACTAGTCGTAGACTAGTCGACAAATCACAATTAGTATTGAAAATTTTAACATTATATATATCTTCATTCACCCAATGACCCAAGATAACTATATATATTTATATGACAAAATATCAATATGTTTAAAGGTAAAACATAAAGTCACTAAAAAAATAATAAAACTGAAAAATTAAGAGTATAATATACTTTAATAGTCTAATGAACCAAATTACAGAAAATAAAACTGAATTAAGAGTATAGTTTAATGATAAATAATTAAAGATAGAGAGATATTACTTATGGATAGAGAGCGTGTGAGTACTAGAAGATGAAGAAGAATCAATTCCAAAAAATTGATTCTGGAACTGCGAACTCTGGAAGATATCGATGAAGAAGATGTCGCAATTTGGGAATAGTTAAATGTTGATTCACTGGATTTTGATTGTGCTGATTGAACTGATCGAAGGAGGCTGGGTTTTATTGAGTAATTTTTAAAGTTTAATGAAATTTGGGTCGGGTCAGGTTGGTTCAAACTGGGCAGGTTTTCTTCATGGACTAGTCATTGCCTAGGCACCATAGTTTGTAAGGCGTCGCCTAGGCGACGCCTAGGCGTCGCCTAGGCGATAAGGCGTTGTCACTAGGACGCCTTGCCTGCTCGCCTCGCCTAGAAAACCTTAACGCGATAAGGCGCTCGCCTAGGCGTCGCCTTTCCTCGCCTTAACTCGCCTTGATGCCTTGGGCCCCTTTAAAATTTTGAAAAAAACCAATTTTTAGTGCAGCCCATTTTCTTTTAATGAAGCCTAATAGACTTAAACTTATCTTCTCTCTCGGTCTTCTCTGTCTCGATTAAGCTTCTTTAAAATGTATAAGACTTATATGTGTGTGTGTGTGTATGTATATATATGTGTGTGTGTATGTATATATATGTGTGTGTGTGTGTGTATACAATTATACATATAGGTATGTATGTATGTATGTCGCCTAGTTGTCGCCTAGGCGTGCGCCTAGTCGCCTAGGTGATATGAAGGTACATTGGCGCCTCGCCTTGCCTTGCCGCATTACAAACTATGCTAGGCACACCTAGGCGTTGCTTAACTTGCCCAGTCGCTAGTCGAAGTGCAAGTCACCATTCAGAAAACGCCTGGACGACTAGTCGTCGACTAGTCGACGACTTGACAACAATGGTTGAGCATCACTCCGAGGCATGTCTAAGTGCCAAAGACCCATACCCCACAAACCCCTAAGGTATAATAAATCAAATATTTCTTTAAGAACGTGTTTTGCCAAATCATCAACAATAGCATGCATTTAGCCTCGCGTTTATATCACCACCATGGTACCAAAACAATTTACATTTGTTAAGGAAATCATATTGCAAGGGGAAAACTATATGCATCAAACCTTTACGTAATTTCCATCAAGAGCTATAGAGAGGTTGCAATCTGCAATGGCGTCCAAAATTTGGCCCACAGCTCGGTATGCAGCAGCACGATTGCAAAAACAAATGGCTGAAAAGGGCCGTGACTCGACATTACATGATATAGCAGCACTGTAAAGGTCAATAGCATCCACAGGCTTTCCTGATTTAAATGCTTCATTTCCTAAAGCCTACAGTAGGAAACATTTATCTTTAAATCAGACATCAAAAACATCTTTCTTCTTCATCAAACAATAACAACAAAACCTTATCCCCCTACTGTAAAGGTCAATAGCATCCACATGCTTTCTTCTTCATCAAACAAGTTAAAAATTTAAAACATCTAAAGAAATGATTTAGCCCAATTCAGTCTATCACCAATGCTGCTCAAATTCATTATTCGTGTCATCATGGTATTAACTAACGTCTAATTGGGTTTCAGACTGTCCTTAAAGAACATAATGAAATCTGATCATAAAAATATCGTGAAAGTGAATGGTGAAGGATTTGACGATGAGCTAGATGCTTAGTTGGAGACCCTTTACTTTGGAACAGGGCTTTGAAAGTGAAATCACTGGAGGTCCAATCTGACCCTTTCTCATATGTACAAAGGGCATTTTAGGAAAGTCAACAAATTTATCATTTACCTAAATAATCGTGCCAAAGAAGAAACATATTGGATGGAGGGAGTATAAATTACATACGATGTGGTTAAGTAAAGGATACGGCAACAACAACTCGACAAGTCAGCACTAGGATGTTAGTAAGTGCTAACGAAACAGAAAATATGTCTAGAAAATAAGTTTAAAAGTACCCTTTTGGCTTGGGAGTTGGGAAATAGGGAAATACTACTCGGAAATTAAAAAAAAAGGAAACAGAAAGATTCTCTAAAAGAAAAAGTGGATCATCCTTTGGTATTCTTAGCTGTTATGGCTCAAATGAAAAAAAGGATTTAAAATGCTTTTGTTTGCTGCTATTTGGACAAAAGAAAATGAGGGTGCTTGAGAGAGAAATTCAGCCTAGTCTACTCCTAAAAATTACGGCAGTACCATACAGCCCGGACTCAATTTCTTTTTGTCCGGACAGTCCTAATACGGTCCCAATTCAAATTTCTTTTTGTCCGGACAGTCCTAATACGGTCCCAATATGTCTAGAAAATAAGTTTAAAAGTACCCTTTTGGCTTGGGAGTTGGGAAATAGGGAAATACTACTCGGAAATTAAAAAAAAAGGAAACAGAAAGATTCTCTAAAAGAAAAAGTGGATCATCCTTTCGTATTCTTAGCTGTTATGGCTCGAATGAAAAAAAGGATTTAAAATGCTTTTGTTTGCTGCTATTTGGACAAAAGAAAATGAGAGAGAAATTCAGCCTAGTCTACTCCTAAAAATTACGGCAGTACCATACAGCCCGGACTCAATTTCTTTTTGTCCGGACAGTCCTAATACGGTCCCAATTCAAATTCTAGGCAATCCCATTAGGCCCAATTGATTGGCAATTCTGTTTGACCCAGCTCAAATATCCTGCATTCCTGCAGGGCTTGTATTTTGAGTAGTGAATTGTTTGTATGAATCCAAGCTTGAAACTAAGACATTCCAGCTGGTGGAGAACTGTTGATTCTGTTGGGCGAATTGAGTGTGGAGGCTCGACAAAGAAGGGCAGCCGGCCCTAGTCTTGGTTCGACCCATATGGCAGTAAATTAGGTTTTGAATTTGGCCGGCCCTAATTCTCTATGTGGGCTTGGGCCTAACTTGGGGATTAAGTTTTCAACCCTAGTTTAGTCTTCATAAATAAGGATCTCTGTACTTGTAATTCTGTGAGCACTTGAATAATAAAAACCCTAGTTGCAAAGTGGATTAGGTCAGCCGACCGAACCACTATAAATCTTGTGTTCCGTTTTTCTCCGTTTTGATTTCTGGTTTGTGTGTGTTCTTGTTTGGTTGTGGTTTGCTATTCAGTATTCATAGATACCCCAACAACTGGTATCAGAGCCTTAGGTTCGTGATCATTGAAGTCTTCCATCGGGTTCGTGAAGATCAGGTTCAAATCGAAGATTAGGGTTTCGAAGGGTTTGAAGATCAGTTCCGCCAC
>OOIL02005153.1:39646-53711 GCA_900332095.2 Cuscuta campestris | reverse complement strand
TACAGATTCAGAATGAACTAGCTTGGAAGGTTCAACCAGTCACGGAATTTTGTGACAGTGGGAGCACAGGTCGTGCTTCAGTCCCAATCCGACAGTGGGTTAGGAAAACTAGTATTCCGGCGTTGAAAGTTTCTCCTGTTAACTATTTTGTAGGTTCTCAGTTTGCCTTAGAAGCCAGGAGAGTGATAGATGTGTCACACTCGGAGCTAGCAGAGAAAGAGAACGAGTCACGGGTTGTGACTGATGAGTTGAAGCTCAGTGGGAGCTTCAACGGGCCTTCAGATAACTGAAGAGAAGGCCGCTGCAACTAGTGGAAAATGAGGATTACAAGAGTTACAGATGATGAAGACTAAGGGGCATTGTTCGAGCCTCCAAGTGGGAGATTGTTGGGCGAATTGAGTGTGGAGGCTCGACAAAGAAGGGCAGCCGGCCCTAGTCTTGGTTCGACCCATATGGCAGTAAATTAGGTTTTGAATTTGGCCGGCCCTAATTCTCTATGTGGGCTTGGGCCTAACTTGGGGATTAAGTTTTCAACCCTAGTTTAGTCTTCATAAATAAGGATCTCTGTACTTGTAATTCTGTGAGCACTTGAATAATAAAAACCCTAGTTTCAAAGTGGATTAGGTCAGCCGACCGAACCACTATAAATCTTGTGTTCCGTTTTTCTCCGTTTTGATTTCTGGTTTGTGTGTGTTCTTGTTTGGTTGTGGTTTGCTATTCAGTATTCATAGATACCCCAACAGATTCAAGTCATTCAATTGTGCAACACGTGTTGAAATATTTGAATTTGAGTATACTTTATCGCTCATTCACACACACTTCCATGCTCAGCTTGAAACATAGGGTGTTTTATTTCAGCACTGAATAAGAAAGTATATAAAAAAAGAGAGCACACTTTTATTGGATAGAAACAAACAGACAAGATCATCTCTCCATTTTCCTTAACAAAACACTGAAACAGACAAAATTCGTGTTACAGACCTTTAGTTTTTATTAAAAAGATGCTCAATGATCTTAGAAGCAGCTTGCAGACCAGGAGAGGTGCTTACCATAATTACGGAAACAATCTCAAGTGAACAGACAGAAGACCAGATCGAAGAAAATTAGCCACTGGAAAAACAAATCTGCAGCCAACCACCGGATGAGGACTAACTTATCTGGTTGGTCAAAATAAAAGTTCATTTCCAACTAAAGGTTAACTTGTTAACTAATTAGGAGTTCATGTTTCAACTTAGCCTTCCAATCGTGTATACTAGTCTATGTGGTACACCAAATTAGTGCCTAGGCCAGGGTGTCACAACTTGGACATAGCCAAATATCCACCAAAATCAACATCAGTTATTCATTACTTCATTATTTCTATACAGATCAGGGTCCATGCTCCAAAAGTTCAGAGTTTCCATCACTACCGCATTGGAATAATCCAGACAAAAGATTGTACAGACCATTTATTTATTTTAAAAAATTTCACCTTGAAGAGCAAAAGCTCACGCATTGCTGCAGCCAGAGTTATACTATAGATTGTATACTAGAATCTAAAGTGCACTGGAAAAATAATCTAGACAAAAGTATGGACAGACCATTTTTTTTAAAAAACTCACCTTGAAGCGCAAAAGCTCACGTATTGTTGCAGCCAGAGGTATACTAGAATCTAATGTAAAATCTCCTCCACTGCAAAGTATTAAAAGAATCATGAAAATCCAAGCCTCATGATAAATAATGCATTCCACATTGCAACATCCAGCAAGAAGTCTGAATTCCACACTATCAAAATATGAAATGTCAAACCACCACCAGAATGACAATCAGTAAAACATGTTATGAACAGGGCCGGCATTTGGGGAGTTCAAGGTGCCAGACCGCACAGGGCCTCATTTTTTAGAGTGCCTAAAATGCTTAGTTCAATCCTTATTTGCTTGAAATAATATATTTAATTAGTTCGAATGGTTTTTACAGTTTTTTTCATTTAATATACAACTATGATATTATGTAAATTCATGTACTTAGTTTTTAACCTACACTTTAAGCTTGTTGTCAATAAATAAGTTATGATAACAACGGAGAGCGGTCTATTGGAGAAAACTAATAATAAATGTATCGTTGAAGATTTTGCTACAAAAAAGATAGAATACTGTTAAATTTTTAGTAAAGTTAAGTAAAAAATTAAGAAATATTATGTACAAGCTTTTCCAAGAAAAAAGTTACTTGTGGTTTCATATACTCCCTCCATCCCATAATAAAGTTTAGGGCTTGACTTCATGGAGTTTAAGAAAAGTGTTGAAAAGTAAAGAGTATGTCATTGAAATTTGTTTAGAAGAGAACGAATTGTTGTGAGCCACATGTTCATTTCCTATGGGAAAGGGTAAACTTTAATTTTGGGGAATATCAAAAAGGAAATTGTAAACTTTAATTTGATACAAAGAGAGTATACAGGACCTTACGTTTCTGTGCCATTACTTAATACCGTAACCTAAAAGCCCTACTTCATGAAGAAAGTACATCATTACCTTTCCTTTAAAGGCATGCTTTTCTCTTCTTTATTCAAAAAATTAGCAGCTTCCTCAAGCTTCCCCAAATAAAAATAGGCTTTGACAGTCATCGAACAGCACCAAAGCCTAGATGAAGCAGTCTTCGGTTTTTTAGACGCACCCAACATTCCTAAGTCAGCATCTGATCCATATGTGTTTAGCTCTGCTGAAGGACGAGTCAGCGCACATAACTGAATTACCTCTTCATATTTCCTCAACTGCCAATAAAATCATCAATGATATGCTCAAAGTCATTTAAACTGATTAAATATCAAATTAATTAACAAAATTCATTACTTTCCTAAAAAACACACCATAAAAAGAGCATCCACTTTCATTTCGAGTAGCTTTTCTGAACAAGGGCTTATCATCAAAGCATCAGCTATCAAAGTCAAGGCACCCACCACCTCATCGTGTGTTCTTCTTCCTAGGAGTGTCATAGATTGCTTCATGCATTCTGATACTTTCTGGAAACAAAGAGAAACAAAGCAATATTTCATTCACTAATAGCATTGAAGAGCTTCAATGGCAGGAAAATGGTTGAAAATCATGCATTGGCACTCAGCAGTGTTCCACATTAACTTATTATTTTTTTTAACAGCACAAGTTTCTGTTGCAAATAGCATGTCAGCACAAAACACAAAATATAAATAATATTGTAATTTTCATAAACCATAGCATCACTCCATTGCACACCTCTTATATCATTCTAAAGACGCCACATCTGAAAGTTATAAAATCAAGAATCAATTAAAACTGGAAAAGTATGAATGAGATATGAAATTCCACATGACCCTAATGGTGCCACTGGAATCATTTTCTAGAAGGTAGAGTAAACCCAAAGAGGAACCCCCAAGAAAATCGACTTTCACGTTATGAGAAGGGATCTACAAAAAAATCATGTGATATGAGCTAATATATCTTGATTCTTGCACCATCTCAAAAAAAAACCTCTCCACATATAGCTCTAGAAAAGTGATCAAATTCCTAAAAAACCAAAAAATGAAAACCAAAGAAAAGGAATACTCCGTAATGTCTAGATGACTGAACTAAAATGCCATGTTCAGGTGCTGAGAAATTGGTTGCCAGCAGTAGCAGTGAAAAGTACTCTAATAGCAGTTAAAGTATCAACTACCTGTGCCTTTTTTAGGCCCTCGGAGGCTTCGGCCAGTACCTTACTTTCCACACAGGACTTACTACCAATCTCCAAGCACCTCATAAAATGTTGAGACGCACTTTCAGTTTCCCCCAGAGATAGGTAACAACTACAATTATTAAAAGAAAATAAAACAGTAAACCAAAAAAGAGTTAGGAACAAGGTTTTCATAGCATTTACTGTGTAATATGGCATACACAAATATGCCATCTTTAGACTCAGATGTAATGCCACTGTCAACATTGGAAGAAATAATACTCCGCATAAGGTACAGTGGACAAATAGAGGATAGCTTGTATGTGCTCAATAGTTGTCAGGGTAAATATTTATTGAAATCAAGTACCTAAGACTGGTGGTCATTTTAATTTTACAAAATCAATCTTATAATGATCATGATAAAAAACAACCCATCATCATCTCCATTTCATGATATTTTGCATGCAAGTAGAAGTATCATATGGTGATGATTGCTCTAGAATGCCATGTCAACTACCCAACTAATTGGGATAATGGTGATGCTGGTGATGATGTATCTATGACTCACACAACATCAATAGAGCAATTCAAAAAAAAAAAAACAATAAACCGAACCTAACCAAACAAGCCCAATTGACAAAATAACATGTTAATATATGCCCTGGTGGCGCAGCTCAGGGGGTTGAGAGGTGAGTGCCAAAGGGGGTAAATCCGGATTGGACTCATAACAACGATAAAGAATAACCATGTTCTGCATGGGGTTCTTGCATGTACCAGGAACAGGCCCCCTTTCATATAAAAATTATAGCTTCATTTACCTTCTCCTGCCCGTGAGGGTTGCTGTTAAACCTCTTTTTAAACAATGTTAATATATGAGTAATAAGCTTGTAAGTTCACACATCACGTGGAACCCCTTGCTGCAAAAAAATCCCAAATTGGGAGTCCTAGATTGGTTTGCTTTATTTTATTGTTAAGGAGTGCCTAAAAAGCATGCTTTAAATAAAACATTAAGTGGAAGTACTTCTGCATTCATTGTTCTTCACTCAGAATTATAACCTAGTAGGTATGTGCGGGAAGACAAGGTTGGATAGGATTTCGAATGAGGTTATCCGACGTCAAGTAGGTATGGCACCGGTGGAAGACAAGTTGCGGGAAGCGAGGTTGAGGTGGCTTGGCCATGTGAGACGGCGGGATGCTGACGCTCCTGTACGGAGATGCGAGAGGATTACAGTTATCGGGGGAAGTAGGGGAAGGGGTAGACCTAAGAAGAATTGGGAGGAGGTGATAAGGCAGGATTTAGGACTTCTCGACCTGACTGAGGATATGGCCCTAGATAGGAACCTTTGGAGAACTAGGATTAGAGTAGCTGGATAGGAGCTCGGTGTTGTAGAGGGTGTTTTATAGTGTGTTGTATTTGTTGGGAATCTTTTGCTATTGTTTGTACTTGTTGCTTGTACTTGGTGCCTTATCTGTGCTATACTGTGTTCTCTTCCATATTTTTGTGCAGGTGGAGCCGGGGGTCTCTTGGAAACAGCCTCCCTACTTCCGAGTAGGGGCAAGGTCTGCGTACACACACCCTCCCCAGACCCTACTGTTGTGGGATTCAGCTGGGTTGTTGTTCAACGCAAATAATCAAAAAACATATCACTGACTTGAGCTCATGGTCCTTAGGTCAAAAAGACACATTCAACCCACTATACTTTGTGATTATCAAAAAAAGAGTCTTAAAGATATTATACTTCATGAATGAATATAATATTTTTATTATCATGTGTGCATGCATACACACATTTACACTCAAGCCTCTCTATAATAGTCATCCTCTATACCAGCAATTCAATAAAACAACCATGTTCCTTTTAGAACGGATTTTTTATGTGTGCATTTTTATGACTATAACAGCTTTTGTCTAATATAACATGTCAACTACCATAATTGGATCACTACCGTTTTTGTAAACTTAACCTTATACCGTAGTAACCATACTCAACACATATGTCATATGACTCCTCTTTTTTTTTAAACAAAGAATCTTCTTTAATACTACTCCCTCCATCCCACTATTTTCGGGACACAGGAGGGTGGCACGGAAATTAAGAAAACTAAATTTGTGTGGTTGATATAGATGTTAAAAAGTAAGATAAAGTAAGAGTGATTGTGAACTACACAAATATGACTAAATATGTAATGGGACAAAAATAGTCAGATGGACAAAAAAGGCAAAATGGGACAAAAACCATGGGACAGAAGGAGGATGCTTTTACTCCTTAAGGCCCAAAATATGAGTTGCCTCTTTAGTACTCCATATTACTAATTACACAAAATATGAATTGTGAGATCAAACATCCTATCATTGCTAAGCAGTAAGAATTTAGAAAACAAGCTAGAATGTAAAACTTTCCCCATTAAATTAAGAAAATAGTCTACCATCCCGCAAAAATCTTAACCCTTTCCATTTACGTATGTCCCAAAAAAATATCACTTTCTTATTAACAAAAAAAAATGTGTGGTTGAAAAAAATTCTCTTCTAAACAAAATCTAACCACACTTTTTCAACATTTTTCTTAAACTCCACGAAAAAAACACGGGATTTTTATGAGACGGAGGCAGTATATCGAAAATATAAAAAGTGAAAAAAAGAGATATCGTCCATTTTTATTTATAATGGCAAGTAGTTGGTGTATAATAGTCATCCAATATTACATCCAAAAAAGTTTTTGGCATGTAAGGCTATTATAGAGAGGTTTGATTAGATATAACTTTCCCTTTCTAACAACCACATCAGATTGAATTTGCAAATTACACCAGTTCTTTAATTTTGAGATAGGTAGTTATTTTGACTATGAAGAAAATTGATGAAGCACTCTATGTTCAATTATGTTTTCTGATTTGGAGTGTTACAGAACACATTAGAATGTTACCAAATACTTGTTGCAGATGTTTTAAGCTCTTACATAAGGGCCTAGCCACTCATTTGTAGCAAAGGAATATTTCATTGTGCCTCCACTTACCAATTATATTTGATACTTGGGTAAAAGCTTATATGAACCATTAGCCTGCAGTTCTATTAGGCATGATATGTCCAGCTAACCCCAACTCTTGAGGATATAGAATTGGCAAATGAATAGAAAATTATAGAAAATAACGAAACACGTAGGAATGAGAAAAGAAAGAAAGCAGTAATATATTATCACATACGGAGTAACATATAGTAATAACATGCTATTATGCTAACATAAGACGGTTCTTACTTAGCAGCTCGAATTTGGGCCCTGAAAAAGTTTGGATCCATCTTGATGGCTATCAAACAATCCACTAGTGCCTCCTTCATTCTTCCTAGAGACATCCTTGTTGCAGCACGGTTGCTGTAGCACAACATTAAAGCTTGATGAACGCTTCTAGACATCTCACTCTGAGATATGCAATTGATCCCCTGCGTGTAATAGTCTTCTGCTCTAGACAAATCCCCACTTGCATAGGCTTGATTACCCCTGTTATAAGTGAAAATTATAAAACCAAGAATCAACTGTCTGAAAAAGTAAATACTTCCTTCATTCTTATAGATGCAACGGAGGACAGTTTAGATGTTGAATATCTTTTGTGATTTGTAAATAAAACAAAGTGTAGCCATACGGGTCTTCTTAGATTTGCCTCGATATATAATAACAACAACCTAGTAAAATCCCACAAGAGTAGGCTCTGGGGAGAGTGTGTGCACACAGACCTTACCCCTACTCGAAGCATTGTTGTCAAGTTGTTGACTAGTCGTCCGGTCGTTTTGGTGGTGACGGCTTGGTTGGTGCCTAGCGACTTGGGTGGACTAGTCGTCCGGTCGTGTAAAAGAGAGGACTAGTCGCTGATGAAAACCTTACCCAATTTGGCCCAACCCGACCTGGCCCAACCCAAATCTCATTAAATTTTAAAAATACTCTGTAAAAGTATCACCTCCCTTATTCACTCAGCACATCACGACTGTCCTTCATGACTTCTCTCTCTCTCTCTCTCTCTTGCCAAAGCCTATCTTCCAGGATTGATTCTTCTGGGATCGATTCTTCTTCATCTTCATCGATTCTTCTCCATCATCCTCCATGGGTAAGCTCTCTTTATCTTTAACTTCTTTTTGTGGTTCCTATCTTTGTTGGTACTTGGTGTGTTGTTTTTGAAGATTGAAGGGTATTTCTTTCCTATGTACCCTTCATTATGACTTTATGTGCTACCCTTAAACATGATTTTGTTTTGGTAATGATATTTTGTCATATAAACATATATAGTTATCTTTGGTCAATGAAGATATTTATGATGTTAAAAATTTCAATACTAAATGTGATTTGTCGACTAGTCTACGACTAGTAGGCCGACTAGTCCACTAGTCTCATCTTCATTGACTCGACTTGTCGGTTTGAAAACCATGCTCGAAATTAGAGAAGCTGCTTCCAAGACACCCCCAACTCAAATTCGTCTCAATATAAATTTACATAATACCATTACTAGTATAAACTTTTTATACTATCTACTAAAACATAATTCAAGATATTAATGATTTGCTTTATGCATTGGCAAACGTGAAAATTTTGATATTGCATGTATTTAAGAACAGAGGAAACACGCACACGTGCACACACACAAAGTCACACACACATTGTCATACTCCCTCCGTCCTAGATTAAAATTCCCATTTTTTTCAAGGAATTTAAGGAAAAGTGAAATTGTCTAGTTGAGATTTACAGAAAAGAGAGTGAATTAGTGTAGACCACCCAATCCATTCTTTAAAAGAATGAGAAGTTTATTTTGGGACAACCAGAAGAAGAAAGTGAGAAGTTTATTTTGGGACGGGGGAAGAATATATATAGACACACACACACACAACAAAACCAGTATACTCCCAAGTCCCATCTTTGTTGGGATCTAGGGGTCAAGAAGTACAAAACATTAAACCTATACACGAAACATAAAGATTGTTTCCGTTAGACCCTTGATACATTGCTGCATTGAGGGCTGAAAACTTCGAAGGTAAGAAGCAAGAAAAGTGTAATGTGTCATTTAGATTTAGTCTTCTATTTACCTGAAGCTACAACATGGTCAATTATCTCTTGCCAATAGAGCTAAATGAGTCATTTAAAAAATGTTCTAGCTTCAGGTAAGTAATAGACTAAATCAAAATTGCATGAATTTTTGGGATGTAAATGCAGCAATGCATCAAGGGTCTAATGGAATTTCGATGTAATGTTGCATACATCTTGATTCCCAAACACCCCGACGGGGTTGAGATTACACTGGGTTTGCTGGTCTTGTTGTAAGGCATTGTAATAGATGAGTCTTTTAGCTCTACTACCAAGTGCATAGTGAAAAGGAAAAACAAGCTAAAATATCATTTAAAAAAAGAAAAAAAACAGCATCACCAAATAGTCAATTAAAGATAGTACAAAGCAAAAACAAAATCAAGGTAAATATATGCTTCCATGATCCAGGAAAATATTTATCAAGGTTAAAAAAACTAAAAAGCATACCTTACTCTCCAGTTTTCACAAGCTTCCTGAGCAGCCATGCTCTCAACAGTAGGGAACCTAGTTTCTTGCTTAACCTCACTTTTCTTAACTGGTTCACTTTTACCATGACATTGATTTGAAACGTGGTTTGAATCAGAAGGCAAATCAAAGTTTTTAGCTTTATTAAAGGATGAGGATGTCCCAGGAACTTGAAAATGATTCAAAGTAAAGGATGAAATTGAAACTTTTGCACCCGATAAAGAACTACTTAAATCAGTTCCACGTCTGGATTGGACTTTCTTCTTCTGATTTCGTGTTACTGGCGGAGAGTGACATTGAGCAGTAGAAGAGGCGGCAAATGTGAAGCTAGACTGGAATGTGTCTTCTAAATTTGTTTGAGTTCCCCCAATAATATCTTGTCTCTCAATGGTTGAACTAGAACTTACTTCATTATCTACTGCAGTAAAAAATGAATCACTGCTACAATCTAACTGATCAGTAGCAGATTTAAAGCTTTCGGTCTCAGCTCCTGAAAACGAACCTTCGGAAGGCCTCTCAGCACTAACGACTGGATGGAAATGCATGGATTCTACTTCTTCCTTCTCATCAAATTTTACATTTTTTTCATTAATACTCAAACGTTGGGTTGCATCAATAAGATGATCATCTGCTATATCATTTACAACCATTGGGTGCGACTCACTTGATGCGTACTTATCATTTGCACTTGAGGCTTCATCAGAAGTCACAGAAGTTTCCCTTGAAAATGAGTTATCAGCGTTTGTTTCTTGATATGGAGAAATATCCATTGGCGAACATGATCCAGAGGAGTCTGCATTTTCTTGCAAACTTTCCACAGGAGAATAACCTTGTCCAACATGCATTGAAGTTGAAACCGGCTTTCTATGTTTCCCTTTCTTTTTCTTCAACTTGGTATCTTTAGTTAGATCCCTTTTTGTTTCAAATTTCCTATTCAAGCTACCTTTTAAATTTGGCGTGTTAAAGTCTACATGTTGCATCATGTCACTGAAACTAAACTCGACCTTCTTTCCAGGCATATATATTACGGGTGCTTCAAGACCACCTGATGCACACTGGACATTGTTGGAGGAACATGATGTCGTAGTACTACTTTCGTCACCAACATGAACCTGCCTGTTAGTGGACACCTCACGCCTTTCTGCCTGAAAAGTGATTTCTGAAGGAACTGCACCAGAATAAATAGAACTCTTGCCACAGGAAAATTCCGTCTTCATCTCATTTGCAGTTTTTGTGGCCGGCAGTGCTGTGTGCACTCCATCTGAAGGGCCTCTGCATTTTGGATTATAGATGCCATTTGAATGAAAACTAAAGTTGATGTTTCCCGTGCCAAGGTGTGGGTTCATAGTCTCTTTTAAATGTATTGTCTTCTGCAAATCAGGATGGCTTTCACCAGAGGTTCTCCCCAAAAACTCTACTCTCCCGTGTGCAGGGTTCTTCAGCTTATCAGTGGCCTCGTCTTTGATATTCAATTTGTTCATTTCATTCAAAACATTCATTCTTCCAGCACAACCACCAACATTCTCACCAATTACAAAGCTATCATGTAACTTGGTACTTCCACTTGATTTAAACTTCAGGCTGTCTCCCTTCTGTGCGCTCTCAGCAATCCCCTCACTTTCAATTTTCAGTTTACTTTCAACCTCCTCTGTTAACATAGAAGCCAGTACTTGATCAGTCCCCCTCAAATCAGATTTTCTAGTTTCACTAGCATTCATATTCGTACTCACATTAATATGATGTTGATCGCTATCAATCTTCAACTTCCTCATGTCGCCAACAAGAGCTTTATCCCCTACGATTCCACAAAAATTTGCATGTCCCGCTGTACAAAATGGATCACTAGTAAATGTAGAGCTAAATGCTTTCCCATAAATTTCGGCTTTTGAAGTTCCAATTGCAACCCCCACATTCCCAGAAATGGAAGTATTATTGCTACCCAAATGTCCATCATTTACCACACTAGATGAATCTCGCATAGGCTGTGAGCGAAATGGGTTGTAACTCGGGTCATTCTCAACACAAATGGGACGATTGGCTGCCGTATATTTCTTCTTAGCCAGGCGAGGTTTCGTCAGCCGGGGAGCTGAGCAAAATGGCGCTTGCCCACCAGTCGCCTGGGAATTGAAGAGGAATTTGTGATCCATTTCAGGCTAAGACGCAATATCTAGAACAACTAGAAGAATCCACAACCGATTTCAAGAACGTAAAAGAATAACTCAACTTGATCCAACTTGCATCAATCTCAACATACCCGGTGGTAATTGAATGAATTAAAGAAAATCTGATCAATTATTCTGACCGTTAGGGTTTGGAGTCCGGGAGTCAGCTAGACATCCGGCGATCAAAGTCACCAAATTGACGGTTGCCTTTCTCTGGCAGGAATCAAATTCAGCAACTGCCACAAGATATGATCTTCAATTTCTCCATAGAGGCATCAGACCACCAAAGAATATGAGTCAAGCGAATCTTTTGATAAAGATAATGAGACCGAACAAAAAGGGGTTCTATACTTCTATAGGACCGCCAAAAGTTAACACTTTGTTTGTTTGGAGGAACAAGGTAGATTTAATATTCTACCTTGTTTGGTAATAAAAAATAAAATAGGTAAAGGAAGGTAGGTGGAGGTAGGTACCTCTGAACAGTGTTATTTTTGCTACCGCCAATTTGGCGAAATATCTAGGTAATATCTACCATTTCCGCTGCTACCCTCCTCACTTCCCCGATCGCAGAATCCCAACATCTCCATCTCCTTCCAGCATCGTCACTTCCCATAGCCGTCTTTCCATCTCCATCTCCAACAGGTATTTTGGGCACTTTTTTTCACTTCAATTTTTTCAGCTTCGTTCAATTGTTTTTCAATTTCGATCACTTTTTTTTTCTATTTTTTCGTGCACAATCCGTAGATCTGATTCTCTGCTGTGATTTGGGAAATTGGAGGGTTTCAATTTGGGATCTTTAGTTGCTTCCATTAATTTTTTCCGGAAGTTCTCCCGAAGAGAAGAAGATTTTCAATTTCAGTTTTCATCAATTTTCAGTTTTCATCAATTTGCTTCCATCAATTTTCAGTTTTCATTCTTTTTTCAGTTTTAAGCTTTTTTTTTTCAGTTTTTGTTTTTTTTTTCGTTTAAATTTCAACTTTGTTCTTCTGCTCTCCCATGCCGCCATTCAATTTTCAATTTTGGTTCATTTTTTTTTCAGTTTCCAGTTTTGGTTCATTTTTTTTTCAGTTTTTATTTTTTTGAGATAAGAGAATGAGAAATTGTGGCAAAGTGATAAAATGAGACAGCATACTTTCAATTTTTGTCCTTGAAAAAAATAAACTTCTTCTTTTTGAAAAAAAGTGATAAACTTCTTCTTTAACATAACCTATTTTTTTCTCAACTTCTACAGATATGAAGAAAATATCACAAGGATATTTTAGTAATTTTATTTTTTCCTTACCTCACATTACCTAATAAACATCCAAACACAATTTTTTAACACATTACCTTACTTTACCTACTTTCAATTACCTACCTTCAATTACCTACTGATGGTGTAAATTACCACGCGAATACTAAGTAAAAGTGATCGGAAGGGTTGTAGGTGGAAACACCTGTAACCCGGTTTGTTATTGATAATATTAGGACTCTTACAAAGTACAAGCCGTGTAGGTTAATAAAAACCTGCCCCACAAATGAGGCTTTTAGGGGTATTTATAATAAAAACAAGCATGTCAAGCACGTCCCGACGTTACTGTTCTTCCGGCCGGTCAGTCTTCAAGTCATCCACCCGGGTAGGCTTCAGGTCATCCACCCCGGGCAGGCTTCAGGTCATCCACCCGGGTAGGCTTCAGGTCATCCACCCCGGGCAGGCTTCAGGTCATCCACCCGGGTAGTCTTCCAGCCATCCACCCCGGGTGGTCTTCCAGCCATCCACCCCGGGCAGTCTTCAAGCCTTCTCTGCGAATGAAGTCACGATCTCACATGTCTGACCTGCACATCCACCCGGTCAGTATACCGGGGTCGGTGCTAGTGGATTATATCCATCAAGGAGTCCTCCGATTCTCGTCTTTGTGGGCACCATCAAGGGCGGGAATCAAGTGTCTGAATAATTTTGAATTTTTGAATTCTCGGGTATGGTTGGCGCGAAAGTTTTTCTGGAAATTTGGTACGCCGCCGCCTAGTCATTGCGTCGTTTCCTCTTCCTAGATCGGGCAGGAGTGGGTCACCCGGCTAGTCAGGTGCTTGACAGATGAGAAGCTCCGGATGAAGGCCGGGCACACGGGTCAGCTAGAGGTGGAGAATGCCCAGCTAAAGGCTGACCTGGAGAGGGAGCGCTCCGACCGGGCTATTCACGCCACTACTTGGGCTGCGTAGAATCCATAGAAGTTCGCTGTCCAGGCACTTTCTGACCGGGAGGTCGGCATCCGGTTCTTCCAAGTGTCCCAGCAACTGATTGGTGACATTGGGATCTTTGGATTTGGGACCGGTCAGTACCAAGCCTGTATGGGATCTTGAGCAACCAGGTGCAGGATTTTGACCCGGTCGTTCGAACTCTCAATCTCTTTGGTCACGGCCGAGCTGTATCTACCCGGTCTAATGCATCTCACTATTCTTTCTACCTGAGTAGAAAATAAGCCACCCGGGTGGGTTTTGATAGAGCATGCCCGGGCTATGCTTCAAAGTTGATCATGTGAGTCATTTCTCCTTTCACCTGGGTGAACAAGAGCTCTAGTCCTCCGAGTGAGCAACGCAATCAATTCTTTCCTTTTATGGCCTCGGCCATGCCAACGGGAGAACATATTCTTGAAAAAGTCCTCCGAGCCAAGTTAAGTGAATCCATCGTGACCCTGTCACTCACCCGAGTCTGAGTCTTGATCGGGTGGGCAGTTTTCT
>OOIL02005153.1:17702-33562 GCA_900332095.2 Cuscuta campestris | reverse complement strand
TATATATATATATATATATATATATATATATATATATATATATATATATATATATATATATATATATATATATATATATATATATATATATATAAAGTGTTTTCTCTCTCAAGCTCTCTCCTAGGCTAGGGTTACGCCGACCACCGCTATGGCGGTCCGGCTACTGCCCCATGGTGTCTGGATACATCTTGGTCAACTTATATTTCATCAACCTATCAATTATGAAGATCTTCCTGAATATTGCCCCTCCTGTAAATCTTTTGGACATAAAAACTGCAAGAAGGCCACAAAATCCTCTAGATGGGTGTTGAAGGACACGCCAGGGACTGGGAATACAGCTCCTGCTGTAGCCATCCCTCCGTTGCAAACGGTGGACACCACTTTGAGACTTGTGGCAAAACAACTTGATGGTTAAAATCAGGATGGTCCAGATGAAAATGCTTCCATTGCTGTAGAAACAAATACTTCTGCCCAGGCTGAAATAAATCTGTTTCAATCTGATCCAAAACATGAGGCTAAGGAACTGGAACAGATACTAGAACCTGGAGTTGAAGCCTTTGTTTTTGAACATGAGGCACAATCTCCTATTGACTCGGATATAAATTTGGAAAGAGTTGAAGCTTTGGCAACCACCATTGTTAATGGTAGGAATGCTAAGGTTCTTAAGCCAGCTGACAGTGCTGAAGACAAAGCAGTGATGATGGTAGAGATTGAACAAATCAGTGTTGGTGAGGATGCTTTGGAGAACAACCAAACTCCAACTAACACCGACCCTAATTCCGAGATTGAACAAAGCTGTGAGGCACACAAACTGTCTCCCAAGACAGATTTGGAAGGCACACAGTACGAAGAGGAATTCCCTCTCCTCTCTAAAGAGTCCTTAACTGCAACCACGGATGATTTTCCAGCCCAAAAATTTAACAGTGATGCACACACTCTTTCCTTCGAGAAAAAGATGGATGGCACACTATCCCCTACTATCATTGGAGATGATGAAACTATTTCTGATCCTTCTCTTAGAAAAAAAATTTTCCCACCAGTAACTAACATTGCAGGTAATGACCAAACTACTATTGGCCCTACTCTTCACTCTTTTGAGGTGGATGGACAGCACTATGAAATCAGTCCTATGAAGAAGCGGAGACAAGCAACCTAAGGGAGGAACCTAACGACTTCCAAGATGTCCAGAACAAACGCAACAAAAAAGCGGGGAAGAGGGGAACTGCACCAAGGACGATTAAAACTAGAAGCTACGATCCAAATCTTGAAGTTGGAACAGTAAGCGAGATCACTAGATACTGGCCCAGCCACAAATCAACCACAATGGAGAAAATCGTCACTACCAAAAGTTATTCTGGGCCCTTTTGGTATGTTGGACCTGTCGGCCCAATTGGGGCAGATGGGAAAAGGCCAAAGAAAATAATGCCCAGAAACCTTGCCTTGGATCAACACCCGGGTTTTATAATTTGGGAATGTCTGTAGTTCTTTCGATTCACTTTTCATTCAGTTTTTTTTCCATGCATTTCTAAGAGGGGCATTGGCCTAGTCCTCCCCTCATTTGTACCTTTTCTTTTCTTTTTTTCTTATTTGAATAAAAATTTTGTTTAATATATATATATATATATATATATATATATATATATATATATCATATAAAAACATTATTAAATAATCACATATATTATAAAATGACTTAAAACTTAATTATAAAAGATAAAAAGAACTAATGAGCTCTCTGACATTTTTATTCATTCTGCACAAGTCATATACATTCATTTTTTGTTTCAATTTTTGTAAGATGTTTAATTTATATAATATATTTTACGTGATAGTATACGAGCCCGTGCGAAGCACGGGTAGAAATACTAATATCCTTTACTATAAAAAGTTTGAGAGTTTAATTTTCTATTTTAATGACACTTAACTACGACTTAATTCCCAATGAGTAATGGGAACACTCCCAATCAGGATTTTTTTTGGGTTTTGTGGCCTCTCTTATACTCCCTCCGTCCACCTAAGATATTTCTATTGCGTGTTACGAGGCTTGACCGACTTTGCTTTTAATTCAATTTAATTGATTATAGTAGTAAGATTATATAATAAAATTTATATCGTAATAAACTACATGAAAAGTTCTTCAAAAATATAGGTGACAAGACTATGAGTATTATTTTATAAAATGACTAGTAAAAAAAGTTAACAAATTGAGTGAAGTTTGACCCGGTAAATAGTGTCCGGGAAAATCTATGGCGGAGTGAGGAAGTATATATATACGAATATACCCTTGTCTTTATGAATTATCAATCACGTAATTTCATTATCATTTTGAGGTTAGAAAATGCATGCAAGCACAATATATCCTATACTGTATGTAATAATAAAAAATTTAATTTAACTATCAAATCACATCTAACACTAAAAAAATTACAGCCACTCAATACTCACATAGCATTAAAAAAATTTATAACCATTCAAATTTCACTTTAAAGTAAAAAAAAAATCTTGCACCCTCAAACTCTACCTAACAATAAAAAAATAACTCAATCATCAAATCTTACCTAACACTGAAAAAAATCTACAACGACTTAATTCTCACCTAACACTAAAAAAAATCTATGACAATTCAAATCTCAGTTAAAAGTAAAAAAATCATGCACCCTCAAACCCCACCTAAGAATAAAAAATAACTCAACCAACAAATCTTACCTAACACAGGAAAAAAAATCTACAATCACCCAATTCTACCTAACACTAAAAAAACCTACAACCATTCAAATCTCACTTAAAAGTAAAAAAATCATGCACCCTTAATAATATATTTTATTAAAAAAAGATTATGTATTTAAAAACTAAATAATACTCCATATATTTTATAAAATAAGAGGTGAGAAGAATATTTTATTTTATTAAATTACATTATTATTATTATTATTATTAAAAGACTAATGATGGCTAAAGGGGTAAAATGGGTAAACATCACACCATTCCTACACACTCAAACCCTACCCAAGAATAAAAAAATTAACTTAACCATCAAATCTCACTTAACATCCAGAAAAAAATCCACAACCACTTCAAGTTGACAATGTTTGACTTCAAGAGTTAGTCATAATGGTGTCATATCGTCAAAAAAGAATAGAGAAAATGACCAAATTAGGAGTAAATTAAAACATATGTCATGTATTCAAAATAGGAGTTCAAAACTCCGATCCTCTAAATAGGAGTATTTGACTTAATTCATCTAAACATCTCCCTAGCTCCTTTCTTGTGATCATGTACGTGCAGGGCATTGCTTTTTTTCCTGATCAAGCAGTCTCTCCTCTTTACTACGGAGTACATACTTATTCCCCTTTAATTTTCTTTTTCTTTTTCCTTTTTTCACTAAAAACAAATGTAAAAAAAAGTTGATGCACAACTCGTCGCGGGACAGTGTTGCTTTCTCCTCGTCTGCACAATGAGTCTCCTAGAGCCACCTCTATTTGTTGCTAATTCACGAAGTCAAGGGGCCTAGTTCGGAGATACGGCCAATATAATGCTGGACGCCGACACTAGTTGGTGATAGAAGCCGGTGTTGGTCTGCACTGAAAAAAAGCTTGTGAGATTGGGCGGCTGCCTTCGTACTAGTGCTAGGTCGAACAAGGAGTGGGCTACCATTGTTGATTTTTCACCGTCTCTGCCGACATCTCTGATCTCTACCACTTTCACCAACATCACCACTAGTTGACATCACAATGCCAGGTTAACTGCCAAATAAAGTGCCAAAAAAATAGTGTCAAACATTGTACCACATAATGTCACCAATGACAATATATGATGCCATATATGTCCATATGTAATGTCATATATGGCAATTTATAGTGTCAGACAAAGTAAAATTGGACATGAATCATATAATTGTAGTTTGAAAGCTTTATTAAATTGATATAAACATCAATTATCAGAACGTGTTTGTATACTAAATTGGTTTTAAAAAGTACATCGTTTCTTCGTGGGATCAACCCTTACTTGCCCTAGCTATAGTTTTTATTTGATTATATATTGGGGATTAGACAAGGTTATTATAAATTTTTAATTTGTTTTGGACCGCACGACAAGTCTTCGACAAATACCTTCAGATTTTAAATGATTTTATAAAATCTTAATTGAATACCCATTGACTTTGAAAATCCTAAAAAATCCTACAAATTCTTTAATGAATACACCCCCTAATATTATATTATAGATATATATCAATTAGGAACACCAATTAAAATGAACTTATTACACATAAATTTAATAATTTTTTCAAGGCTATTAATGGAAAATAATAATTCTAAAATGGAAAATATTGATTTTAAAATGAAGCATAATTTTTATTTGAATTAGAATCTTTTAAACTATATACGAAAAATATTTAATGTTCTATTAAATAAACATGCCATTAAAAATTCCTTTCTATTTATATATTTGTTTTTATTTTTACGAAATTGGTAACTAATGTTTAAAATATATTAGTTCATACAAAGATTAATAATAATAATAATAATCTTATAATTATTATTAGTATTACTATTGTTATTAGTATTATTACTATTATTTTAGTTATCATTATTATTAATATTATTATCAATGTCTTTTAGGGACCAACCTTAAATCTTTTTTTTTGTAGTCAAATTTTTAGTGGGTTTTATTTTTTTCATTTTAATACACATAAAAAAGGGATTTTGGACCAAACCTTTTATTTTTAAAAAGCTATCATGTATAAAAATTAATTAATCAATTTATAACTCATGCGTAAAAGAGTTTGAATAAAAGTTGTACTTCTCCTTAAAATATATACTAGTTTTTTGACCCGTGCAACGCACGAGGTCAAAAAAATTTTTTTGTCGATTCTAAATTTTTTTCTATGCAATATTTATTCAGTAATCAAATAAATATATTTCTCAGACGATTTTTAATATATTAGACAACAACACAGAGTAAAATAAATAATATTTGAGGAATTGGAAGTATACTCGACAAAGTCAATTTTAATTCCTGCTTTTTGAAAGACTTCAAGGTATACAACATATTTGGTATGATTGCAAGAGATTTTTGTTATCTAGAACCAATATTTTTAATCATGTCGTTATCTTCACTCGTGAAACGACAACATACAACTGGTCATGAGTGAATAAAGTTGGTCATGAGTGAATATCGACTTGGTTCAAAATAATCCAATAAAAGATAATGTTTGACCTTGGCTTTTGTTAATAGTCATATCAAAATATAAGATTATTGGATTTGTCTTCTCTGAAATTTTAAGGGTAGTCATGAATCAGATGGTACCAAATTCATTCGGGGTATGTAAACCTTTTCCTGACTCGATTTCCCGAAACCACAATTGCATCGATAAAGTTCTTTTGCATCTCTTTAACTATTACACAATCCAGATGTTTGGTCAATGTTTCTCAATAACATAATTCGTACCCCTTTTTTAAAACTTATTTTTGGTTTGGGATTCCGGAACATTTGATTTAATTCAAACACTCAAATGTTAATCAATCATCATCAACACCTATATATGAATCTGTCCGACATTAAGAATCAGAACATAAGTACTCATTTTCATCTTCAGCGATGAGATATAAGACAAATTCATTTAGTATCTTTCTTCGAGCATGGTGCCAATATTCAAAAATAATATTTTTGCATATTCTCTAATATGTTCAGAGAAATGAAGTCCATTATACTCTTGAGGGGATAATTTTTGTCAAGAATCAAGAATTCGGGCAATATTTCAACATCAGCAGTTCTATCAATTATTTTTTCATTTATAACTTTTTTGTCTTTTAATATACGTAGTATACATTTTTATTTATTTAAACATGTTTAAAAATCAATTTCATAATTTTATGTTTTCTATTTGAAGAAGAAAAGTATTTAAATATCATTTATCCTTCTCTTTCAAATAAATTTCAACCCCAGACACTTTAATTTTTACATCAATTTAACAGTTGTTTTTATTTTTGCTGAATCCAAATTGTTAGTGATTTTTCTAAGAGCGTAGAAGTATGTGAAAAATAAAAGAAATCTCCTTGATAGGAGTAAAAAAGTTTGAAAATACAAAAATAAGAGTCTTATGTGTTTTAAGACCAAAATAGGAGTATAATGAAAATATAGTGTAAGAATACGCGTTGGCAGTGTAATAGAAAAGTGATGACAATATGGCGGTGATAGTGTAGCAGTTAGAATGTGACAGTGTGGTGAGTGTGACTGCAACAATGGCAGTGTGAACTCCTATTTTAGTATTAAAAAATCTATGACTCAAAAATGCTAAAATTTAACGTGTGCATTAATGCCTTTTATATATTTTTCTTTTTAATATAAATAAGACATGTGTTATATACTTAAAAATGCATTATTTTTTTCATTTATAATTTTTTTCCCTTCTAATATATGTACTATTAAATTTTAGCACATAAATAATAAACATTTTTATACATTTTATCCATTCATAGTTTTTATAATAATTTCCAAATTCTATGTATTTTCCATAAATAAAGCGCATATCATTTAAGAAATTTTAAACTTAATTTGGTTCAAATCAAACACATCCAACTATCAACGACATTTATAAAACTTGTAGCATTTATGTTTTTTCTTATTTTTGTGTTTTTACCCATTCCAATGGGTGATTTCATACTGTTAGACTTCCAAGTTTTTAAAAATTTTTTTGAAGATTTTTTTGTTTTTTATATGCTGGAATATATGACATGACCAATTATATGGGAGGTATTACAATTCATGTGGTCATTGCAAAAGGCTGTAGTGGTACAAACTCATGATGAATAAAATATAATTTACCCAACTCATTATTTAATACATACACTTCATCAACTTAAAGTAGTGCTTGAAAACAAAATAGTACGTATTATCTATTAGATCGCACATAAATATTCACGTAACACTTTATGACCATCCACGTAAAACCAAACACTAAAAAACCCTTACTCGAGTAATGCTTCACCAAGTTTGAAGTGAAAACACCAACAATGACCAGCCATTAATTGTTCTTTTTTTGCTTCATATACTCACTAACAGTCTTATCACAAAGAGTAAGCCTGGGCATAGTTTTTCAAAATAGTCAAATTTGGGGAAGAAGATATCAGAACAATCACTGCTGCAATACTTTCCAAGTGTTGTGACATGAGGGGAACAAAAGAAAAAAGGGAATAAAGAGTAAAAGCCTATGTGTTAAGTATGTGGTATTAAACTAAAAATCTAACACCACTGTCATTTTACACAAATAATGATGAGTTGGTTGCTTCAGGTGTGCTAGACACGGAATCACATTTCTATGGTATCAAAACGTTTATTATAATGAAATACGACAGTCATACACTACATTGTGCGGTGAAAGATGTGGGGTAAAAAAAAGTAGGAACCCAAACGGAATGTGTATTACCGGGGAGTTTCCTAATTCCTACAAAATATTTCAGAATATAGTTTCTCTTATTGTTGGTTGGATAGATTAGAATTTTATCTACCATTCAACATTTTTGTGCAGAAGGATTAGCTTGGTATTTGTTAGATCATTACTAATAACTTTTTATCTGAATATAACTATTATATTTTTCAAGACTATTTCTCTTCTCAGGCACAACTCTAATGGCTATTTTTACAGATTACTCAACATTTCTGTAAGGGACTTGAAATTGAATAATGGAAAAAATCAAAATCGGGAAAAAATGTTAGCATTAGAATTGAAAAAAAATATTTGGAGATCAAAATAGAGACTTGAGACTCGAAATGCGTGAAAAAATATATTGGCATCAATAGAAATTCCGAATTCAAATGAATCAATATATGAATTTAATAAAAATTTTTGGATTACAATCGAGCCAAAAATCTGGGAATAAGATCGGGAATAATTGGGATATCCAGAACAGAGATTAAAGAGCTAGCAGCGATGTAAAATTAATTCCTCTGGATTCTTGAATAATTGATGCATATGATTTTTGGAAACATACCTATGGAAAGTCAACTGTGTCTTTGAAGGCCTTATGATTCAACAACAAAGTTGTGATGTCTTGGAAAATTAAATTATCCCTGCAACAAATTTTAACAACATGAATTTGCATCAGTTCATCCCTATAACTGACACAAAACCTAAAGAATGGAAAACCAAAATCAAGAAACTAAAGAAAATCAAGATATTAAAGAAAATCAAGAAAGAGTATTGGAGATGGATAATAAGAGATGGGGTGACCTGGTTTAGGGAAGTGAGGAAAGTCTCCAAACTTTCCTTCCTTCTTCGCCGAATTGCAGAAAGGAAAGAATTTCCTTCTTCGCCGAATTGCAGAAAGGAAAGAAATTGGCGTGAAGAATACGTGAAGAATCCGGGAAGAATCAGCAGATTTCCTTTCCTTTCGCGGCGAAGATGTATCGCGAAGAATCAGCGGGTTTTGGCGAAGAAGATTTAGCCGATAAAAAAATCAGTCCATCGCGCAGGCCAACAATCGGACACTGAGAAGGCGTATCGCAGTACCTGCGATTTCTTTCCTTCCATGATCCACAGATTTCTTTCCTTCCGGGCGAAGATGTTGGGCGAGAGAAAGAACGGGTACTGGAAGGAACTTCTCCTAAAATTGGACGCGTGTCATCTCACGTGTCATCAAATTAAGAATCTAAATTTGCCACGTGTCAAAATTCTAGACTATCAATTCTCAAATATTATATTAAAGGAATAGTGCACTATTTTTAATGATAGAAATTATATATATATATATATATGTATGTATGTATGTATATATATGTATGTATGTATGTATATATCTATATACATACATACATACATACATACATATATATACATACATACATATATATATATATATAATATATATATATGTATGTATGTATATATATGTATGTATGTATAAGGGTTTTGAAGTTGAGATGACTCAACCTCTTATGTCAAAGCCATAGAAGGTTATTTTTTCTATTACGGAGTATTTCTAATAACCATTATATACATTAATCCATATGCATCTTTATTAACTAAATTGTTTGATTCAAAGTTTAGTATAAACTTTATCACATATGCATCTTTATTAGCTATATAATTTATTTTAGAACTTTTCATCATACGTTATTATATATGTGTCTCTATACACCAATATAGTTCGATTAAAAATAAGTTGTTTCTTTCAACTCTTATGTAGATTTTATGTTTTTATAAAACTATTTATGCTTTTGTATAATTATTTTAAAAAATAAAATGTTAATTTTGTTTATAAAAAATTAGTAAAATGACACCTTTATTCCAGGTGTCATATACAATGCTACCCACGCATATAAAATAAGTGATCAATATGTTTATAAACCTTTCACTTGCTATATTTTTGTATTTTACATGAATATTAAACTTGATACTAAAAATCATTATTTTTCATTTTATTTTTTTTATATAAAATCTTACTAATTCCTAACTAAAATAATCATTCTTTTTTATTATATTTTCATTATTATAACCCATATTTTTAATACAAAGCATTAAATCATTATTTAAAAATGTTATAATTAAATATTTTATAATTTTTAAAAATAAAATTACTTATAAATTTTTGAACCTATACACCATTTATTTCATTACGTTTATATACATGTGTACTCTCATTCTTTTTAAATATGTATTTCCATTTTAATTTAATCAATGGTTTTAAAAAAAACTACATTATTTATGTTATTTATTTTTGTATGAAATGAAATTTAAAGAGTTTTTTTGTAAAGGAAAATGTCTTATGCATGTGTTCTATACAACACTTGTGATGCCACACATGCACATTAAAATTTAAGTGTGACTTTTGACTAAATTAATGAAAAATATAATATAAACTTAGTTGTACATTGATTACACTATTTGAAAGATAAAATGAAATGGAAGAAAACAAACCTTGGTTTCAAAATAATTATGTCTATTACTTGATGAATATTAATTATATTAGCCAAGTATATTAAATTTAGACTCTTAAGTAACAAATTAAGTCAAAATACTATACAAAAATGTTGAATTTAATAGTGTAAATTTTATATTTCTCAAAAATATTTGAAATCTGAAATTGTAGAATTTGAACCTGTAAGGATGAGCAATAGAAAATAAAACTCTTCATCTTCCCCTCTCCTCTAATTTACACGTCATAACCATGTCCGCACTTAGCACAATCATTATGATGGTTATAATAATAACAACAATAATAATCACATATGTAATATATATATATATATATATATATATATATATATATATATATATTTGCCAGTCTAAAGTCTCATCATCAACTGTAACAATCAACTGTAACAATTCTTCAAAACTTAGAACAGAAAAAACTGATAAAGAAAGCGCAAAGTTCAAAATAACAATAAGGAGGGTTGGGGGGGTACATGACAAGGAATTTCATGATTTAGGCAGCAATGGAGGGCTTAGAAGTAGCAGTGGAGAGTCTGGACCTCTTCTTGGCTAAACTCTCTCTTTGCTCCTTCAACCTGCTAGCAAGCAGCTTCTGGTACTCCTGAGCTTCTGCCTTGGCCTTGACAACCCTCTGCTTCTTCTCAGCAATTCTAGCTCTCTTCCTCTGAAGAGTCAATGGAGTCACCAGTCTCTGTATTTTTGGGGCTTTGCTCACCTCCTTACCCTTTTATTAGTGAATGTCCGGCGGTATGTGTTGACATACTTCCTCACATCATCATCCTTGGAGAGGTTGAAGAGCTTCCTAATCTTTGAGGCCCTCTTAGGACCCCTCATCCTTGTCTTCTCCACATCAGTGAGGCCAGGAAGCTCATTTTCACCCTTCTTCACAATGACTAAATTCAGAACAGAAAGGTCCTGGCTGACAATGCACCCACGCACTAACTTCCTTCTGCGCTCTCCGTTACGCCTTCCATACCCTCTAAAGCAAGGAGTACCTCTATGAAGTAAGAGACGAACACGTCCTGGAGTCAAAACTCCCTGCTTCATGGGAAATCCCTGCTTGTCACAGCCACCCATGATCTTGAACACATAACCTTTAAACTCCTCGCCCAAAGCATCTCCATATATATATATATATATATATATACATACATACATACATACATACATACATACATACATACATACATACATACATATATATGTGTGTGTGTGTGTGTGCGCGCGCGCGTGTGTGTGACTTTTCTCTATTTGTTTATAGACTTAATGCACCCCAGCAATTGGTTGTTGGGTTAGGTTCTGGGTAGGGATTTTGTTACTTACTTTGGGGATTGGGCCTGATTTTTGGTTTTGGGTTAGGTTCTAGGTTGACTTTTAACTTTAGTGTTTGACAATCAAATTTGCGTTAGGTTTGCGGTACAATCCATTGGATTTTAATTTTTAGGTCAGACTCTAGGTCGTGTTTTGAGTTAAGGCAATTGCGTTTTACTGTCTTGTTTTTTGTTGTGGTTCTAAATACTATCAAATGGTATGAGCAGCAGGACAGGTTTACTTCAACAACAGACAACATAGTATACAACGAAATCCTACAAAACATTGACATAAACGGTAATAAAATGCACATTCACCATTTTAAACAATTTAAGAAACACAAAAAAAAACACGAAATACTCCACAACACCATTAACGCTTCCCTATTGCAGGTACTCTTGCTGGACAGGACCGCTGGACGCAAACTAAACCAATCATGAACTTTATCATCATATTAGTGAGTTGAACTTTCTTGTTTTACTAGATTGAGTGATATGCTACGAAAAAAATTAGGTTTGTTACTTTTTCCCAAATTTCAAACTTTTTTCCCAATTATTGATGGATACATCGCATTTGATATCTCCCTTGCATGATGGATGGATGCACCAAATCTGATATCTCTCGTGCATGGTTGATGGATACACTAAATTTCATATCTTTGCTGTGTGTATCAATCTAACCTCTGTTGTTTGTTCGTAGTCTTCGCATTCTAAGGCTGAGATTAGCTAGGCAAGGTTGACCAAAGAGGTTTGAAAATTTCATGCAGTAAGGTATGCATACTCCCATCCCCCGACCCCGTTTGTGTGATTTTACTGGTATGGTGTTCTTGTTATTAAACTCGGTCTATCTTTTGTTTTTTGGGGCCTCAAATCATCAATCTGGTTTTGAATTCATCGTGGTTAAGAAAACAGCAGTAGGCTTCATATTCTTGGCTGTGTGCCTGTCCATTTTGGATATTTACATACTCTCTAAAGGCTGGTCTTCAAAACCAAGAGACTAAAGTTTGAATCTTTGTTTTGTAGTGATGTTTATGTTTGCTTATACTCCCAAAAAAACTTTCTTTTTTCGTTTGTCCTAAAATAAAGTTCCCATTCTATTAAAGGAAAGCATTGACTAGACATTGTTTTTCTCTTCTCTGCGTACATTTTCACTTTTTTTTCAACTTCTGTTAAACTCCGTGAAAAAACTGCAAAGTTTAATATGGTTCAATGGGAGTGTTTCGATATATGTTTCACTTTCACACCTGTTCAGTCTCAAATTAACTAAAGAAATGATGTTCATCCTATTTGCAGAGAGTGTGGACTTGAAGTGCAAGCTGTAGGGATATGGCTTTCAGGGTAGCCACACCAAGGAGCTGCTGGGACAACGGAAAAAGTGTAGGACCCACATCCGGCTTCCATAACTTTGCTCACGCCATTGCACAACCAATTCCATTGGACATCATCATCTTCGGCAATCCCATAGCGCCAATAAAGGCCCAGTCTGCAAATCAGGAAATGATTGAAGGGAACATTGCTTACAGATTCCAAGATATCACTTTCTTCAATGGGTCTATGGGTCGTCCCTAAAAAGAAGCTTCATCCTCTAACAACTTCCTTAACATGACAATTAATTTTGAACACGCTGAAAGTACCATTACATAACCTTTTCAAATTGCTAAAGCAGGTTACTCGTCACAAGAGTTACTCCAAAGCTATTGCCAATGAATCGCAGGTTACTCGTCACAAGAGGGGGGATACGAAATGGACCAAAGGCATTGAAACCTCAACCTCTGATAATCCGCTGCACGTAAGTACTTTCAATATCTCATTGCACCCAAAGATCAATGCCCCCTGCCATAAAAAAGAACGACAATCCCAGTAAAACCCCACGAAAGAAGGGTTTGGATCATAGTCACATAAATCGCGGTACGCTTCGGTACGGGTACGCGGTACGGGTACGAAATTCGCTAGATATAACGAATTCGGTACGAAGAGGGGTAGGTTCATTTCGGTACGAAGTGGTACGAAGCGGTACGGTGTACCATGTATTCGGTACGGTGTACCAAAAGTCAAAACATAAGTAAACAAAAATACTGGATATTGAGGACTTTAGATTGGGTTGTGGTTACTGGTTAGACTTGAGACACACACACACACACACACACACATATATATATATATACATACATACATACATATATATATACATACATATATATATATATACATACATATATATATATATATACATACATATATATACATACATACATATATATATACATATATATCTATACATATATATATATATATATATACATATATATATATATGCATATATATATACATATATATATATATATATACATATATATATATATATACATATATATATATACATACATATATATATATATACATATATATATATATATATATATACATATATATATATATATACATATATACATATATATATATATATACATATATATATACATATACATATATATATATATATATACATATATATATATATATATATACATATATATATATATATACATATATATAAATATACATATACATATATATATATATATATATATATATATATATATATATATATATATATGGGTGAGTTCTTGTGAGAAAAAGAACCTTGGTGAAAGAAATAAGAATAAATCTCAGGCTTAGGATTGAATGCATCGTGCGGCCATAAATTGATTGGGATGGGGTCTAACCGTGTGTGATATATTTGGGAAGTAATAATTGCAATGCATTTAATTAGGATTAAATTGGTTAAGAGGGGTATATTAGGAATTTGAAATACATAATAAATTTTGGAAATACTCACACTGTCGTACACTCCTATTAATACCTAGACACGTCATACGCTAGGGGTATTATATTATATTATTAATTTCATATCATTTAATATTTTATTGTGCATTATTTTTTATATATAATTTTTTGTACACAGGTCCGTTTTTGACAAATAATATGTCGTTGGAAATATTTCGTTGAGATCTACCCAATGACATTAATATTGAATATAATTCATCCATAATCTAACGCGAATGAACTTTGATGGTTGATATGTGCACTTTGTTTTGTCCTTTAATTTAATTCAAATTTTATTCTATTAATTTTTATTTTTAAAGTGCAGAGTAACTTAACATGCTTCATTATCTAAAGTAAAAATGTATCTTATATTCTCTGTAATGCATATCAATGGTGTATATCATGTATTTTAAGCGTGAACCCAAATTCCTTAGTTTTACACTGAATCCCAAAATATGATGGTTGATATGTGCACTTTGTTTTGTCCGCGAATGAACATTGATAGTTGATATGTGCACTTTGTTTTGTCCTTTAATTTTATTCAAATTTTATTCTATTAATTTTGATTTTTAAAGTGCAAAGTAACAGGATTCATTATCTAAAGTAAAAATGCATCTTATATTCTCTGTAATGCATATCAATGGTGTATATCATGCATTTTAAGCGTGAACCCAAAGTCCTTAGTTTTACACTGAATCCCAAAATGTGTAACCAGAGTGTATATAAATGCAAAGTAAATTTAATGTTGAAAAGATTAAATTGAATAAGATATCACACCATAAAATATCAATTTTTAATTCAGAAAAAATTTAGACTGTAAAATTAGACTTCTTAAGAAATCTATTCATTCACGTTAGGATTCTAATTTTATCAGTAACACACGTAAGAGAAGAAAAAGAGACCTACAAAAAGATTTTTTTGGTACACAACAAATAAATATTAGAATAAAAGAAAAGATTCTTGAGAACAAAACCTAATAAACATAGAGACGAAAAGTGTATACGTTCTCCTCCCACACATTGCATTTCAAGTGAAGAACTAACATGTAAACTTTAGCTACCAAGTAAATGCACAATAACAAAGCCACTATGCATTACACAACAATAGTAATGCACCACGTAAAATTGAGAAGCATCTGGGTAATCTTAAATACTAAACTAAGAAAGAAATTAATACAATTCTCTTCTAATTTAAAATCAATATCTCCAATAAAAAACAATAAACAACATACAATTATAAACGTAAAAATAAACAATCCCATTTTATAATCTGATTGAGTGAAGCAAAACATGACATAAAAAATGCAGCAGCATATTTCGCCTTATACTCAAGTACACCGGGTGTATATCCATCTATTTTCTTCTTATCTTCATAGCCTGATAGCTTAGTCCTCATATTCGTCTCTCGCTTCAATGTCAATATGTGCAACATCTTGTTTAGGACGATTCTTTCAGCAAAATGTTACTTAATCATCCACTTGTATGAACTTGTGTAAGTTCTAGTTTTGACTCTTTGTTGATATTAACACCTGAGCTTCAATCACCAACTCTTTATTGATTCACAAGCACATCTACCACATTTATAATGCATCATAGACACAGAAAAAACAAAAGCATTTACTGAATATCATTGCATTTATAACTACTATTTACATCAACATTTAGAAGTTGTACCTCATGAGATAAAAAGTTAACCACACTATGCATATAGAGCATGAGACTATGCACTAGAGAGATCCTTTAAAGCAACTATGTAAATATGTGGCCTAAACCAAGATCCATTAAGGACAATAT
>OOIL02005152.1:5866-23992 GCA_900332095.2 Cuscuta campestris | reverse complement strand
ACCCTAAACCCTAAACCCCTAAACCCTAAACCCTAAACCCTAAACCCTAAACCCTAAACCCTAAACCCTAAACCCATTCCTGCTCCACGCAGAGTCACCCGTTCTACTTCTTCGCGTTCCCAATGATGATGCGGTTCCTAGTTTGGAATGTGAGGAGCATCACCTCACACGATGTCCTTTCTAAGCTTCGAATTTTACTCAAACAGCACACTCCAGTGTTGTTAGGTATTTTGGAGCCTATGAAGGCACCCTCGCAGATTGACTATTATAGGACGCTGTTGGGTTTCACGGGGGCTAGGTGTGGTGTTGATGACCAAATCTGGCTCTTTTGGAACTTTGACATTGCACCGTCCATTCATTTTATTTCCCATTTTGCACAGTCACTAACCTTTTCTTTTTCTCATCCTTCTTTTCCTAACCCTCTTTGGTTGTCAGTGGTTTATGCTAAATGTAAGTACAGGGACAGGGAGCCGTTGTGGGAATATCTTTGAGAGACACACGCCACTCTCCCGGCTGACATGGCATGGGGGGTGGTGGGTGACTTCAACTGTCTGCTTGATCCCTCAGAGAAGAAAGGTGGCCGACCATATGCTCCAGTCAAATTTTGGCCTTTTGTTGAATGCGTGGAGGATTGTGAACTGGTAGATTCTCCATTCACTGGGGAGGATTATACCTGGTTCAACAATCGAGTGGGCGGCGTGGAGATTCGGAGCCGGATTGACCGATTGCTGTTTAACCAGCCGTGGATGGATATGTTCTCTTGTTTGGTGCATCACTTGGACAGGGTGGGATCTGATCATGCCCCACTATTGGTGGAGTGTAAGTCTCATGAGCGTCCTCCTGCTCGGCCTTTCACGTTCCTTAATGTCTGGACAGAGCACGAGGATTTTCAGAGAGTGGTGGCGGACTCTTGGCGGGAGGACATTGCTGAGGGTCCCATGTTTGTATTTGGCGCTAAGCTCAAGCGTCTGGCACATAGCTTGAAGAGGTGGAACCGTAATACTTTCGGTCACATCTTTGACAAGCTTAAGGCGCTTGAGCAGGATGTTCGGGACATAGAGCTACAGTTGCAGACAGATCCTTCGGATGAGACCTACATTGAGTTCAAGCGGCGCTCGGCACTTTTGAAGCGCCAGTATCGTATCGAAGATGAGTTTTGGCAGCAGAAAGCCCATGCGAAATGGGTGACGGACGGGGAGAGGAACTCTGGGTACTTTCACTCTGTAGTGAAGGACCGCCGGCGGAAGCTTTACATTCACCGCATACAGGATGATCGTGGGTAGTGGGTCACGGAGAGAGTTGCGATTTCGACGCAGGCGATCACCTTTTTTCAGGCCATGTTCACTGCAGATTCTAGTGTCACATCCTCGGCCTTAGATATGATTCCACGGCTGGTCACTCATGATGATAATGACCGGTTATGCGCTGTTCCGGAGATGGAGGAGGTTAAGATTGCGGTCTTTGCTATGGATTCTCGGAGTGCGGCGGGACCCGATGGCTTTACTGGGGCTTTCTATAAGGCTGCTTGGACGATCATTTGTATGGATCTTCTGGCGATGGTGCAGGCCTTTTTCTTGGGCCACGATCTGACTCGCTCCCTCACGCACACTTCTATTGTTTTGTTGCCCAAGAAGCCCAATCCTGTGACTTTTTCGGACTTCAGACCCATCAGTTTGTGTAATTACTGCAAGAAGATCATCACGAAGATTATGGTGGTTCGCTTGTCTTCTGTGCTCCCTTGTTTGTTGTCCCCGCATCAGAGTGGGTTTGTGGCGGGGCGATCTATCACTGATAATATTCTTTTGGCCCAAGATATGTGTCACGGGATGCGGGTGGACAATGAAGATCTCATTCTGAAGCTGGATATGATGAAGGCCTATGATCGGGTCTCTTGGTACTTCTTGATGTCAGTACTGCGCCGATTTGGATTTTCGGAGACTTGGATCGATCTGGTTTATCGGGCCATTTTGAATATTTGGTACTCTGTCATTATTAATGGGATTCGAGAGGGCTTTTTTCACTCGACGAGGGGCTTGCAGCAGGGGGACCCACTCTCACCGTCCTTGTTCATTCTATCAGCAGAGGTCCTCTCTCGCTCTTTGGCTCAGCTGTATACAGATCCTATAGTTGCTCGGTTCACACAGCCCCGTGATGCACCGCATATCCATCATCTTCCATACGCCGACGACATTGTCATCTTCACTTCGGCGAGGGGGGACACTTTGGGGAGAGTTCGAGCAGTTTTACATTCTTATGAGCAAATTTCAGGTCAGGCTGTCAGCTTCCCTAAGAGTGCTTTCTATATGCATCCTAAGGCGTTGGTACCCATGTTGGAGCGTGTTCGAGATACTCTTGGGTGTTCATTGGATGTGCTTCCATTCACTTATCTTGGTTGTCCTATTTATCATGGCCGGAAGCGCATTCATTACTTTGAGCCTGTTCTGAAGAAGATGCGGGACAAGTGTTGTGCGTGGATGGGGCGTTATCTTTCTCCGGGGGAAGGCTATTATGATTAAGAGTGTTCTTCAGGCGATCCCGACACACTTGCTCGCTGCACACTTTCCTCCCAAGACAGTGATTCGAGAGATGGGGTCTATCATGGCACGATTTTTTTGGTCTGGCTTGGGAGGGACACGACGTTATCATTGGGGATCTTGGAAGACTCTGGCTTGGCTGACGAGAGAGGGTGGGGTCGGCTTCCTTGATTTTAAGACTTTGGCTAAGTCTTGTTCGGCCAAGCTCTGGTGGAATCTTAGAACACAGGACACTATCTGGACGACATTCATGAGGGCTAAGTACTGTAGCCGCGTCCATCCTGTGTCCAAGCAGCGCATTGATGATGATTCTCACACATGGAAGCGCATGCTGGATGTTCGGGCTGTGGTTGAGCCTATGATTCGATGGCGTGTACTTTCTGGCACGTCTAATTTTTGGTGGGATACATGGTCTGGTCTTGGTGCCTTGCATCGTCAGGTGGACGGCTGTAGTGGATATTGGACTGATGGAGTGGGCGATATGTATCGCTCTGATTTTATGATTGACCATGATGCGCTGCCCCCTGATCTCATACGGCAGTTTTGTCTTGAGCCGCCATCTCTTGTTTCTGATCATGCGGATACTCCGGTCTGGACCCCGTCTATGGACGGGAAGTTCACTCTTGCTTCTGCTAAGGAGCTTCTTAGACCGAGGAGGGACGATGAGGTGGAGGACACTGTGCTTAAGAGGTGCTGGCAAAAGCACCTACCCTATAAGATGTCCTTTCTAGCGTGGCGCGTGCTGACGCAGCGCCTTCCCACTGATGATGTCCTGGCGAGATTTGGCTTTGCTTTGCCCTCTCAGTTCTTTTGTTGTTCGCCGCCAGGGCGAGAGTCCATAGCACATATTTTCTATCATGGGAGCATGGCGCGGCGTGTTTGGACCTATTTCATAGAGTCTGCCCGCATTCAGGGCACACATCATAGTTTGAGGTCCACCTTGAGTATATGGTGGGCGCAGGAGCCGAAGACCAGGATGCTCTCGTTCCTATTCCACCGCCTACCGACGATCATTCTTTGGGAGCTTTGGACGCACTATGCAGTGTGCAAGTATGGGGATGCTCGTCCCAACTTCGCACGCATTATCTTTCGGGTGGCTACGGCAGTGTCGGAGTGCATCTATCGTCGCTGGCCTAGCGGAGGTCTCTTGCCTCCCAGATGGTCGGTGAGCATGGAGCACGTTCGACGGGGTTCTGGGCGTAGGAGGGTGGTGCCTATCCGGTGGGTCCCACCCCCGATTGGCACCATTAAGGTGAACGTGGCGAGGGCTCCCCTCCGTGGTGCTTATGCGGCGATCGTCCGGGATTCGGCAGGTAAGTTTCTTTATGCTCTCTCTTCCATTGCATTTAGGTGGGATCCAGTGGAACGTGGAGGGATGGATATGATTTTTCGGTGTATTCAGTGGTGCATATCTCAGTCCCTCTTGCGTATCCACGTGGAGTCACATCACTCTGAGTTAGCCTGTTTCTTTAGAGAGGGTACCCCGTGGTACCTTCATGATGTTCATGCTAGGCTGCGTTTCCTCTGTTCTATCGCGACGGTTCAATGGTTTGAATGTGATCTTCGGGCGAATGGCCCGGCATGTGAGTTGGCGTTGTGGGCCGTGGATAGCACAGAGGGGACGCGGGAGTTTACTAATCTGCAGGATCTTGATATTCGGGTACGATCTCTCTTTCCTATGGAAGATCTGCCTTTCTTTCACACGGATGAGGATGGGGGTAACCCCTAGTTGCACAGATTTGGGTGCCTTAATGACCGCGTCTGCGATTAAGAGGCGCACATATGTACCCGCGGTTAAAGGGTGCCCGTTGGTTCCCGCGGTTTGGGGCCACGCGTTGTACTGACGGTGAACGGTGCCTCTGCGAGATGACGGGCGTAGTCTCGTAGAGTTTCTTTCGTTCCCGTCGACTCCTGCGGCTCTTGGGGTACGTAGGCGCTAGCGTCTGAGGTTTTTAGCGCCCGTAGTTGCCAGCGGTATTTGGCATCCTAGCCCGGGCAGAGGTGGCTGTCGGATAAAGGCTTTTTCCATCTCGCACTTCATCTGAGTGCCTTAACGACCGCGCTTGCGGTCAAAAGGCGCACGTATGCGTTCGTGGTAAAGGATGCCCGTCAGTGCTTGCGGATTGAGGATTTGAGCACCCGTGGCGCACACGGAAAGTGCGTATGCGTGGTACCGTCATCAAATCGGTGCCCTCGTCGGGAGGCTAGGTGGGGCCCGGCGAGGTTTCTTCCGCCTGCATCAGTGCTTGCGCGTGAGGTTAGAGCACCCGCTATCTGTCGGCGGTAATGGGCTAAGGGTTGGCCACTGACCCATAGTGGTACCTCTCTCTTTTCCTTTCTTTTCCTATCCTTTTGGACTTCATTGCTTGGATCATTCTTCTCACATTTTATCACTTGGATCATTGGACTACATGGGATTTCTTTTGGATTTCATTTGGATCACACATCTTGGATTTGGGTATTATCAGTGGACTGCATTTGAGATTGGGCCGTCTCTATTCGGCTGGGCTCCTTTGGGTTAGCGCTGGATTTGGCATATTGGTGGCTGGGCTTGTACGGGCTGCTAGGCTGGAGCATTGCGCCTGGCGGATTGGGCTATTGGACCTGGCGGCTTTTGCTGGGTTTGGGCTGCATTATTTGGGCGTTGGGCTGGCTGGATGGGCGCTGGTCACGGGTTGGGCTAGTGTCATTGATTTGGGCTGGCTTCATTCTTGCATGCATGCCTTTCGAGATTGGGCTTCATCATGGTTTGGGGCTCCTCAGTTATGGGCTCTTCTTGGTTCACTTGGATTATTTTTGCACATATTATTTTATTTATTCTTTAGTTGGGCTTTTTGGTTTTTAGACTAGACTTATGTCGATTGCATTTCTTGGCTCATGACTTTTTTCTTGATCTGGATTATCTGACCTTAGGCCTTACCCTTGCGGGGGTTGGGGCTCCGGGAATGAATTTATTCCTAGATCTAATAGTAAAATGTTGTGGGCCGGCTTTGTAGTTGTACTTAAGTCTATGTTCTCCTTATCCGATAAGCTCTTCACATTATAGTTCTTTGGTTGTTGCTTACTTTTATACAAGTGTGGAGCTTGTTCCCGCTTGTTCAGACGTTTGTATTCTTTGATTATTTAATAAAACGCGTTTTTCTTAATAAAAAAAACCTAAACCCTAAACCCTAAACCCTAAATCTCGAGGTCTCGAGGCCAAAATTAAAAAAAATTATAATTTAAACATTACTAACAAGTATTTTTGACATGAAACTTTTACAAGGGATTTTACATGCAAATATAATAATCCATGTCAAATTTAGCAAGTTTTTTGAGGAATTTAAAATTTGCCCAAAAAATGTGATGGTACCACATATCTCAACGCCAAAACTAAAAAAATTATAATTTAGACATTACTGACAAGTCGTTTTGTTATGAAACTTTAATAAAGAATTTTACATGCATATATAAATATCCATGTCAAATTTGGCACGTTTTTTGATGAATTTAAAATTTGGCCAAAAAATGTGATGGTACCCCTAGAGCTCGAGGCCAAAACTAAAAAAATTATAATTTAGACATTGCTGACAAGTCGTTTTGTTATGAAACTTTAATATATAATTTTACATGCATATATAAATATCCATGTCAAATTTGTGCACGTTTTTTGATAAATTTAAAATTTGGCCAAAAAATGTGATGGTATCCCTAGAGCTCAAGGCCAAAACTAAAAAAATTATAATTTAGACATTGCTGACAAGTCTTTTTGACAAGAAACTTTTACAAAAGATTTTACATGCAAATAGAAATAACCGTGTCAAATTTGGATAATTTTTTTATGAATTTAAAATTTGGCAAAAAAAAATGTGATGGTCCCCTAGAACTCGAGGCCAAAACTAAAAAAATTATAATTTAGACATTACTGATGAGTTGTTTTGACATGAAACTTTTATATAATGATTTTACATGCAAATATAAATATCCATGTCAAATTTAGCAAGTTTTTTGATGAATTTAAAATTTGGCCAAAAAATGTGATGGTACCTTCAGAGCTCGAGACCAAAACTAAAAAAGTTATAATTTCGACATTATTGACAACTCTTTTATACATTAAACTTTTACAAAGGATTTTACATGCAAATATAAATTTCCATGTCAAATTTGCCGAATTTTTTGATGAATTTAAAATTTGGCTAAAAAATGTGATGGTACCCCTAGAGCTCGAGGCCAAAATTAAAAAAATTATAATTTAAACATTACAGACAAGTATTTTTGACATGAAACTTTTAAAAAAGATTTAACATGCAAATATAAATATCCATGTCAAATTTAGCAAGTTTTTTGATGAATTTAAAATTTGGCCAAAAAATGTGATGGTACCACATATATCGAGGCCAAAACTAAAAAAACTATAATTTAGACATTACTGACAAGTCGTTTTATTATGAAACTTTAAGAAAGAAATTTACATTAATATATAAATATCCATGTCAAATTTGGCACGTTTTTTGTTGAATTTAAAATTTGGCCAAAAAATGTGATGGTACCCCTAGAGCTTGAGGCCAAAACTAAAAAAATTAAAATTTAGACATTGCTAACAAGTATTTTTGACATGAAACTTTTACAAAGGCTTTTACATGCAAATATAAATATCCGTGTCAAATTTGGATAATTTTTTGATGAATTTAAAATTTGGCCAAAAAATGTGATGGTACCCCTAGAGCTCGAGGCCAAAACTAAAAAAATTATAATTTAGACATTGCTCACAAGTCTTTTTGACATTAAACTTTTACAAAGGATTTTACATGCAAATATAAATATCCATGTCAAATTTGGTAAATTTTTTAATGCATTTAAAATTTAGCCAAAAAATGTGATGTTACCCCTAGAGCTCGAGGCCAAAACCAAAATAATTATAATTTCGACATTACTGACAACTCTTTTATAAATTAAACTTTTACAAAGGATTTTACATGCAAATATAAATTTCCATGTCAAGTTTGGCGAATTTTTTGATGAATTTAAAATTTGGCTAAAAAATGTGATAGTACCCCTAGAGCTCGAGGCCAAAATTTAAAAAATCATAATTTAAACATTACTGACAAGTATTTTTGACATGAAACTTTTAAAAAGGATTTAACATGCAAATATAAATATCCATGTCAAATTTAGCATGTTTTTTGATGAATTTAAAATTTGGCCAAAAAATGTGATGGTACCCCATATATCGAAGCCAAAACTAAAAAAATTATAATTTAGACATTACTGACAAGTCGTTTTGTTATTAAATTTTAAGAAAAAATTTTACATGCATATATAAATATCCATGTCAAATTTGGCACGTTTTTTTATGAATGTTAAATTTGGCCAAAAAAAGTGATGGTACCCCTAGAGCTCGAGGCCAAAACTAAAAAAATTAAAATTTAGACATTGCTGACAAGTCTTTTTAACATGAAACTTTTACAAAGGCTTTTACGTACAAATATAAATATCCATGTCAAATTTGGATAATTTTTTGATGAATTTAAAATTTGGCCAAAAAATGTGATGGTACCCCTAGAGCTCGAGCCCAAAACTAAAAAAAATGAACTTTTGACATTACCGACAAGTCTTTTTGACATTAAACTTTTACAAAGGATTTTACATGCAAATATAAATATCCCTGTCAAATTTGGTAAATTTTTTAATGCATTTAAAATTTAGCCAAAAAATGTGATGTTACCCCTAGAGCTCGAGGCCAAAACAAAAAAATTATAATTTCGACATTACTGACAACTCTTTTATACATTAAACTTTTACAAAGGATTTTACATGCAAATATAAATTTCCATGTCAAATTTGGCGAATTTTTTGATGAATTTAAAATTTGGCTAAAAAATGTGATGGTACCCCTAGAGCTCGAGGCCAAAATTAAAAAAATTATAATTTAAACATTACTGACAAGTATTTTTGACATGAAACTTTTAAAAAGGATTTAACATGCAAATGTAAATACCCAGGTCAAATTTAGCAAGTTTTTTGATGAATTTAAAATTTGGCCAAAAAATGTGATGGTACACCATATATCGAGGCCAAAACTAGAAAAATTATAATTTAGACATTACTGACAAGTCGTTTTGTTATGAATTTTTAATAAAGAATTTTACATGCATATATAAATATCCATGTCAAATTTGGCACATTTTTGATGAATTTATAATTTGGCCAAAAAATGTGATGGTACCCCTAGAGCTCGAGGTCATAACTAAAAAATTAGTCCCTCCGTCCATGTATGATCTTCCCATTGCGCGTTACGAGGCTTGATCGACTTTATTTTCAATTCAATTTAATTGATTATAGGAGTAAAATTTTAAAATAAAATTTATATAGTAATAAACTACATGAAAAGTTCTACAAAACTAGAGGTGACAAGATTATATTATTTTATGAAATGACTAGTAAAATTGAGCAAACAAAGTGAGTAAAGTTTAACCCTGTGAATAGTGTCTGGGAAGATCTATATATGGTGGACAGAGAGAGTATAATTTAGACATTGCTGACAAGTCTTTTTGACAAGAAACTTTTACAAAGGATTTTATATGCAAATAGAAATATCCTTGTCAAATTTGGATTTTATATGCAAATAGAAATATCCTTGTCAAATGTGATGCTCCACTAGAGCTCGAGGCCAAAACTAAAAAAATTATATTTTAGACATTACTGACAAGTTATTTTGACATAAAACTTTTATATAATTATTTTACATGCAAATATAAATATCCATGTCAAATTTAGCAAGTTATTTGATGAATTTAAAATTTGGCCAAAAAATGTGATGGTACGTACCCCTAGAGCTCGAAGCCAAAACTAAAAAAGTTATAATTTCGACATTACTGACAACTCTTTTATACATTAAACTTTTACAAAGGATTTTGCATGCAAATATAAATTTCCATGTCAAATTTGGCGAATTTTTTGATGAATTTAAAATTTGGCTAAAAAATGTGATGGTACCCCTAGAGCTTGAGGCCAAAATTAAAAAAATTATAATTTAAACATTACTGACAAGTATTTTTGACATGAAACTTTTAAAAAGGATTTAAAATGCAAATTTAAATATCCATGTCAAATTTAGCATGTTTTTTGATGAATTTAAAATTTGGCCAAAAAATGTGATGGTACCCCATATATCGAGACCAAAACTAAAAAAATTATAATTTAGAAATTACTAACAAGTCGTTTTGTTATGAAACTTTAATAAAGAATTTTACATGCATATATAAATATCCATGTCAAATTTGGCACGTTTTTTGATGAATTTAAAATTTGGCCAAAAAATGTGATGGTACCCCTAGAGATCGACGCCAAAACTAAAAAAATTATAATTTAGACATTGCTGACAAGTCTTTTTGACAAGAAACTTTAATAAATAATTTTACATGCATATATAAATATCCATGTCAAATTTCGCACGTTTTTTGATGAATTTAAAATTTGGCCAAAAAATGTGATGGTACCCCTACAGCTCGAGGCCCAAACTAAAAAAATTATAATTTAGACATTGCTGACAAGTCGTTTTGTTATGAAACTTTAATAAATAATTTTACATGCATATATAACTATCCATGTCAAATTTGGCACGTTTTTTTATGAATTTAAAATTTGGCCAAAAAATGTGATGGTACCCCTAGAGCTCGACGCCAAAACTAAAAAAATTATAATTTAGACATTGCTGATAAGTCTTTTTGACAAGAAACTTTTACAAAGGATTTTACATGCAAATAGAAATATCCGTGTCAAATTTGGATAATTTTTTATGAATTTAAAATTTGGCAAAAAAATGTGATGGTCCCCTAGAGCTCGAGGCCAAAACTAAAAAAAAATTATAATTTAGACATTACTGACAAGTTGTTTTGACATGAAACTTTTATATAATGATTTTACATGAAAATATAAATATCCATGTTAAATTTAGCAAGTTTTTTGATGAATTTAAAATTTGGCCAAAAAATGTGATGGTACACTTAGAACTCGAGGCCAAAACTAAAAAAGTTATAATTTCGACATTACTGACAACTCTTTTATACATTAAACTTTTACTAAGGATTTTACATGCAAATATAAATTTCCATGTCAAATTTGGCAAATTTTTTGATGAATTTAAAATTTGGCTAAAAAATGTGGTGGTACCCCTAGAGCTCGAGGCCAAAATTTAAAAAAATTATAATTTAAACATTACTGACAAGTATTTTTTACATGAAACTTTTAAAAAGGATTTAAAATGCAAATGTAAATATTCTTATCAAATTTAGCAAGTTTTTTGAAAAATTTAAAATTTGGCCAAAAAATGTGATGGTACCCCATATATCGAGGCCAAAACTAAAAAAGTTACTCCCTCCGTCCGGGAATGATGTTCCCACTTTGCCTTTTCCTCATTTTTAAGAAGCATTGACTAAGGGAGTGAATAGACTAAAATACCCTTCACATTTTCACCAATCTCTGGCCACCAAACAGCACCCACCACAGGCCCGAATCTCCACCGCGGCCAATCTCATCCCCACTGCAGCTCCCACCAGTGCCATCGGCGTCATTATCACCGCCATCCCAAACAACCATCACCTCAGCCGCCTTCACCATCAGCCCTACCATCGCCCATAGCCTCCACCAAGACCATATATGAGAGAAAGAGAAAAGAGAAAAAGAAGGGGAAGAAAGAGGACAAGGAGGACAAGAAGAAAAGTACACAGATCTACTGCAGATTTAACCGACCACCATCGCCGCCACAGCTCCACGACCGTCGGCACCCTACTATCGGCACGCAGCCCCATCTTTCCGCCATTGTGGTATAGATCTAAAAAAAATAAGGAGAAAGAAAAGAAAAAAGAGACGAAGCAGTGCAGACTAGCCATCAACATCGCCGGCCGCCAGCATCCCCGCGTAGATCTAGAAGAAAAATGGAGGAGAAAGAAGAAGAGGAAGATAAATTAAAGAAGAGAGATGGAGGAGAAACAAAGAATATAGAGAGGAAGAAGAAGAAGATTGAAGAGAGGGAAGTGGAAGGATTCGCAGAGATGGAGAAGAAAAGGAGAGAAGAAAAAGAAAAATTTGACACGTTTTTTGATGAATTTGAAATTTGGCCAAAAAATGTGATTGTACCCCTAGAGCTCGAGGCCAAAACTAAAAAAATTAAAATTTAGACATTGATGACAAGTCTTTTGACATGAAACTTTTACAAAGCCTTTTACATGCAAATATAAATATCCGTGTCAAATTTGGATAATTTTTTGATGAATTTAAAATTTGGCCAAAACTTGTGATGGTACCCCTAGAGCTCGAGGCCAAAACTAAAAAAATGGAACTTTAGACATTACTGACAAGTCTTTTTGACATTAAACTTTTACAAAGGATATTACATGCAAATATAAATATCCATGTCAAATTTGGTAAATTTTTTAATGCATTTAAAATTTAGCCAAAACATGTGATGTTACCCCTAGAGCTCGAGGCCAAAACTAAAAAAATTATAATTTATACATTACTGACAAGTCTATTTGACATGAAACTTTTACAAAGGGTTTTACATGCAAATACAAATATCCGTGTCAAATTTGGATAATTTTTTGATGAATTTAAAATTTGGCCAAAAAATCTGATGGTACCCATAGAGCTCGAGGCTAAAACTAAAAAAACTGAAATTTAGACATTACTTAGAAGTCTTTTTGACATGAAACTTATACAAATGATTTTACATGCAAATATAAATATCCATGTCAAATTTGGCAATTTTTTTGATGAATTTAAAATTTGGCCAAAAATGTGATGGTACCCCTAGAGCTCGAGGCCAAATTTAAAAAAAATTGAAATTTAGACTTTACTGACAAGTCTTTTTGACATGAAACTTATACAAAGGATTTTACATGCAAATATAAATATCCATGTCAAATTTGGCAAATTTGTTGATAAATTTAAAATTTGGCCAAAAAAATGATGATACCCCTAGAGCTCGAGGCCAAAACTAAAAAAATTATAATTTATACATTACTGACAAGTCTATTTGGTATGAAACTTTTACAAAGGATTTTACATGCAAATATAAATATCCGTGTCAAATTTGGATAATCGTTTGTTGAATTTAAAATTTGGCCAAAAAATGTGATGTTATCCCTAGAGCTCGAGGCCAAAACTAAAAAAATTGAAATTTAGACTTTACTGACAAGTCGTTTTGACATGAAACGTATACAAAGGATTTTACATGCATATATAAATATCCATGTCAAACTTGGCAAATTTTTTAATGCATTTAAAATTTAGCCAAAAAATGTGATGTTACCCTAGAGCTCGAGGCCAAAACTAAAAAAATTATAATTTATACATTACTGACAAGTCTATTTGACATGAAACTTTTACAAAGGATTTTACATGCAAATACAAATATCCGTGTCAAATTTGGATAATTTTTTGATGAATTTAAAATTTGGCCAAAAAATGTGATGGTACCCCTAGAGCTCGAGGCCAAAATTAAAAAAATTGAACTTTAGACATTACTGACAAGTCTTTTTGACATGAAACTTTTAGAAAGGATTTTACATTCAAATATAAATATCCATGTCAAATTTGGCAAATTTTTTAATGGATTTAAAATTTAGCCAAAAAATGTGATGTTACCCCTAGAGCTCGAAAACTAAAAAAATTATAATTTATACATTACTGACAAGTCTAATTGACAAGAAACTTTTACAAAGGATTTTACATGCAAATATAAATATTTGTGTCAAATTTGGATATTTTTTTGATGAATTTAAAATTTGGCCAAAAAATGTGATGGTACCCCTAGAGCTCGAGACTAAAACTAAAATAAATTGAAATTTAGACTTTACTGACAAGTCTTCTTGACATGAAACTTTTACAAAGGATTTTACATGCAAATATAAATATACATGTCAAATTTGGAAAATTCTTTGATGAATTTAAAATTTGGCCAAAAAATGTGATGGTACCTCTAGAACTCGAGGCCAAAACTAAAAAAATTGAAATTTAGACAATACCGACAAGTCTTTTTGACATGAAACTTTTACAAAGGATTTTACATGCAAATATAAATATCCGTTTCAAATTTGGATAATTTTTTGATGAATTTAAAATTTGGCCAAAAAATGTGATGGTACCCCTAGAGCTCGAGGCCAAAACTAAATAATTATAATTTATACATTACTGACAAGTCTATTTGACATTAAACTTTTACAAAGGATTTTACATGCAAATATAAATATCTGTTTCAAATTTGGCAAATTTTTAGAGAATTTAAAATTTAGCCAAAAAATGTGATGTTACCCCTAGAGCTCGAGGCCAAAACTAAAACAATTATAATGTATACATTACTGACAAGTGTATTTGACATGAAACTTTTACAAAGGATTTTACATGCAAATATAAATATCCATGTCAGATTTGGAAAATTCTTTGATGAATTTAAAATTTGGCCAAAAAATGTGATGGTACCTCTAGAACTCGAGGCCAAAACTAAAAAAATTGAAATTTAGACAATACCGACAAGTCTTTTTGACATGAAACTTTTACAAAGGATTTTACATTCAAATATAAATATCCATGTCAAATTTGGAAAATTTTTTAATGGATTTAAAATTTAGCCAAAAAATGTGATGTTACCCCTAGAGCTCGAGGCCAAAACTAAAAAAATTATAACTTATACATTATTGACAAGTCTATTTGACATGAAACTTTTACAAAGGATTTTACATGCAAATATAAATATTTGTGTCAAATTTGGTTAATTTTTTGATGAATTTAAAATTTAGCCAAAAAATGTGATGGTACCCCTAGAGCTCGAGGCCAAAACTAAAAAAATTATAATTTATACATTAGTGACAAGTCTTTTTGACATGAATCTTTTAAAAAAGACTTTATATGCAAATATAAATATCCATGTCAAATTTGGCAAATTCTTTGATAAATTTAAAATTTGGCCAAAAATGTGATGGTACCCCTAGAGCTCGAGGCCAAAACTAAAACAATTATAATTTTTACATTACTGACATATCTAATTGACAAGAAACTTTTACAAAGAATTTTACATGCAAATATAAATATCCGTGTCAATTTTGGAAAATTTTTTAATGGATTTTAAAATTTGGCCAAAAAATGTGATGGTATCTCTAGAACTCGAGGCCAAAACTAAAAAAATTATAATTTATGCATTACTGACAAGTCTTTTTGACATGAATCTTTTAAAAAAGACTTTACATGCAAATATAAATATCTGTGTCAAATTTGGCAAATTTTTAGAGGATTTAAAATTTAGCCAAAAAATGTAATGTTACCCCTAGAGCTCGAGGCCAAAACTAAATAATTATAATTTATACATTACTGACAAGTCTATTTGACATGAAACTTTTACAAAGGATTATACATGCAAATATAAATATTTTGTCAAATTTGGCAAATTTTTTGATGTATTTAAAATTTAGCCAAAAAATATGATGGTACCCCTATAACTCGAGGCCAAAACTAAAAAAATTGAAATTTAGACATTACCGACAAATCTTTTTGACATGAAACTTTTACAAAGGATTTTACATGCAAATATAAATATCCATGTCAAATTTGGCAAATTTTTTAATGGATTTAAAATTTAGCCAAAAAATGTGATGTTACCCTTAGAGCTCGAGGCCAAAACTAAAAAAATTATAATTTATACATTATTGACAAGTCTATTTGTTATGAAACTTTTACAAAGGATTTTACATGCAAATATAAATATCCATGTCAAATTTGGCAAATTCTTTGATGAATTTAAAATTTGGCCAAAAAATGTGATGGTACCGCTAGAGCTCGAGGCCAAAACTAAAAAAATTTTAATTTTTACATTACTGACAAGTCTAATTGACAAAAAACTTTTACAAAGGACTTTACATGAAAATATAAATATCCGTGTCAATTTTGGATAATTTTTTGATGAATTTAAAATTTGGCCAAAAATGTGATGGTACCCCTAGAGCTCGAGGCCAAAACTAAAAAAGTTTTAATTTATACATTACTGACAAGTCTTTTTGACATGAATCTTTTAAAAAAGACTTTACATGCAAATATAAATATCCATGTCAAATTTGGCAAAATTTGGCCAAAAATGTGATGTTACCCCTAGAGAGCTCGAGGCCAAAACTAAAAAAATTATAAATTATATATTACTGACAAGTCTATTTTACATGAAACTTTTACAAAGGATTTTACATCCAAATATAAATATCCGTGTCAAATTTGGATAATTTTTTGATGAATTTAAAATTTGGCCAAAAAATATGATGGTACCCCTAGAGCTCGAGGCTAAAACTAAAAAAAATTGAAATTTAGACTTTACTGACAAGTCTTCTTGACTTGAAACTTTTACAAAGGATTTTACATGCAAATATAAATATCCATGTCAAATTTGGCAAATTCTTTGATGAATTTAAAATTTGGCCAAAAAATGTGATGGTACCGCTAGAGCTCGAGGCCAAAATTAAAAAAATTGAACTTTAGACATTACTGACAAGTCTTCTTGACTTGAAACTTTTACAAAGGATTTTACATGCAAATATAAATATCCATGTCAAATTTGGCAAATTCTTTGATGAATTTAAAATTTGGCCAAAAAATGTGATGTTACCCCTAGAGCTCGAGGCCAAAACTAAAAAAATTTTAATTTTTACATTACTGACAAGTCTATTTGACATGAAACTTTTAGAAAGGATTTTACATGAAAATATAAATATCCGTGTCAAATTTGGATAATTTTTTGATGAATTTAAAATTTGGCCAAAAAATGTGATGGTACCCCTAGAACTCGAGGCCAAAACTAAAAAAATTGAAATTTAGACATTACTGACAAGTCTTTTTGACATGAAATCCGGTGCCCAACGGTTAAAAAAATTTGAATCGCTGCAGGCTTCCGAGCGATGGGTAGGAGTTCCCATCGATGGGAAGGACGACACTGGAAAGCGAAGGAGAAAACAATGGCTGCCTTCCTAGCGATGGTAAGCCTCACCCATCGATGGGAAGGTGGCTTCTGGAAATCCGATAGAACGCTTTAAAAAAATAGTGTCAAACACCCAGCGATGGGAGAAAGTTCCCATCGATGGGTAGGGAGGTTCTGGAAAACAAATTTTGAAACTGAAATCATTCACCCAGCGATGGGATAAAAGACCCATCGATGGGTAGGGTGAAAATTTTTTTTTTGACAAAAGTCCTTCACCCAGCGATGGGATGAAATACCCATCGATGGGTAAGGTGTTTCTGGAAATCCGTTAAGTATTTTTAAAAAAATAGAGTCAATTACCCATCGATGGGAGAAAGTACCCATCGATGGGAAGAGGGGTTCTGGTTAGATAATACTTCCTTCCCAGCGATGGTATAACCCACCCATCGCTGGTTCCCCCTGACTTCCAGATTCCTTCACCTTGAACCGTCCCTGCAAAAAAGAGTTAGAAAACTCTCCGACGCTCAAGTTAGTAGACGTTCAAACAAGGATAGAAGAGTGATAAAATGCACAAATTAGATCATCGTGGAGTCAAGGATTCCGAGTTCACTACGAATGCGGAAGAACGACTCTTTCTCTAAAGGTTTTGTGAAAATGTCGGCTAATTGGTTGTGTGTTTCAACAAACTCAATTTCGACATCACCTTTGAGAACATGATCCCTAATGAAATGGTGCCTAATGTCAATGTGTTTCGTCCTTGAGTGAAGAACGGGGTTCTTCGTCAAGCTAATGGCGCTAGTATTGTCACAACGAAGAGGAACGTGACTGATACTAAGGCCATAGTCCACGAGTTGTTGCTTCATCCAAAGGATTTGAGCACAACAACTACCGGCGGCAACGTATTCCGCTTCGGTTGTGGATAACGCAACACTGACTTGTTTCTTACTGAACCATGAAACTAAAGAGCTACCAAGTAAGTGGCAAGTCCCACTCGTACTTTTATGGTCTAATTTGCAACCGGAAAAGTCCGAGTCGGAGTAACCAACGAGATGACACGAAGAGCCTTTAGGATACCACAGTCCAACGTTAACCGTGCCTACAAGGTATTTCATGATCCGTTTCACCGCCGTTGAGTGCGATTCCTTCGGGCATGATTGATACCTTGCGCAAAGGCATACGCTAAACATGATATCCGGCCTACTAGCGGTAAGGTAGAGAAGGGATCCGATCATACCTCGATACTTTTTGACTTCAACTTCCTTACCCTTTTTGTCTTTGTCTAGGTGGTCGGACGTGCTCATCGGGGTCGCCATTACTTTGGCATTTTCCATTTCGAATCATTTTAGGAGCTCCTTGCAGTATTTTGTTTGGCAAATGAATGTGCCATCTTTCATTTGCTTGACTTGGAGTCCCAAAAAGAATGTAAGCTCACCCATCATGGACATCTCAAATTCGCTTGTCATTAACGTTGAGAATTCCTTGCACAAAGACTCGTTAGTAGCACCGAATATAATATCGTCTACATAAACTTGAACCAAAAGGATGTTATTGTTTTTACTCTTGATAAAAAGTGTAGTGTCAACCTTTCCCCTTTGGAAACCACTATCCAAAAGAAATTTACTCAAGCGTTCGTACCAAGCACGGGGTGCTTGTTTAAGA
>OOIL02005151.1:54003-78209 GCA_900332095.2 Cuscuta campestris | reverse complement strand
ATTTGATGCATGAAAAACATATTTTGTTTTGAGCCATGACGTAGAGAAATTGAATGAGCTTGTTACAATAAAACCTAAGTCTTTAGAATACGTCTTCAAAACGCCAATGTCGCCATCTTTAGCAGCGTCAATGCCTTTCTTGTGCTTTTTGTTTCTTCAAAGAACTTTTTCTATCTCTTTGAATCTTTTCATTTTGTTCCATGTTCCCGACGGTTTGTCAATATCAAAACCTAAATGGAAACAAACATTGTCATTAGCAAAATGTCAAAGTGAGAATGTTTTCCAACAATTTCCCCCTTTTTGATAATGACAAACCAAGGAGGGGATATGCAGGCCAAGTTGGGTTTTCAAAGAGAGAGTAATGGTAATTCCCCCTACGTCTTTGAAAACAAGATTCCCCCTCACTTGTTGCATATACCCAAACACTTCCCCCTTTTGGCATTAGCAAAAAGCATTAAGTAAAGTTTAAAAAAAAGAGGTACTCCCTGAGCATTGATGTTTGATACAAAACATCATTGTTATATGTTCCCCCTGAAACTGATACCATATTTATAGCAAAAACAATTCCCCCAAAACTCCCCTTGATGCAAATTATTAGGTTTCGTGTTTGGAGCATCCACTACAAAAATGTAGTCTTCAAACACACCTACATATACATCTAACAATTTTTAGGTACCCAAAAACTTTTGGGTCCTTCAGGGTTAGGAAAATAATAATCATAGCTATACAACAAATCCCTATGTTTGGTAAAACAAACGAGTGCTATGTGTCCTATCTTAGAGCAATAATGGCAAATTACATTTGGGTTATGCATATGCCTAGGTTGAGACAAAAAATTTCTAGGTGATCTAAAGTCATTATTTCTAGAATTATTAATTAAGTTCCTAGACTCATTTCTAGGTTGTCTCAACTTATTATTTTTATTCTTTCTAAAATTAATTTTGTTATTCCTAGGATTATTTGTTCTTTTAGGTGGTTTATCATTATTAACTTCTTCACCAAGTTTCTTAGGTTCTTCTACCTTAAGTTTTTCTATGGTGCTCTTAAGTTCTACATTCTCTATTTTTAAAGACTCACAAGAGGAACAAGTAGAACTTTGGTCAAAGGAAGAAGCTTCATTCATTGCCTTAATTTTATTTTTGAGGTCAAAATTATCATTTTCCAAAAATTTATTTTCCTCTTCCAAAGCATGAATTTTTANCCAAGACCATTTTTGATTTTATACATAAAGTATTTTTTAATGTCAAATTGATATATTTGATTATTATTTGATGTAGGGATTCTATTTTGTTTGGTATCTAAGATATTAAACATTTACACATGGTGTTAAGACATATACATGGACTTATGCTTAACATTAATTTCCTAGCAATTTCCTAAATATACTTTATTATAAAATGAGGTCTTGATTTTGAAAAAAACACCACAATTTTCGGCCATCCCATTTTAGAGAGAAGAAAATTTTATTTTGTGTTCAAAGTTATTTTTCTAATGTGTTAGAAATATACACAAAATATTATAAAGAAATATTTATAAGATAAATATTTTTACTATATATTTATTACTCCCAAAGTAGTATTATTATAGTTTTTACTATCCTAAATTAAACTTGCTAGCACAAGTTTAATCTAGGACTCCGGAGCAAGTTCGTGTGGATACGTTGGAGGCTTCATACGTTTGGCGCTACGTTCATCTCCTCAAAACCATCCCCGACCATTTCACCCTTCTCCGTTTTCACCGTTAAGGTAAATTTCTTACTATAGCTAGTAATTTACGTAAGTTGTTCTTGGGTGGAATCGAGTTTTGGACGCTAAATTTTTGTTTTCCACTGCGTCATCCAAGCCTCGTTTCCCAACAGATCTTTGTTCGAGTATGTTTTACCAAGGACATGGAGATCGTTGATGATCTTTAAAAATTGGTCGAACATTTGATCAACGCTTTCAATTTCCTTCATTTTAAACAACTCATATTCATGGGTTAGAAAATCAATTTTAGCTTCACGGACTTTAGGCGTACCTTCGTATGTCACTTCAAGCTTATCCCACATTTCTTTTGCGGTGGAGCAAGAAGAAATTTTCCGGTAGTCATCTGGGTTAATTGCACAAAAAATCACGTGTTTAGCTTTTTCAAAAGCTTCTACCTTCTTCAGCATCATATTCTTCCTCCTTCTTTGGGATGGTGGTTTCACCAACCTTTTTCATTGGCGTCGTCTCACCGTTTTTGATGATTAACCACAGTTGGAAGTTGATTGACCCAATGTAAATCCTCATTGGTTCCTTGCAATAGGTGTAGTTTGTTCCATCGAAGAGTGGAGGTCTAACGGTGGAGTGTCCTTCGCTTAATCCTGCATACGACATTCTCAACAAAAAATATAGATCATTCTCTCAATCGGTTAAGGCTTGTAGAGAGTTAGGCTTTGATACCAATTGTTATAATAGGTGCCCTTCACTAGAGGGGGGTGAATAGTGAGGCGCGAGAATGTTTATAAATTTTTGTGGAATAAAAATCGCAGGGATAAAGTAAAGAGCGAAATAAAAAGGAGTAAAGGGAGCACACCAAGATTTATACTGGTTACAACGTGTGGCTAGTCCAGTCTCCCGAGAGACTCTCTCGAGCTACACTACTTCCGTTAAGCTTACGGGTGCTTAACAAACCGTTACAACCTGAGAACTCGAGTCCCACGAGCCTCAATACACTTGCTCGGAGATACCGCACTCCAAGACTTCAACCCGAAGGAATAAGCCCTTCCTTCGTACAACCAAGGGAACAAACCTCCCTTAAAGTGTTCACAACACTTAACCACTCATGAACAAAAAACTCTCTTAAAGAGTAGAATATGAGTAAACTAATTTAAATCAAGAACACACTCAATTCCTCAAGAAATGGCTCTAAAAAGCTATGTAAAAAGTCTATGGAATGATGCAATGTAAAGCTATGAAATGTGTGAGGAGTGGATGTGAAAAGTAGACCCAAGAGACCCCTTTTCATACCCAAAAACAAGGTGCAACGGTTGGGAGAAGATTGGGGTTGATTGGCTTGATTTGGAGAAATCAAATAAAAGTGGATCTACTGAAATCTAGCCCGACAGCGCTGTTCATAAAGTGAACATCGTTGTTTTGGCTTTGACTTTCCTTTAAAAATGGCTAACGGTCATCAAAACATCGATGTCTAGAAGTCTACATCGATGTTGGGGTGTTTGACTTTCAAAAATGGAAAGATTTTGTCTTAAATAGCCCAATGGTCATTTGAAAACATCGCTGTTCAACCATGAACATCGTTGTTCAAAAACTTACTGCCTAGGGCTTCTGAAGGCCAACATCGCTGTTGGGATTTCCGACATGCATGTTGGGATGGTTTGCCAGAACCATGGTTTGGCAGCCAACGCTGAAAACCGATGTCAAAAACCAAAGTTCTCCAAAATTAAAACCAAGTGTTGGAAACTTATATACAATGTATTTTATGTAGAAACCAAGTATAAAAACTTAAAACCACGGCTAGCCAAGTTTATGCCGTTTCACATGGTATTCACCAAAAGACCAAAAATGAAAGGTGGTTTTTAACATGTTTTTGTTGGAGAACTATTTGGATATGCCCAGAAGTAAAACTCAATCATAAAATCTTAAAAACCACTTGATTGATTTGGGCGCCAAAAACCAACACCGATAACCGCCGCCGAATGCCAATAACCAACTCCGAAAAACAAAGGTTATGGTTTTTGAAAACTAATCATTTGGAAAACCTTTAAATGTGTCCAGAAGCATAAACCAAAGATAAAAACCCAAAAACCATTTGGTTAAAATCAATGCCAATAACCAATGCGAAAACCGAACGCCATAGCCGAACGCCGATAACCAATGGTTATGGTTTTGGTTAAGCAAGAACCATGTGTTTTAGAAACTTAAAAACCATTTATGAAAACACTCATTTGATGCATGAAAAACATATTTTGTTTTGAGCCATGACGTAGAGAAATTGAATGAGCTTGTTACAATAAAACCTAAGTCTTTCAATGTGGGAGACCCACCCCAAAAATGCTCACTTATCAATAAAGTTGGGTGAGGTTCCCCAGTCTCACCACACCGATTTTGGTGTTTGTTTCTGGGATTAAAAAAAAAGTCTTTAGAATACGTCTTCAAAACGCCAATGTCGCCATCTTTAGCAGCGTCAATGCCTTTCTTTTGCTTTTTGTTTCTTCAAAGAACTTTTTCTATCTCTTTGAATCTTTTCATTTTGTTCCATGTTCCCGACGGTTTGTCAATATCAAAACCTAAACGGAAACAAACATTTTCATTAGCAAAATGTCAAAGTGAAAATGTTTTCCAAAAATTTCCCCCTTTTTGATAATGACAAACCAAGGAGGGGATATGCAGGCCAAGTTGGGTTTTCAAAGAGTGAGTAATGGTAATTCCCCCTACGTCTTTGAAAACAAGATTCCCCCTCACTTGTTGCATATACCCAAACACTTCCTCCTTTTGGCATTAGCAAAAAGCACTAAGTAAAGTTTACAAAAAAAGGTACTCCGTGAGCATTGATGTTTGATACAAAACATCATTGTTGTATGTTCCCCCTGAAAGTGATACTATGTTTATAGCAAAAAACAATTCCCCCCAAACTCCCCTTGATGCAAATCATTAGGTTTCGTGTTTGGAGCATCCACTACAAAAATGTAGTCTTCAAACACACCTACATATGCATCTAAAAATAATTTTTAGGTACCTAAAAACGTTTGGGTCCTTGAGGGTTAGGCAAATAATAATCATAATCATAATTATAAGAAGTGTCCCTATGTCTAGAAAAACAAACGGGAGCTATGTGTCCTATCTTAGAACAATAATGGCATACTACGTTTGGATTATGCATATGCCTAGGTTGAGCCAAAAACATTCTAGGTGATCTAAAATCATCATTCCTAGAATTATTAACTAAATTTCTAAACTCATTTCTAGGTTGTCTCAAAATATTTCTACCATTTGTAAAAATTCTAGAGTCAATTCTAGGTTGTCTTACCTTGTTACTTTTATTCTTTCTAAAATTAATTTTGTTAAGAAAGATCGAATTACAAACTCGACGAACTTCTCATATGTCTTGAACAAAACACAAATACAAAACTTCTACGATAATACCTCGAACAATAAATGAGGAGAATTTTCGTGGGAATGGCGTGGCCACTCACCTAACCATAATCGTAAAGCAAGTGTGAGCTAACTTATTGAACTCTGTACCTTAGAAGAATTTCGGGGACGAAATTCCTTTAAGGGGGAAGAAATGTAATGCCCTACAAACCGATCTAGAAGTTATTTGATAATTAAATAAATAAGAATTATTTATTTACGACAACTTATTCTTTTAAAGAATTAAAAGATATTTTGGGGATTCTAATCGTCTCAATGTAACGTGACAAATCTGATGATATTTGTAAGGATTTAAATTAAAAGACTGATCGGTACTAATTAAACAAAAGAATTAAGACGGACCTGTTGGAACCTGTAAATACTTATTGAATGATTATACAAGTTATATCATTGGGTAAGGATCGACGAATCAAATCTAATGACGCAAACGGATCTCAATTCGGAGCATGTTGGCCTGAAAAGTGTGTTTTACTCAGACACGTTATTTTAAATTAGGCACAAAACCCTAGGCATATTGAGATTCTAACGCCGCCCCTGTCCTCTTCTTCGATCCTCCTTCTTCATTCTTGTTCAACGCCGCCAACCCCTCCCTCTTTGCCTGTGCTTCGATTGGAGAACTGAGACCGACCAGCGCCCTCTTATTCCGGACAGACGCTGACCACACGACGGCACCAGCAAATCCGGCAACCCCAGCGACGATCGGGAGACTACTTCCGGCAGCGACCTCGTGCAGAAGCAGCACCAACGATGATGCAGTGATGATCGGTGACCAAGAGCCGGCAGCCAGCGGAGGGTTCAGGCGACGCGACCTCACCCCCAGCGACCGGAGCAGGCAGTCCTCTCCGGTGACCTCTCTCTCTGCTCCGGTGATCTCTGCGGTGGTGGTGACCCGATTGGCGAATCAGTGACCTCCATGCTCCGGCAATAGAGTTCGGGCAGCGGGTAATTCCTGTCAGCAACAATTGAACCGGTGAGGGGATTGACCACGATGTTTTCCAGCGAGTTGACTCGGTCAACGGCAACGGTATTCCCAGCTCTGTCCAATGGGAGTTTCGGGCAGTGACCAGTGGAGTTTAGGCAGCAGGCGAGATTACTCCGACAATGAAATCCGAACGATGTTCTCTTGAATTGAATTGACGAATCGAGGTGAGTACGTGGACATCTAACACTAGAATATGCATATATGTTTGAAATCCCGTTCGTAATTGTTATCGTGGTTGATCTATGTGATTTATATTGTTGGATATGTTTTCGGGAATTGTTGTCGTTGAATCAAAAAGGGTAGTATGCATGATCTAGGCATTGATTGATGAATTGATGTGCTTGATAACGTTTAGGATGTTAATATGAACCTAATAGTATTTGTTGTTATGAGATTTCTGTTGGTTTGATGCTGAAAACGAAACAAGTATAAATATGGATTTTGTCGCGTCAAGCGGTAGGCGGTACCGCTAGGACGGTGCCGTGCTACCGCCACACTCTGTTGTTCCATTCTCCTCTGCCGGTAGCTGTGATCGTTCGGTACCTAGGTACCGGACGAACGGTAGGCCCTACCGCCTAGTCGGTAGTCGGCTACCGTGACAGCCCTATCGGAAGAGCCCAAACGGTTCGGACGGTACCCCAGGTACCGTAGGATCGGTACCCAGGTACCGTATGGACGGTACCCCGTACCGTGACAGGTACCGTCTGGTACCTGATGCCGGGTCTGTCAATATGTGTTTTCATCGAGGATTGATTCTGAGACCCTATGTGTTGTATGACGGTAAGTTTGGGTATCAATACCCAATTCTAGGTCGCAATGTGTTATGATTTCGATTGGTCTGTGTTGATCCAACACGTGTGATTATATGAAATACATATGTTTAGATATGATATTGCAAGTATGAGTGGGCTGATCCAGCACACAGCAAACAGGTACCGCGTGTTGATCCAACGCGTTGGTAAGGTAAGTCTACCCAAAGGGAATCTTTGGGACTGACATAAATATAGGAAGTTAAGAGTATAAACCAGGTGGATGCCGGCCTCCAATGGTTAAGTGGAACCGGGTAAAAACGTATGTACGGGTATCCTTGAACTGCCTGGTGATCCATCAGGTGGGGATTCCACCCACCCAACGGAGAACTCCTTCGTTGGATGAGCATGACCCACTGATCCAGTGGGAACCCTCATGTCTCCCATACAGTAAAGTTGTAGCCCTTAGATTAGTATAATTAATAGGGACAAGTTCTTGGTGATCCACCAACAGTGAGAACTCCCTCATTTGTCGAGCATGATCCGCTGATCCAGTGGGAACAATCATGACTCCCAGAAAAGTGGTAAGTCCTTAGTCTAGTGTAGAGTTTAAGCACAGATGAATGGTGATCCACTATTGCAAGATATGCTCCGTTTGGGGCGAGAATGGAAAAAGGGCAGGTGCCAGGTAAATTATATGATGAATTGTTTATGTGAACTGCATGACATTACACCTATGTGCGTGATATCATGTTATGATTATGAATTAGTGGATTCGCATATGTGTATGTTCGAACTGTTAGATATTTCTCACTCAGCTTCGTTGCTGAGCGTGTAGCCTCTCTTTCCCCTTGTTACACGTAGGTAATTATGGAGGGGCTGACTTTGGAATCCATCCTGGAGGGCAGCACGACGAAGGAGATGTATGGATGCAGGGACTTAATAATGATTGGTTTAATTACGAGGCTTCCGCACTGTTTGTATAAACTCCGATATGTAATTTAAATGGTTTGAATTGCTTTAGTTTTTAAATGAAATGTTTTTATTTATTGAAAAATATTGTATGTGGTTACCAATTTAGTAGCAACCCGGTTCGCTAATCTATTTATTCGGGTTATGCGGGTTGGGGTGTTACATTTTGGTATCAGAGCATATGGTTTTAAAATCGGTCTTCGGACCATTGCAAAGTACTATTTTGGATACAAATAAGTGAAAATGATATTATTTTGATAATAATAACAAAGAAAAAAGTTATTCCAAGTACTGCATCCGCATCCTCCACGTCATCTCTGTCTCCCGGGAAGGTAATAAGTTATTGTCTTATTGCTTAAATATTCGTATGGAGCTGATTGCTCAAGTTACATGAACTAAATTGATTGTTCAAATTGTTGTGTTGAGCTGATTGCTCAAATACTTGTATGAAGCTGATTGCTTGAATGTGTGTGTCAAATTGACTGTTGGAATATCTGTGTTGAGATGCAAATTGTTGATTACTGTCCATAATAAAATGCAATAATCTAAGATAGGAATTCACATCCTTTAGATGGAACCTACTACTATAAGATGAATGTTAGCATAAACTCTGACAACGAGATGCTAGGTAACAAAAGAAGAGTGTAAACGTATACTCATAGTAAAACATTTTGCCTAATATTCGATTATCTCATTTGATCACCGGAATGGATAACCAAATTCCGAAGGGGCTGCAGACCTGGATGGATAAGGGAGTCTTATATTGGGTGTTACAGTTTCCGAATCCCATGCCATGTATGCTCGTTCCTTCTTCTTCTTTTCCTTGCGGTTTGGGCAATATGGCTTTATGTGGCCAAGTTCTCCACAACCAAAGCACGTTGGAGCGGGTTCCCCCTTTCTTTTGCAATCTCGGGACCTAAGTTCTTCCTTCAAAAACTCTTGGAACTTCTCGAGCAAGTTATAAGAAGGATTATCATCATCGCTATCGGAGTCACTTACCTTTACCCTTTTTGAGGATGAGGCTTTGAGAGCGAGACCAGGACTCTTGTGAAGAGAAGGTTTAAGAACAGTAGATTCATAAGTTTTAAGATTACCTCGAAGACCATCGATGGTGACATTGGTGTTACCAATCGACTCATATATGGCATCGGCTTTTGAACGCCATTCCGGTGTTAAGCTCCGAAGGATTTTTCGAACAAGATCTTTGTTCGAGTATGTTTTACCAAGGACATGGAGATCGTTGATGATCTTTAAAAATCAGTCGAACATTTGATCAACGCTTTCAATTTCCTTCATTTTAAACAACTCATATTCATGGGTTAGAAAATCAATTTTAGCTTCACGGACTTGAGGCGTACCTTCGTATGTCACTTCAAGCTTATCCCACATTTCTTTTGCGGTGGAGCAAGAAGAAATTTTCCGGTAGTCATCTGGGTTAATTGCACAAAGAATCACGTGTTTAGCTTTTTCAAAAGCTTCTACCTTCTTGATGTCTTCAGCATCATATTCTTCCTCCTTCTTTGGGATGGTGGTTTCACCAACCTTTTTCATTGGCGTCGTCTCACCGTTTTTGATGATTAACCACAGTTGGAAGTTGATTGACTGAATGTAAATCCTCATTCGTTCCTCCCAATAGGTGTAGTTTGTTCCTAATCGAAGAGTGGAGGTCTAACGGTGGAGTGTCCTTCGCTTAATCCTGCATACGACATTCTCAACAAAAAATATAGATCGTTCTCTCAACCTGTTAAGGCTTGTAGAGAGTTAGGCTCTGATACCAATTGTTAGAATAGGTGCCCTTCACTAGAGGGGGGGGTGAATAGTGAGGCACGAGAATGTTTATAAATTTTCGCGGAATAAAAATCGCAGGGATAAGGTAAAGAGCGGAATAAAAAGGAGTAAAGGAAGCACACCAAGATTTATACTGGTTCACCACAACGTGTGGCTAGTCCAGTCTCCCGAGAGACTCTCTCGAGCTACACTACTTCCGTTAAGCTTACGGGTGCTTAACAAACCGTTACAACCTGAGAACTCGAGTCCCACGAGCCTCAATACACTTGCTCGGAGATACCGCACTCCAAGACTTCAACCTGAAGGAATATGCCCTTCCTTCGTACAAACAAGGGAACAAACCTCCCTTAAAGTGTTCACAACACTTAACCACTCAAGTACAAAAACTCTCTTAAAGAGTAGAATATGAGTAAACTAATTTAGATCAAGAACACACTCAATTCCTCAAGAAATGGCTCTAAAAAGCTATGTAAAAAGTTTATGGAATGATGCAATGTAAAGCTATGAAATGTGCGAGGAATGGTTGTGAAAAGTAGACCCAAGAGACCCCTTTTTATACCCAAAAACAAGGTGCAACGGTTGGGAAAAGATTGGGGTTGATTGGCTTGATTTGTGGAAATCAAATAAAAGTGGATCTACTGGCTAACAACGCTGTTCATAAAGTGAACATCGCTGTTTTGGCTTTGACTTTCCTTTAAAAATGGCTAACGGTCATCAAAACATCGATGTCTAGAAGTCTACATCGATGTTGGGGTGTTTGACTTTCAAAAATGGAAAGATTTTGTCTTAAATAGCCCAACGGTCATTTGAAAACATCGCTGTTCAACCATGAACATCGCTGTTCAAAAACTTACTGCCTAGGGCTTCTGAAGGCCAACATCGATGTTGGGATTTCCGACATGCATGTTGGGATGGTTTGCCAGAACCATGGTTTGGCAGCCAACGCCGAAAACCGATGTCAAAAACCAAAGTTCTCCAAAATTAAAACCAAGTGTTGGAAACTCATATAAAATGTATTTTATGTAGAAACCAAGTAAAAAAACTTAAAAACCACTTCATTAAGGTAAAAACCACGTCTAGCTAAGTTTATGCCGTTTTACATGGTTTTCACCAAAAGACCAAAAATGAAAGGTGGTTTTTAACATGTTCTTGTTGGATAACTATTTGCATATGCCCATAAGTAAAACTCAATCATAAAATCTTAAAAACCACTTGATTGATTTGGGCGCCAAAAACCAACACCGATAACCGGCGCCGAATGCCGATAACCCACTCCGAAAAACAAAGGTTATGGTTTTTGAAAACTAATCATTTGTAAAACCTTTAAATGTGTCCAGAAGCATAAACCAAAGTTAAAAACCCAAAAACCATTTGGTTAAAATCAATGTCAATAACCAATGCCGAAAACCGAACGCCATAGCCGAACGCCGATAACCAATGGTTATGGTTTTGGTTAAGCAATAACCATGTGTTTTAGAAACTTAAATACCATTTATGAAAACACTCATTTGATGCATGAAAAACATATTTTGTTTTGAGCCATGACGTAGAGAAATTGAATGAGCTTGTTACAATAAAACCTAAGTCTTTAGAATACGTCTTCAAAACGCCAATGTCGCCATCTTTAGCAGCGTCAATGCCTTTCTTGTGCTTTTTGTTTCTTCAAAGAACTTTTTCTATCTCTTTGAATCTTTTCATTTTGTTCCATGTTCCCGACGGTTTGTCAATATCAAAACCTAAACGGAAACAAACATTGTCATTAGCAAAATGTCAAAGTGAAAATGTTTTCCAACATATGGTGGTGAAATTGGGCACATCAAACTAATGTGTCCGAAGCTCAAGAATGAGAAGGACAAGAGGGCACCGAAGAAGCAACGTGCCTACATTTCTTGGGAGAACGACGGCTCCGGGAGTTAAGACTCGGAAACGGAGGAAGTGGCCAACTTATGTCTCATGGCCATTGAAGATGGTGAAACATCAAAAGAGGTAAGTGATCAAGAACCTTCTCCCAATGATCCTTTAACTCTTAATGATGTTGTTTGCATTGTAGAAGATTTAGTAGGAATGTTCAAAAAGGCTTCCAAAGAAAACAATGAAATAAAGCAAAAAAATCCTGATTTTTGAGAATGATATCAAAGAACTCAAAAATATAAATGATAAACTTAAACAAGAAATTATCTCTTTTGGAAAAAGGCCACAAGAACCTTCATCTACTTCATCTACTACATGCTCTAGTTGTACTTCATTAAAAGATAAAGTTGCTAGTTTAGAAAGCAAATTGGGAAAGTTTAATAATGTTTCAAACACCTTAGATAAAATACTTAAGCAAAAAGTTAGTAATGGTGAAGGACTTGGATATAAGAAAAACCAACCTAGAAAGACAACATTTGTTAAAGCTAGGGGAATAAAAATGCTAGGATAAATAATCAAACTAGAAGAGCACATCCTAGCAAACCTAGAACTCATTACACTCAACCATATAGGATGAATAATCCAAATGTTATTTGCCACTATTGCAATAAGATAGGTCGCATTGCACCCGTGTGCTTCACCAAAATTAGGCATTTTCAACAAACGCACACACATCGCACATATGCTAACCAAAAAGGACCCAACAATACATGGGTACCTAAACCGTCTCCTTGATATCTTTTTGTAGGTGTGCTTGAAGGCTTCGAGTACCTCTTGGTATCTCGATAGTGGATGCTCCAAGCACATGACCGGAGACGCATCCAAATTTAGGAGTTTAGAGTATTTCAAAGGTGGCAATGTAGTTTTTGGCGACAACAACAAAGGAAGAATCATTGGAAGTGGCACCGTCGGGTAAGACAATGCTACAACCGTTGAGAACGTTCTTCTTGTTGAGGGCCTCAAGCACAATCTTCTTAGCATTAGCCAATTGTGCGATAAAGGTAACCGTGTCATCTTTGATTTTAGTAAATGCATTGTAGAACGCTTGTGTGACAATAAGACTATTCTTTGTGGTAGTAGAGTAGATAACATTTACATGTTTGATCTTGAAAATTCCCCGTCTATCTTAGCTAAGTGCCTCATTACCAAAGAGGAAGAAACGTGGCTATGGCATCATCAGATAACTCACGTTAATTTGGACCATCTTAATAAGTTGGTTTCTAAAGACTTAGTAATTGGTGTTCCTAAACTTAAGTTTGAGAAGAATCTAATTTGTGATGCATGTCAAAAGGGGAAGCAAGTAAGGGCCTCGTTTAAGTCAAAGAACATTGTTTCTACGACTAGGCCATTACAACTTTTGCACATGGACCTTTTTGGACCTTCAAGAACTATGAGTTTAGGAGGTAATTACTTTGGCTTTGTTATCGTTGATGACTATTCAAGGTTTACATGGACACTCTTTCTAGCTCATAAGTATGATGCACTTAATGCTTTTAAGAAATTCATTAAATTGGTTCAAAATGAAAAAGACTCTCACATTGCATCCATTAAAAGTGATCATGGGGGAGAATTTGATCAAGACGACTTTGATGTCGTTTGTGACGAATTAGGCATTGAGCATAAATTTTCAGCCCCCCGTACACCACAACAAAATGGCGTGGTTGAACGAAAAAATAGGTCTCTTGAAGAGATGGCTAGAACTATGCTCAATGAGGCAAACCTTCCTAAATACTTTTGGGCGGATGCCGTGAGTACCGCGTGCTACGTGTTAAACCGAGCCGTCATTAGACCGATACTCAAGAAAACGCCCTATGAACTTTACAAAGGAAGAAAGCCTAACCTTTACTATTTTCATGTCTTTGGATGTAAAGTTTTTATTCACAATAATGGAAAAGATAACTTGGGAAAATTTGATGCTAAGTCGGATGAAGGAATTTTCTTAGGTTATTCTCTTCGTAGTAAGGCATATAGAGTGTTCAACAAGCGTACTAAGACCGTAGAGGAGCCTATTCATGTTGTCTTTGATGAATTTGATGCTCGCTTGGCGAGAAAAGGTATTGTTGATAATGTTGCAGGTTCTTATGATGATGATGAAGAAATCGTTAAGGAAAAGGAACCAGAAGAAGATAAAACGCAGGAACAAACGGAGCTTCCTAAGGAATGGAGAACATTAAAGAATCACCCGATTGACAATGTCATTGGTGACATAACGCAGGGAGTTTCTACTCGTAATTCTCTTAGGAACACAATTAATCACATGGTCTTTGTTTCAGAAGGAATTGATTATGAAGAAACTTATGCACCGATTGCACGTTTAGAAGCTATTCATTTATTACTTGCATTTGCATCTACAATGGATTTTAAACTTTATCAAATGGATGTTAAAAGTGTCTTCCTTAATGGTATCATTCAAGAGGAAGTGTATGTCGAACAACCCCCGGGTTTTGAACACTATGAGTTTCCCGAACATGTCTTCAAACTCAAAAAGGCGCTTTACGATCTCAAACAAGCACCTCGTGCTTGGTATGAACGGTTAAGCAAATTTCTTTTGGACCATGAGTTCAAACGGGGTCAAGTCGACACTACACTTTTCATTAAGAAAGATAACCAAGACATCCTTTTGCTTCAAGTTTACGTAGATGATATCATATTCAGTGCTACTAACGAGGTTTTGTGCAGGGATTTTTCTGATATGATGCAAAGTGAATTTGAAATGTCGATGATGGGAGAATTAAAGTTCTTCCTTGGGCTGCAAATTAGACAATGCAAAGAAGGATCATTCGTGTGTCAAACGAAATATTGCAGGGAATTACTTAAAAGATTCGATGTTATCGAATCTAAATCCATTGACACACCAATGAGCACCTCTTGCTATCTCGACAAGGACGAAAAAGGTAAAGAGGTAGACATCAAGCGCTACCGAGGTATGATAGGCTCTCTACTTTATCTTACCGCGAGTAGACCGGATATCATGTACTCCATTTATATATGCGCTAGGTATCAATCTTGTCCTAAAGAGTCGCACTTGGTTGCGATCAAAAGGATAATGCGATATCTCGCGGGCACGTTGAACGTAGGTCTTTGGTATCCCAAAGGTTCGACATGTCATCTTGTTGGCTACTCTGACTCGGATTTTGCAGGTTGCAAACTCGATAGGAAAAGTACCAGCGGTACTTGCCACTTATTCGGTCATTCGTTAATCTCGTGGTTTAGTAAGAAGCAGGTTAGTGTTGCACTTTCCACCACCGAAGCGGAATATGTCGCTGCGGGAAGTTGTTGTGCCCAAATTCTTTGGCTAAAACAGCAACTAGTGGATTTCGGCCTTATACTTGATCACATCCCAATTAGGTGTGACAATATGAGTGCTATTAGTCTAACGAAGAACCCCGTTCTTCACTCGCGGACTAAACACATAGAAATTAGGCATCACTTCACACGAGATCATGTCCAAAAGGGAGATGTCACAATTGAGTTTGTTGAAACAAAACATCAATTGGTGGACATTTTCACGAAACCCCTTAGTAGGGAGAGTTTCTTCCACATTCGGAATGAACTTGGCATTTTGGATATCTCTATGAATTAATTCATTCTTTTTATTTATGGTACTAATTTGAGCGTCAGAGGCGCAATAATTCTTTTTTGCAGGGTATATTTTTCAGTGTTTCAGGGCATTTTTCGAAACTGGAACAGAGGGGATCGATCTCCATAATTGGATCAATCACCCAAACCGAAGCTTTTTCAAGTTAAACTTGGCGGATCGATCCCGGCTATAGGATCGATCCCGGCTATAGGATCGATCCATTGGGCCTTTCTTTTTCGCAGGTTTACTTCGGCGGATCGATCCAAACCAATGGACCGATCACTTGGACTAATTTGCTGAAATCTGGATTCAGCCCAAACATCAGAGGACCGATCCAATTTTGTGGATCGATCCATGAAGCTGCTTGGTTTCTGGCTCTTATTCGGCGGATCGATCCAAAATGAATGATCGATCACCTGGACTTAAACGGCGCAGGTACTCTTTTACAGAGGATCGATCTCCTTGGATGGATCGATCACTTTGACTTACGGTATAAATAACCTCCCTTCTTCATTTTTACCATTTTTTCATTCGTCTCTGTTATCTGCTCTGTCTCTCTCTTTCGGCGACCAAGGTTCCTCGATTCCCAGGTTTGTTTTTCGCCTCTTCTCTTCAATTTCTTCCAAATTATTTGTTAATTGTTGCAAATTGATGATTATTGTTGCTTATTTGCTCGATTACTTGAGATTAAGTGCTTCTTCCTTTCTCTCTTAGGGTTTCTCGTTCTTCTCGTGCTCCAACCCTAGCCACCATGTCGGATCGTCGAGGCAGTAAACGTTTGCGCACAAAATCTCATGACGGTGAACCATCAACCCCAAGATGAACGATTTGTCTCTTCATTTGTCTTTCCGAGAGGTGATTCTAAACGCCTTTTCTATAGTGATTTTTTGAATCGCCCTATTTTATCACCGAAATCTGTTCTTCATTCCGTATTTTGTCATCTACCATTCCAAGATGCCACCATTTTCATTGATAGACTTGGTGTTACTTCTTTTGTTCGTGAGAATTTTCCTATGTTTTGTCCGAATCTAATTCGGTTGTTCTATACAAATCTTACTTTCAACGGACGGGTCCTCAAAACCTCCGTTAATGGCACCGACATTGAGATGACTCTCAAGGATATTGGTGAACTTTTTAAATTTTCTTTTGAGAGTTGTGATTTCCACAAGTTTGCATCTAAGGAATTCAAAACCTTTTCTTCTTATGACACCATTACCGAGGTGTGCCTTGAAAAAGTCCTTGGGCGTGAACGCCTAACCGTTGGAGGCCTTAAGCCTCATTTTCGAATTCTTCATTACTTCATTTCGAAAGTATTAGCTCCTCGTAAGTCGAGCCATTCCAAAATATTTTCATCGGACACTCGTCTTCTCTTCGTGTTTTTGAACAATATCAAAATTAAATGGGCAAAATTCTTTTGCAATAACCTTATTCTCATGAAGTCAAAAGGGTCTCTTGGGTATGTGTTCCCGATCATGAACATTTTGAGAGCTTTTGATGTGCCTTTAAAAGACATCCACGTCCAAAAGAACCACACGTGGTACATCGATGTCGCAACCTTCAACCGCTCTAATGTACCAAGGGCGTGCAAGAAGAAGAAGGTGATGAAGAAGAAGGAGAAGAAGAGGGTGAAGAAGAACATGACCCGGAGGGCGAACCGGCGCATGTCCAAGAAGCCGCTCAAGTGGAATCGACTCGGCATTCCTCTCCTACTCGGGTGTCACGCTCTACTTCATCGCGTCGCGCTGATCGTTCCATCCTTCAACGGATTTTAGACGCCGTGACTTGTACTCGCACGGATGTGGCGCATACTCGCATGGAAGTAACCATGCAAGGCCATCGTCTCTCACGGCTTGAGCAGGGATGACGGAGATAGAGCGACGACCATATTTCGGACCGCGTCACAGTTACAGTGGTGGATCTAGACCGTCGAGCTCACTTTGACTTCTCTCTCTCTTTATGTCATGACTTATTTATAATACATTGTTAAATGATATTATTTTATGACTCTTTTGGTGGATGATGATGTTCCTTTGAATGTTGCTAGTTATGGTTATTAAATATTAATTATGATTGTGTATTGATATCATTGTTGGGTTGGCAATATTGTTCTTGTTTAGAACATATTGTCCCTTTGTGGCATTTTTACTAGGAGTTCTCTTTTAAAGAAAACTTTTGCCATTTTTTTCTATCCTTCAAAATCCCGGCATCAATTAAGGGGGAAGGTTATCGGTTGATAATGCCAAAAGGGGGAAGGAAGGATAGTTGAGAAAACTTGGTTTTCAAAATCGTTTTTTTCGCTTATTACTCCGATTATTTTTTACTGCACTTCTCTAACCTTGCAGGGGGAATCAATTAAGGGAAGTATTTCTTGAATTATACTTTGCTTTTTCCTCAACTATGTTTGTCATTATCAAAAAGGGGGAAATCGTTGGACATGAGTTCAAACCCCTTTATTATTTTTTGGAATATTTTTTTGTTTTGATAAATGACAAACAGGATGATTAAATTCAATCGATATTCGAAAATTTATTTTTCATTTCGAGAAAAAGCAAAGAAGGGTATCAAGAAGTTTACGGTGATAAAAATCAACGCTCACCTCTACGCAGATTTTTTTTGAAGTGAAGTGAAGACTCCGAAGACTTTTTAATTTTTATTGAGTCTAGGAATTCTTGTAAGGATGACAATGATTTTTGCATAAACAAATTATTTTTGAGGGATAAAAATGATTATTTCTTGAGTCAGTTGAAAAATTATTTTTTCTCTGTCTAAAATTATTCTACTGAGTCAGTTTCAAAATAGTGTGTCAAAATTTCTTTAAAATACTTTTTAAGGATACACAAATTTTTTGTGGTAAGAAAAATATACTTTAAAGATTTTTCTTGTACATCGTTTGACACACAAAATATTTTTGGGACTCAATTTCTACACCAAAATTCAAATACTTAATTCAAATTTTGAATTTGAATTAATTCTTTTCAACCCATTTGATTTGTTTGTTTATGGGAGCCTTATGATATTCAAATTGTTGTCTAAAACAAAACATTAAGCTCCAAAATCCACCCCACTCGCACACATGCTTTGGGTCCTCCTTGTTTGGCCCTTGTTCGTTAGGGGATCGATAATCCTTCTTAGATCGATCACCTGTGCAGAGTGATCCAAGCCTGGATCGATCCAAGTGAATGGATCGGTCATATGTTTTTTAAGAATTTGTTCATAGGATCGATCCTTGAGTGTGGATCGATCCCTCGTAGCCCTGCATAAATCCATCTCCTGATTTTGGTTCCAGAGGATCGATCCCCTGCCTTGGATCGATCCCCTGTGGCTTTGATAGAAAATCTTTTTCGATCCATTACTCTAGATGATCGGTCCTTTGCCCTGGAGCAATCCCCAACGGTCCAATATGTCAAAAACACATCATCCCTACTTCCAACGGATTTATTTCTTTTCCCCTATAAATACACTCATCCTCCTTCATGAAAAATACATCTCTTGCACTCCAATATCTTCATTGATCAATATTCAATTCTTGCTTCCATCTTCCTCATCAAATATATTATTTTGAGAGTTAGAAATATTTTATTGAGTGCTAAAAATTTTGTCATCCATAGAGCATTAATTCTTCAACACTTCTTTGCTCAATTGTGTGAGCTTTCACTCTTGTGTTGTAAACTCAATCTCTTTTGAGTGTTGTTCTTAAGGCTTGTGTGACTCAAGTCTTGTTGTTGTAAGAAAGTGAAGCTTGTGTGATTCAAGTTCTCAAGTTGTACCGGTTTTTCAAGCACCCGTTGAAGCTTGAAGATTAGTAGGACTTTCGAGAGAGTCTCTCGGAGGACTGGACTAGCCACGAGGTGGTGAACCAGTATAAATCTCGGTGTTCTTCTCTCCCTTACTCTCTTTATTTATTCCTGTAATTTTATTATTTCACACACACGAAAAACGCACATTCTTGAAAACAACTCTATTCACCCCCCTCTAGAGTTGCACATTTGTCTAACAGGTTACTCCAACATCACTGTTGGGCTGGTTTAGCCAGACCCATGGCTGGTCAGTCATGCCATACGCCGATGTCAAATATCAATGTTCCCCAAAATAAAAACCAAGTGTTGAAAACATTTGTTTAATGTATTTTGCTAAGAAATCAAGTGAGACATCTTAAAAACCATGTCATTTAGGTAAAAACCACGGCTAGCCAAGTTTATGTTGTTTCGCATAACAAAAAACGAAAGGTCGTTTTTGAAGTGTTTTTGTTGGAGAACTTTTTAAATGTGCCCAGAAGTGAAAACCAACCATAATAAGTTGAAAACCACTTGGTTGGTTTGGATGCAAAAAACCAACGCCGATAGCCGAATGCCGAACACCGATTTCTGGAAATCAAATGCCGGTTTCTGAAAGCCGAATGCCGGATGGCGTGGTTTTTGGTTTGGGCGAACACCAAGTGTTTTAGGCTAATTTAAAACTTGTGAAAAAAAATTTTGAATATGCAAAAAGATATGTTAAAGCAATGAGCCTAGACATCGAAGTTTTAGAAGTTTGTGCTAGTCTTGATCACATTAAGACCGACTCAACTAATTTCTAAGTCTTTGTTCTTTGCTCAATTTGCTCTTGTTTTCTTGGCGGTTTGGCATTATCAAAACCTGTCATAAAACGAACACGGTTTAGTACGACATAGGCGTAAACCTGTGTTCCAACACTTGGTAACAGTTTGGATTTGCACTTTGTTAGAAAACGCTCTTTTCTGAGATGAATCCACACCAAGTCTCCCGGTTGGAAATTCGTGCTCTATCTCTTCTTGCTGATCCGGGCACTAACTTGCTCGTTCATGGCTTCAATCTTGTCTCGGACCGTGTTGTGAAGGTCCTGAATCTCCTTCGGTCTCTTGTCTGCTTCCTAACTGTATTTGGTATCCTTCATGATAGGATCAAGCTCAAGCAGGATCAAAGGGTTCGAACCATAGACAATCGTAAAGGGCGACAATCCAGTAGTCTTATTCGGGGTTTGGTTGTAGGCAAATTCAGCATGTGGTAGTAACTCTTCCCATTGTTCGATGTTCTTCTTGATGAGGGCTCGGAGAAGAGTTCTAAGGGTTCTCCATAAAGTCATCCAACAGTGGCTTAGGAATTTCGCGTCCCTATTCGAGATCATGCTTCGGGGAATGCCATGGAGTTTTACTATCTCTCGGAAGTAAAGATTAGCCAGTTGTGAAGCATCGTGGGTGGTCATGCATGGCACAAAATGCGCCATCTTTGAGAAGTGATCCACCATGACCATGATAGAATCTTTGCCTCATTGAGTCCTTGGCAGCCCGGTGATAAAGTCCAAGCTAACGTCCTCCCATGGGGCAAAGGGCACAGGTAGAGAGAGGAGTTTTCCTTGAGGCAGCGAATGGCTTTTGGCAAGGTGGCAAGTGTTGCATTGTTTGATGAAGTTCTCTATGTCTCGTTCCATCTTCCACTTCGTAATGACCAGCGAGGCCTCCTTTGTGGACTTCGTCAATGAGGGTTTCACGAACGCTGCATTTCGGGATGTAAAGTTGGTTTCCTCGTAAGAGATAGCCGTTATTGACAAGAAAGTCTCCATGGGGCCGAATGAGACACTTAGAATAAGTGTGTCTTTGAAGTCTTCATCCTCACTGTCTGCAAAAACTCAAAACCAACAAGTTTGGTACTAAGTACCGTTAGTAATAAATGTCATCGGGACAAGGCATTGACGCCCTTGTTCATGGTTCCATTTTTATGCTAGAAGGTGAAGGTTTGGATATATTCCACCCATTTAGCATACTTGTGTCGGAGTTTATGTTGCTCTTTGATATATTTCAAAGCCTCATGGTCAGAATGTAAGATAAACTCCTTGCTTATGAGATAATGACGCAAATGCTCAAGTGATCGCACCAACGCGTAGAACTCTTTGTCATAGGTGGAATATCGCCTCCTCGTATCGTTTAGCTTTTCGCTAGAGTACGACTGTTAAGTCACAAAATGTCATATTTTATTATCTCATTTCTTAGTACTTTTAAGACAATTAATATGTATTTTATACTTAAATAAGCTTGTTTTGTTCTATTTAGCATTTTAGGCTACTGTTTATATTTTATACATAAAATGCATGATTTTGAGCATATTTATAAATGACAATTATTTTGGAAGTATTATTTTAATTGACACAATTTTTAGATATATTTTGGAGTACAAAAATGTTGAAAAAAATAAAGAAGATGGATATTTGGAGCTCAAAAGCAAAGGAAGAAAAGGATTGGGCCAAGTCCAATCATCCAATGATAAAGCAAGTGACAAAGAAGATCAAAACAAAAAAAAAAAAGACGGAAGAAATGGAGAAGTCCTTCGCCAACAGGAGAAGACTAGCGGAAGAAACGGATCTACTCCTATTCGATTAAACCTCTTCAAAACTTTTAATATAAAAGGAGACAAAAGTCACACAATGAGGGAGGAGAGAACAGATCGGGAGCGAGAGCGGAAACGGGACAAGGAAAGCCGACCTAGGGTTTCGACCCTAGGTCCGGCGCGGCTCGGGGATAATTACTCCGGCGATGGTGGCGACAGTAAGGACGGCGACTGTTCAAAGTCTTGATTCCGGCAGCGACGACTGAGCTCTGGCCATGGATGTGGATGATGATGGTCTCTGGTTCTGGCGCCATTAACGAGCGAAGAAGAAACTCAGGGGAGCAATTTTCTCTTTTTTTTAACCTCATTCTTAAATTAAGACTTTCCAATTTATAAGTTTCTCAATTTATGAATTTGATTGTCAGTATTAAATATGTTTATTTTCAATTCCATGTTTGTTTATTGTTTAAGTTATATTATAAGTGTTGCATTGTTTGAGTGTTGATGTTTATTGTTTAAGTTATGATTTATTGATTGATTATTGTCTCTGAAATTATAAAACCTTCTTAGGCCCAATTGTTTGATAAAAGAGATTGACTCTTTGATTTGGCTGTTTTTATTGAATCTATTTGACTTTGAAGAGATTTTAGCTCTATGCTACTGTTAAATCTAAACTCAAAGAGGTGTTTTGAGAACTATTATTCACCAGATTTTACTTAAATTGGACCAAATTAGGATCGCGACCTAATCCAATTTAAAATGATATTCTTTTAAAGTCCAAAGTGCTTTTAATAGCCGAACTTTTCTAGAAACCAAGTGTCACTTGACTAGTACTTGCTGCCTCGTTAACTGGTTTTTGCTAATCAAGGTTCTCGAACCGATTTTGTTAAATAACCGTAGTGTTACTGCAAGATTGTTATGGTGATGTTTTCCAAAGATTTTAATGCGCTATTCTTAGTAGTAACTTAAGGGTTGGTCTTTGGGTTGCTAAGGATAGTAGGGTTTAGAGTTAGGGTTGGTCTTAACATGAGCTAATATGAATGGGAAAATAGGGAAGAACCGTTGGTGGACCTTTTCTTCAGCCTAACCCTGAGTTTAATTAGCAGTTTAATTTCAGAATCAAGGCATAATTAATTGATTAATCAGATTTGTTCAGTTTATTTTCTATTAAAAACTTTAAGTATTTTCAAAATGGTTTAAGTTAATTATTACTGTCTACGTTTTTATAAAGTTTAAATGTGCGTTTGTTTGTGTGTTTGTTTCTTCCTGAGTTTACTTCTGAGTTCGGCTGGCTGCTGTGGTCTTATCTCGTATCTGTTATCTATTATCCTTTATCTTTATTTTATTTGCATTTTTACCTTTTTAGAATTATCATTCAAAACCCCCCATATCTGTTAGTTTAGTTTTAGTTTTTAGTTTAGTTAGTTTTTATTCAATAAAAGTGACAAGTGAATTGGTTTTCGTAACTTAAAAAGTATCTTTCCTCGTGGGATCGACCCTTACTTGCCCTATCTATATGTTTTAATGAATTTTAATTCATAAAGGGGGTTAAGAGTTAAGGAAAATAATAAATTAATTTGTAGGTGCTGCGACACGCCTAACAACGACACCAGGTGTCCTTCTTGGGTTAGCACAGCTCCTATGCAAACTCTTGAGGCATCACTTTCAACCTTGAATAACTTGTCGAAACTAGGAAGGGCTAACACGGAGGCATGTGTTAATCGTTTCTTATTCGTCTCGAAGGCTTGTTGTGCTTTGGAGTTCCACTCGAACTTTTGATTTTTGGTCAAATAATCAGTGATTGGTGCCATGATGGTGCTAAAATCCCTCACAAATCTTCGGTAGAAAGAGGCTAGTCCATGGAAGCTCCGAACTTGCTGCATAGAGGTGGGGGTCGGCCATTCCTTAATGGCTTGGGTCTTCTTCTCATCAACCTTTATTCCTTCACTTGAGATAAAGTATCCTAAGAACTCCGTCTCTCGAGCAAAGAATTGGCTCTTCTCGAGGTTCCCGTGCAACTTTTCGTCGTCCAACTTCTTAATCACCAAAGTGAGGTGACTAACATGCTCTACTTCACTTTGACTATAGATTAGAATGTCCTCAAAGTAGACAACGACAAAATGACCTATGAATGGCTTCAAGACTCGATTCATGAGTCTCATGAACGTACTCGGGGCATTGGTTAACCCGAATGGCATGACCAACCATTCGTATAACCCAAACTTCGTCTTGAACGCCATCTTCCACTAATCTCCTTCAAAGATGTGAATTTGATGATAGCCACTTCTAAGATCAACTTTTGAAAAGATCTTAGAACCTTGTAGTTTGTCCATGTCCTCCAAACGTGGGATTAGATACCGATACTTGATAGTAATCTTGTTGATAAACCGACTATCACAACACATATGCCACGTCCCAATCTTCTTTGGCACCGCCCAATCCACCCTATTGTCGCAACCGCTAAATGTAGTACCACACCACAACCGCTAACCCCATCATCTATGTCAGCCCTCACCATCGCTGCTAGCCCCCACCACGATCGCTAACTTCCCACCACTGTAAATCCCATCATCGCCCGCACCTGCACCATCTCCGCCACCCTCTCTGTCACCGCCAAACCTCCCAATAACAGATCTGGAAGAAAGAGAAGGCAAAAGAGAAGAAGAAGAAGAAGAAGAAGAAGAAGAAGAAGAAGAAGAAGAAGAAGAAGAAGAAGAAGAAGAAGAAGAAGAAGAAGAAGAAGAAGAAGAAAAA
>OOIL02005151.1:40430-50996 GCA_900332095.2 Cuscuta campestris | reverse complement strand
ATTATTATATTTTTTTAAAAAATCTATTTTGACTATTAGCATTTAGCAGACAAACAAATTTGAGTACATATGGCTAATGAGGAATGGGCCAAATGGCTTTTATGCTACTCCAGGAGAAAAATAATATCACGTAAATGGAAAACATAGATTAAACAATACTCCCATTATTTCGTAAATAGAAAAAAGTCAAAAAACTGATTTTAAATTCTAAATTTTTAACTTTTAAGAGAGAGTTAAACATGAGTTACGTCCAACTGAAGATGATGAATTAGGATTAGCAAATCCACTATTGTGCTTGTTTCTTAGGTTCCAAAAATCGAAACTTTTCTTGTGAAAAATAAAGAATTGTAGCTGTCAAAAGCCAGACCCAAAAAATTGTACCTAGACCCAAATATAGACCCAAATACTCTACAAGTCTACAAAGAAAATACTCCCTAATTGTATAATCTAATGGAACCAAACCCAAATAAATGTGGCTGTCAAAAACAAAGGAAAGAAAACAAAAAAAATTGAACCTCAACTAGACAATCGGATCGGGTAATCAGATCGGGTTTGCTAGAAGGTTTGGAGTTCGCCGTCGTTTTGGCCGCATCGCACCAGGAGCGTCCTCAATTTCGGGATCCGTCCTTGTGGAAGACGCCAACGAATCCATCACAGCCTAGACGTTTCCGGTTCGCCAATTGCCGTCCCCGCCGGCGATTCCGCCCCTGCTTCGATTCCGGCGCGCGAGACGGCACAAAATTGCCGGAAGACGCCAACGATCAGCGGAGAAAAGTCGAGATGGAGAGTCGACTGATCGAGAGAGGGTGCAATTAGGTTTAACGGGTTTGAGTACAGTATTATTTGTCTATTTGATATTTGAGTAATAAATAAAAATATAAAATCTTACTAGCTAAGTTTAGAGTGCTTAACCCGTCGGGTCAGACCCGACCCGACCCAAAATTTTAACGGGTCTTCGGGTTCGGGTCATTTCGGGTTCGGGTCACAAAAATCATGTTCAAAACCCGCTAATTTCGGGTCGGGTTTCGGGTAAAAAATGGGTCGGGTCATATTTTGCCAGGTCTAAATATAAACATTAATTTCAAAACACGTAGTACTCATTCTGACAAAGGTAGTACTCATTTTAAAATAAAGAAATACTCATTTTACACATTTATCTATTATAATTATAATAAATAGCGTAATGTTCATTCTTAAAAAAACAACACTCATTCTCAAATAAGGAAATACTCATTCTGAAATAAAGTATTGTTCAATTCTTTCGCAATTAAACATTTCAGTACCATCTTCAACTTCTTCACTGCTACAGATCTTCGTCTATCCTATTCATTCCAATCCTTCAACTTTTAGTCCCACGTAGGGTTTCCATAAAGCCCCCGGCCTTTGTCGTCCCATCTCCTTCACCGGCTTCTTCGATCGTGACGCTTCTCTCCTCTTCGCGAACTTCATCGATCCTGCATCTACTCTTCAACTTCTTCAGTCCCACGTAGGGTTTCCATAAAGCCGCGGGCCTTTGTCGTCGCCTCTCCTTCGCCGGCTTCTTCGATCGTGACGCTTCTCTCCTCTTCGTGAACTTAATCGATCCTGCATCTGCCGCTCATTTCCACCGGCTGTACGGTTCTTCCCGTACAGCCGGCTTTACGATATAATTTGCGAGAAAACATGACCTTAACTATAATATGAATGAATTTAGCAACACCTAATAAATAAAGGAAAACCCTAGATATACTGTAACTTGATATACCCCAAGTGTAGACCAGCTTATCAGAGCATCAACAATGGCAAAGCGAAAATAGAATGCCACACGGTGACATGGAACATTTTAACTAATAAAAAATAGTCCAGTCAGCGTGTGGCAAGAGAATGACAAGAGAATGGAGTGACAAGTCCTACAATGGCAAGTCATTATTTTTATCACTTATTTACATTTTTTTATGTTTTTTTAAACATAAAAAAATATTTTTATGGGTTATTTTATTAAAAAATTATTCTACTTTCTTGTACATTTTTTTCATAAAAAATTTTAAAAAAATGTATTTTAATGAAAAAAAATAAAAAAAGAAGGATGAAGTGCCACACTCATGCCTCACCAAGCAAGACATTTTGGCCTTGCCATGCCATGATATGAGTGGAAGAAGATGACGTGGCAGTGCAAGACATCTTTTTTACTTACCATTGCATATGCTCTCACAGACACACATGAATACTATTGTTTGTGTCTCTGGAATGACACCCCACAAACCCCATAAATAAAAGATGATATTCCCTATATCCGGTTTTACGTAATACAACTCCTTTTGAGTTTTGACCATCAAAACTGAAACTGTCGAACTCTTGTGCTAAAATGATCTGGTCGAGGGACGAGGGTAGAGACCGATCAGCTTCAGTTGCGAGGGAAATTGAAATATTTCGAATCACAAAGCTAACTCCTACTCCGCATCTTTAATCCTGCTCTTCAGTTTTCAACCCCATTCATTCCTTCTGGAACCTTGTCCACCACTTCCATTCTAGGGTTTGAAAGCAGACTACGGCTATCTGATTTTCTGCGTTTTCGATCGGAACATCGAAGCATTGCAGGAACTTAAACAAGACCTAATTCTCAATCCGTCACATTTCTAAGCGGCCACTCTTATTTATTTTTGTGTAGTTTGGGATTGGCTTCTTGCACAGAGAAGGGAGGGAGCAAGGTGGAGGGCTGAGCCGGTGGAAATATTTATTTACTTATTGTATTGGGAAATACGGGAGAGCTATGGTTGCTCCTGCCCGGTCGTTGGGTTCTCTTGGCTATGGCGCGGGTGATGGCAGTGGCTCAAAGGTTATCACGACGACCACTTTGAAAAGGAAAACTCCATCCGAGCTACGGGTAAAACCATAAGCTGCCCCATTTAAACAAGAGTAGGAAAAACATGCCTCTAAAAGTTACTCGTATTTGATTTCTAAGCAATTGATCCATCATTTTCACATTTCTGTATACTTTCTCATTATTTACTATACTACTCACCTTTTGTGCCATTTGATATGGAGTATATCTCTATGCTTTGAATTCAAAGCTGTTGTTATTTGAATGGAGTGGGTAAATTGATCCATCATTTTCACATTTCCGTATACTTTCTCATTATCTATTATACTACTCACCTTTTGTGCTATTTGATATGGAGTATATCTCTATGCTTTGAATTCAAAGCTGTTGTTATTTGAATGGAGTGGGTAAATGTAGCAGTAGCACCATAACTGATTGAATGAGATGTGCAGAAGTGATAGAAATGATCAGTTAGTTTTATCACAAGATGTTATCTTTTTCCCTTATTGTCAACCTTTGATTGGTCTTTACCATAGCACTTCTACCTAATAGCGGAGAATAATGAAAAAATTGATCACGCCTCATAGATTATGCCTATATGACAGGGTGAGCAGCTGAAGCGAAAGAATATCGAGGAACACATAGATGAATCACCAGATTCAGTTATTGACTGTGCAAGGTAAACTTTATGCTCATTTGAGTTTTGCACTAGTTGTGTAATGCTATGACACTTGCTTATTGTTTTGTAGGAATAATGATTGGGTCATTCCTGGATCAAAGAAAGCCGAAGCACCAAAAAACCCAAGATACATCAACACTAAGATGAACGAATTATATCCTATAAGGAAGAAAATCATCCAGCTGAGGTTGCTCTCCAGAAAAGATCATTCCAAGGTTTTAACCTTACCTTTTGATTGCAGTATGAGTGTTTATTTGCCTAAATTCATGTTACTGATTCCATACTTTAAGCACCGTTTAAATAACATTTTAGCATTTCTTTCAAAAAAATAACATGAAGTCGTCCTTAATTTGTCTAGGGTTGAAGGTGTGGTTTTTTAGTTTTTAGTGTCTGATTACTCTTATGCGATTGAATAAATACTGAAGCTACCTGATTTGTCTGTTCACTCGCAGGATTATATTCCAACAAAGGACAGTGGCAGCTATGAGAGTTTGACTGGTTCTTCAAAATTGGGTCATGAGAATCAATTACAAGCTCCAAGGTAAATTAAACAGGATGGTGAATTGAAGACATTAAGTTCATTGCTCATGATGCATTATTTTCACAATCCTGGATATTTATATCTCTTCAACTATCTTTTGCAGGGCTAAAACAATCCAAAGATTTACCACAAGTGATAAGTGTACTGAAAGTACATTTTGCAATGTCACAGAGCTGTCAGTGGGCAATGAAAAACTATCTAGCTTGTCAAATGTGGACATGGTATCTGTTCTGAACTTATTTTCTTCTATCTTGCTGTTATCGAGTTATTTCTCCAACAAGTATAAAATTTCATGGCTGTTTTGTAATGGTAGGATAAAGCTTTAAAGGGGTTTGCTGCCCATGAACCAACTACTGCATCAAATCCATGTTCCGAGTCTTCCCAACACACAGATTCCTCAGGAGTGAAAAACCTTTGCTCTGAATTTCATGTACCTTGCAAGAAGACCCCTCTAGATATGACATTGAAAACTACTATGCGGCTTGTAGCCTCGAGTTCTGTCAGTTGGTCAGTACACTTATTGTTGTCATGATGGTATCTAAAACTATGTGGTAAAGATTATGCTAAAATTATTTGATGACTGATAGTATACCTTAATTTATTTTTGATGTTTTGGATATAAAAATATTTCAGGCTCATTTTCCACTGGTGTAATAAAAACTGGAGATGTTATTAAGAAGTTTGATTTCATCTCTGTCTTCATATTGATAAATGATTCTGTGTATGCTTCTTTAGGTTTCATAGGTTGGTTAATTGTGGATCGTTCAATAGTTTGTCGCAGTATGCCTCACCTGGTTGTTCAGGTCCAAATATGGCATCATCAGTACTGAACTCCAATACTCCATCTCTGAACTCATTGGATATACATTCATGGGTGTATCCACAATCTCCACTACCTCCTTCGGTTATATCCGCATTAACTTTATCTGCATCCCAGGAAGGTGATTGATATAGATGACTTCTTTGATGCACCCTTTTCTATTATTGATTTTATTTGCATTTTTTTAATTTTTCCATGATTTTAATGTACTAAAGGGAAATTTGATATCTGGAGCAACCGGCAACAAGCATGGGAGGATTCATTCAGAAGCCTTTATTATATGCTTCGCAAAAAGAAGTGTGACATTTTCTATGGTATTATTTCTTTGCTTATGTGGTAGTAATTTGCAAGACACAATACGTGTTTGTCTTTGGCCAATTTATGTTGCTGAAATTTATGAAATTTAACTTCAAATTTTATTGTGTATCACATATCCTACCTTTTCTCCTAATTTTCATTTTCCTATGTGCCATGTTTTCCATAAAGTTCTTTTCTTGTTTACTTTCCATAAGCTTGAATGTTCATCCTCTTAGGTGCCTACTCTCCATGCTTCTACTTGCTTACACTGATCAATCATAGAAACTAAGCTATATGCATCCTTGTTGTTTTTGTGATTTGTCAAACCTCACAAAAACTATAGTTTTGAAAGGCATTTGCCTTCTTTTTTGCCCGGGGCGCTTGAGGCAGTGAGGTGATTGGTCATCGCCTCCAGAGAGTCAAGCTAGGGGAGTTCCGTGATTGCCTCAAACGTCTGAAATCTGGGTGATGGGCGGTGGAAGGCGTTGCCTGACATAGGGTATATGGCTTGGACCGGGGCTGACTTCATTAATGTTAACCCTCTGTTTGGATGAGAAGAAATGGGAGGGAAAGCAAGTGCATGGTAATAAAACACACATTATGAAGCATTTTCTATTGTTTGTTTTGGAGTGAAAATGAAGGAGGAAAGAAAACAACTTGGGATCCCACAAAACAATTTTCTCTATAACATTGGAGAGAGAGAGAGAGACCCTTATTTAGGGTATCCTGCACAACCCTCCAATGTCGTCCAGCTGACCAGCCAAACCCCCTGTCAAGCCCTTCTGCCATTCATCGGGCACCCAAACCCTTGCAGTCCTAACCTCCTAATCCATCGTCATCCCCATTGGTGTCCACTGTCTATCCGCTGCCCAGCTTCAGTTCTCCACAAACAAACCACGTTTGAATTTAAAATTGAGCCAAGAAATTTCAGATCTAGAATTTAAGAAGAAATCTAGTTGTTGGAGATATAGATCTTGATAAGAAATCCAGCGTTGTAAAGCTTTGGAGATCTAAAGGGGAAGGGAAGACATGAAGGTGAAGTGATTAGGTTTGAGTAAAGATGAGAAGGGGTGCTTGAGGGCAATATATGCCCTGTCATATCATTTTTTGTTACCTTAAAAGGAAAGTGGACAAATCTTGTAGGACGACCAAAAAAGGATTATTGGACAAATACTCCGGGACAGAGGGAGTATGTATTATTACTAACATAGAGGTGCTATGTTAGTTGCGCCTCATGTTCATGATGCACATGCTTCAATGGCGCATCAAAGTGCCAAGGGTCCCTTTGTGCATGTGTATGCATCGCACTTTAAACAAGTATATATATATGTGTGTGTGTGTGTATGTATATAAATGTATACACATACTCCCTCAGTCCCATATCTTTCTTCACGGGAACTTTTATTTTTTTGTGTTTTTTCATCTTGTCACTACTTGTTTTATTGAACTTTTGATGTAGTTTTTAAATATGTAAATTTTATTTTTATATCTATACCAATATTTAAATAAAATAGATTGAAAAAATTTGGGATTTTTCTTCGTTTTGCGCAATGTAACGAAAGATATGGGATGGAGGGAGTATATATATGTGTTCTTCAAGTTTTTTCTTTGGTTGCCTTTTGGTGGGTTGCCTCGGGCCTCAAAAAACTACATCTCGCCTCTTGCCTTCCAAAACTATGACTACTAAGGACTTTTTAGAACTTGGAACTATCATAGATGGACATTTTGGATAACCTCCAAGCCTACGCCAATTTGTTTTCTTTTATCAAATTCTATTTTGTATCAAAATCACAGTTGAGGCTCTTTCTGTTTGTGCGGTTTTATTTTGGATATCTAAAATGGAAAAACAACAATCTCCACTAATGCATTCCTCTATGCTTCAATGTGCAGTTTGCTTTTCACAGTTTGTTGTCATGTTTATTGGAACTGATAGTTTGAAGGAAAATAGACGTGTCTGCAATGCTTATATATCCCAGTCAACAGAGGGTTTACGGGCACATCTCAAAGAAAATGTATGATCTGTCTACTCTCTCTCTCTTTCTAAATGAGAATGAACCTTAACCATTCGATCAAGAGCATCCAATGGCTATGCATTCAACAGCTTTAAAAAATTAACGATCATGCCTTTATGGTAATTACAATTGGTGATTGAGATAAAATAGGTAGAGATTAAGATTAGGGGCAAATTAATAAATAAAATATGCATTAAAATTAATAACAACTCCCTCCGTCCCAATTTATATTGTCTATTTTGGTTTACGATGTTTGACTAAAATGATTTTCTAATTATTTTATATGAAAAATGGTGTAGAATTAAAAAAATAAAAATTACATATTAATATACTACATCAAAAGATCTACAAAACTAGTGGTGACATAATTATTTTATTTTATCAAATGACTACCAAAAAAAAAGAAAGAAAGTGAATGAAGTTTGACCATGTGAATAGTAAATATACAATTTATTTAGGGATGGAGGAAGTACTAGTCTAATAATGATGCACTAACCGGGGAGTTTGTCGAGTTGTACTAAGTAATTAATTGACTATATGTATATACGAAAATTATATAATATTATAATACTCCGTATTAATTTCATTAATTATTTTACTGCACTATTTATTTTTTTACTTGTATATGATTATTTGTACACAAGTTCTTCCTTTTGTCCTTTACAAATAATATGTTGTTGGAAATCTTTCGTCGAGATCTACCCAACGATACCAATAGTGAATATAAAATTTTGATATTATCTTCTTCTCATATTTCAAAGTAAGAACACTAAAATTTATAAATATTTTTTATTATTTATTTTTAACCAAATAAAGTACTCCATAGTAGCCTTAAAAAAATCCATATTATTTTCTAAATGGCTTTTCGAGACGTCTCTTAATGTTACTTTCTTTGTCTCAAATTAAGACTCCGAGTTTGACTCGACATGATATTTTAAAAGAGTGACATTATATGGTTGAAAATGCGTCTAATTTAGAAAGAATTTTTAATATCCCGCTTTTCTGAATTTATCATGGAGAAATGCACTTTGATATCCATTGTTACTGATCTAATGCGAATGCACTATAATGACTGATATATGCACTATGATTTCTACTTTATATTTTATTCAAATTTTATTCTATTTTATAGATGAGTGATCAAGTATTAACTCTTTAGTGACATTGTATGTGATGAAAAATGCATGAAAATGCGTTGTGTTCATAACAAGTAAAATAAAAATTTGAGAAATAATTTGCCTATGCTAGATTAGAACCCACATTGGTAGTACATACCTTTCTACCATTTGAGTTAATAGGCAACAATTTGTTTTCAAAGAGACTCACACTTGGACATATTAAATATTATATATGCATTTTAATCTTTTAAAATTGGCATCATTGAATGTCTTTCTAACAAATATTCAAATGTATCAAAAAACATTTTAAATGCATCATTGTTTGGAGAAAATTCACCATCAATGCATCAACTTTGATTCTGAGAATGCATAGTAACAGAACGCATTATCCTTTACCTTGATTTAGGGAATGCATTGTCTTCTCATGTAAATGCATTACCTTGACTCTGATAATGCAATACATAGTGAGATACTACATGATGCAAATCAGAAAACACGCATGAAAGAACTGAAATAATTATTCTTTCGATATCCAAAAGAGAAGTTACTGTATACTAAGTACTAACACCATTCTTGCGTAATCTTGATTTTTATTCAACTAGAAAAAACGAACCCATAATATAGATGCATCAAGGTAGTTTTGTGCGCATACATATATTTCAAGTATTTTCTTAAGACCTTATGAACTCATTTAAACTGGTGAAACCATGTAGTATTCAAAACTCAAAAGAACTCTACAGTATAGGAAATATGCACTGTTTGAGTTGCAGCATGCAGTGTTCCACGAAGTAATCTTTGATCAATCAGATTTCAATTGCAAACTCTCCAATTTCAAAGGAAATAGCACTGTACCATATACATATGTGAAGAAGCATTATAAAAAAACATTATATAGAAACACAGTGCCTCAATTCATCCTTCATGCTAAACAAATCAATTGAAATACGACATTTTGAAGAATACAGTGCCTTAAATCACCCTCCACGCTGAACTCTTACACAAAGCATACGAAGACACCTGAAATCATATCTAAAATATTGTACAAAGTATACATTAATCTCTTGCACAACGGTAATCTATTGCACGCTAAAAACACGATTTTGAAGAATAAGAACAAACCTGAACTCATATCTAATTTTATGAATGTCCAATTCAATACTCTTGCACAAAAACCCTAATGAGAATTTGGTGGTGAATGATTCCATTCTAATAACAGGGTGATTAATAGAATGAAAATCTTGAAACGTAGAAGGAAAGAAAATAGTGATGATATTGGAATGTCAGAAATGATCTGCGATAATTGAGCGTAAAATAGTCTTTGTTGATTATATCGCTGAAAGAAAAAGAAAAATGAACGTGGGTGCGATAGATTATCACTAATTGTGACAATTACTACTCATTCTCGTTTCTTACATAAGATTACATATTCTCACCCGAATCAAATTATATATATATATATATATATATATATCGGTAAGTCTAAAATGACACCAGTGCTACTGGTGTCATTTTAGACTTACCGTGTATGTGTGTGTGTGTGTGTGTATATATATATATATATATATAGACACACACACAGAGAGAGAGGGGGAGAGAGACATACACACATGCATACACGCACCACACACACTGGGTGAACCTAGACTAAAATATGCAGTCAGATTTATAACTTATACCTTTTGTCGTATTTGTTGATAGTCTCTTTACTCTCTTATTCTGTCTTCTAGAACACTTTTGTAACTTGTAGAATGCATTTGTAAAAGGAAATTCTCAAGTCTGAGGTGTGATGTTGATAGTGAATAGCATGCAAAAAGGGTCAAAAGTGATTAATTGAGGTCGTGATGAGATTGCAAGAAAAAAGAAAGCCGTTAGCACTGCAGGATATGTCGATTTCTTATTAACTACACCCTCCACCCATAACTAAAGGCACAGATACTATTTGGGATCTCAATAACTTTTCTTTATTTATGTGTTTTCATTGATCATTTGATAAAATAAAATAGTCATGCCCCCTCTTGTTTTGTAGAACTTTTAATAAAGCTTTTAAATAGGTATGTTTCATTTTTATTTCAGTACTAATTTTTAAATAAAATAATTTTTAAAAGGGTGGGGTTTTGTCTTGCAATCTGAACGTGCCTTTAGTTATTGGATTGAGGGAGTATATTGGATATAGAAGCTATTACAAAATCTGCATATGAAGTTTGAGAGCTTTCTTAGTATTAATACCTAGGAACTTGACTTGTTTATTTCTTAAGTTGTAAGTTGAAACATCCTAACAATGAAAAATGCTGAGCTCTTG
>OOIL02005151.1:9775-31956 GCA_900332095.2 Cuscuta campestris | reverse complement strand
TAAACAAAATACTCCTTCTGCATATTAAAAAGTAATAAATTGAGAGAGAGAGAGAGAGACACATGGAGATGTACTGACTTGCATCTACTTGCTTTCCTTCTCCATACAAGTAAGGACCGGATCCACTGAACAGAACAACAAAATAGAGAAACAATAAGCTGAGATGTGTAAGGATATAGCATCAAACCATAGTGGCAGATAGTCAAAACAAAACGAGCAATGCATCCCATACCCACCCCCTGATTTAACCGCAACATGAGCCTTGGACTCTCCCACGCTATTGAGATAAAGCCCCGGGTAAAGAGGGGGAACGGGCGCTAGTGCATATCTTCCAGAAGAAACAAACATAGAATATGCAGCTTCTCGATAAGACAGTAATAATATGTGATGCACGTAATGTAGTTCGGTTCGTTAATGCCAAACTACACTTTAGATTTGAAGGGATAGAGATGACACATGAAGTATGCAGCATTCTATATATAAAAAGGTTTAAGTTGTGATAGAGCATGGCTGCAGCCAAACAAGAAAAATCCTACCCTAAGTGCTGTATCGGTATCACAATCCTAATATAGCGCGGCTAATGTGAAATGGCAGTGCATGAGATCAGTCTTTACGCAGAACAATCCATATAACAAGTCAGCTTTTATATTATGGGATCTAACAGTCCTGCATTTCCCTCTCTTTCTACCCTTTCAAATCTCAATACCGATTTTGAATATCTGGATTAAACAGTCATCAGAATGCAAAAAATGAAAATATAAAACAGAGTATTCCAGATGAACTTATGGAATATAATTACAATACCATGGATATTGAGGTGAATGAAAGCATTCCAGGTGGAGATGGCCTCCTCACATATGCCCCCCTTGCTGGTGACATGTCCTTGCACAATTGCTGTGCTATCTCCTTCAGTAACACAAGCTGTGCTTTATCAGTCCTCAATGAAATGATTGACTGTCTCATTGACTCCCTATCAGCCTCGAGTGCTTGGAGTCTCATATACAGCTTCTTGATATCTGGATCTTCCAAATTCGTATAACTCAAGGAATACCTCGGGGAGGTAATGAAATCATCGCCACCTATTCCCGCAGATGCCTTCACATCATTGTGTGATACACTCTGATGAATGGAATCAATTGTGTAAACTCTGTCACTCATCACATCTTCGTCAACTTGTGATTCATTACTATCCACTTTCCTCAAGTTTGAATGCTCGTAGGGTTGTGGGAATTCTGTCCATTCACTACCCGTTGAGAACTTCCTTACAAGTCTAGGCCTGTGAGGAGACTTTTGATCAACTATCACCTTTTCAAGGACATCTGGGTGACTGATTGTAGGGCTCCTCTCCAATTGGTTAATCCTACACTCCAAATCTCGCAGATGGTCATTTGATCGAGGGGTCTCCCCAAATGCATGTTTCTCAACATCCACAATCTCGTTTTCAACCTCGGAGCAAACTTGATTCTCATCCAAGCATTTCAGTGGGGGGTAATCATATGAAGCAAGTTCAAATTCTCCGTCCAAAGTCCCCAAGTCCCTTCCTTTGTTGTCACACTCTCCTCCGTCCACCTCAGATTCTGTCAGCCCAAAACTTAGCATCCTGTGTTTGTACATTTGCACCGCGCAGGTCAAAGATTGAATGGTTTGCTCCCTCTTATACAACAATTCCTCCAAGGCATCCATCTCATGTTGGTCATGTACCATTTTTTCATCAGTAAATCTTTTAAACTGTGTGTATTCCATCTGAATCTCTGCCTTTTCTCTTTGCAGCCTAAGGATCATTGACATTGCTTCATTAGCTGCGGACGAGGACGCATTTCTCTCCTTTTCCAATTCAATGCTCAAATCCAATATTGTCTGTTGCTGCTTGCTGACCATCTCACGGAGGGCGGCACATTCATTTTCAATGTCAATACGTGCCGTATGAGGTAAGATGACATCGTGCTCATCGTACTTGCGTTTCATGTTGCGGGCCCACGTGCTATAAAAGGATCCCTCCATCTTTGAACAGCTGCTGCACCCACAATCACAGCATTTGACCGGACTAGCTGACCTTGGGGACGCGTTTTCAGAATCCATGGAGTAATGCGCAATCAACCACACCCCAAACAATGAATTTTTTATTTTTATTTTTTATAAATAGTTATCTCAAATATATAATCAGCCTAAGAAGATCATAGCTCCACCCCTTCCTATTCAATTATAAGCAACGCATGTCCCTCAACAGATANCGGGCCCACGTGCTATAAAAGGATCCCTCCATCTTTGAACAGCTGCTGCACCCACAATCACAGCATTTGACCGGACTAGCTGACCTTGGGGACGCGTTTTCAGAATCCATGGAGTAATGCGCAATCAACCACACCCCAAACAATGAATTTTTTATTTTTATTTTTTATAAATAGTTATCTCAAATATATAATCAGCCTAAGAAGATCATAGCTCCACCCCTTCCTATTCAATTATAAGCAACGCATGTCCCTCAACAGATACGCCAATTTTCCCAATCCTCGATCACAATACACAATTGGTATGGAAATTCCTGCAAAACACCAAAAAGAGCCACGATTTAACGTAAAAATAATCCTAAATTCCAGGCAGGTAAAGCGTAGAATATGAATTGCGGTATACCCGGAAAAGGACGAGGAAGAGAAATTGATGTGAAATTCTCCCGGGAAACGCAAATTATTACAGTACAAGGTTTCTCCCCGGAATCGGAAAACTTCAGGGAAAAAAAAAAGAGGGGACGTAAGAGATGGAAGGGGGAGAAAAGATGAAGAAAAAAACGATGCGGGGAAATAGAGATTGCCTAATTTTTCTCTTTGGCTGCTGGATGCGGATGATGACCCACCGGTTTTAGTTTGAAAATAGAGATTTGACAGTAATGTACGTTCCGCATTAACGCCGATTGGTTGACTTGGCCTGGTACAAGGAACTGTTTGGCAATTTCTGAATAGCTAAGTGCTGAACCAATAAGTAATCTGAACCATTAAGTACTGAATTAATGCCGATTGGTTGACTTGGCCTGGTATAAGGAACTCGTTCCGTTCAACTTATTTTTTATTATTTTTTCTTAATTTTATTAAAATCAGATCAGATCAGATCGAATTAGATCAGATCCAATCAGATCAGACCATATCAGATCAGATCCCTCAAGAATTATTATTATTATTATTATTATTATTATTATTATTATTATTATTATTAAAAATGAAAAAGAATAAACTTTAGAAATAAGTTAAATAGAAAACTGATAAAGTAATCCTTAACTATTAGACGTTGGAAAAATTGTTTTTAAAATACATTTACAATGTCATCTAATTCTAATTTTATTCCAATGTATATATGAACTAATTATTATAATACTAAATCAATATTCTTATTTCACAAAAAAATAATCATAAAATAAAAAATATTATTACATTAAAATATGAATGATTATTCTAATATATGAATTAACTAATTTTAGTTTATAAAAAATAATAATAATATAAAAAATATTGATTATATTATAATATGAATTATCATTACTATTTTTAAACGTTATTATAGTCAAATAAAATTAGTGATTTTAATTTTAAATCAAATCATACTTAGGAAATGCTTGTTTCAGCCTCTTAATGGTTCAGAGTCTGAATGGTTAAGACCTCTTATCTAAATTGATCAGACATTTGTCTCTGAATAGTTAAGCAATATACTAGCTCTTAATTGTTCAGACCTCTTACTGGTTCAGCACTTAATGGTTCAGACCTCTTATTGGTTCAGCACTTACCGATTCAGAAGTTGCCAAACAGCCCCTTAGTATATTTCTTAACTATTTAGAGACAAATGTCTGATCAATTCAGATAAGAGGTCTTAAACATTCAGACTATGTATAATACTCCATCCGTCCTATATCTTTCTTCCCGTTGCGCAAAACGAAGAAAAATCTCAAGTTTTTTCAATCTATTTTATTTAAATATTGATATAGAAATAAAAAATAAAACATACATATTTAAAAACTACATCAAAAGTTCAACAAAACAAGTAGTGACAAGAATATTTTATTTTATCATATAGGCCATGAAAAAACACAAATAAATATAAATTCCCGTGAAGTTGGAATAGTGTTCTGGGAAGAAAGTTTTAGGACGGAGGGAGTACTTAACCATTCAGAGGCAAATGTTTGAACCATTCAGACATTTGAACCATTAATAGGCTGAAACAAACAGCCCCTTAGTCTTTGGAACGTTTCATTTGAGTTTTTCAAATCAAAATTAAAATATTTTAGTCATAAAATTTAAAAAATAATATTTTGAACAATAATCTGAATATAATATCATTTGATATTTTCAAAAATATAATTTTGAAATATCATATTTCCTCTATCCAAAATTTATCATCTCGTTCATTATCTACATGGTCAAACTTGATTAACTTTGCTAGTATGTTTTTGTTTTTTAATTGACAAAATAATATAGTCATATCACCTCTAAATTTGTAGATTCTTTTTAGTTTTTAAATATATAACTTATATTTTTTTAATTCTACACCATTTTTCATATAAAATAATTTGAAAATAACTTCAGTCAAACATCATAACGCGCAAATTAATAAGAAATGTACCGCAATAAGAGTAAAATATAGGCTTTATACAAAAAGTAGGACCTAAAAGATAAAATCCTCTAAATAGGATTTATTAATATAATCGTATCCTAAACTTATTTCAATACTCTCCACTGCTTCGATATTGATCGATCTACTCGATTTTCCCATTTACTTCCTTTCTCAACCATATTTACTTCGACTCCCATCGTCACCACAACCCGCTACAGCGATCACCATCGCCCACCTCCTTCACCGCCTCTATATCTATCCACTAGAGTTTTCTTTTTCTTTTTTCTTACAGCGTCAAGAAAGATACATATCCAGCTGGAAGGTCCGGCGTAGTGCTCTACAATGCCGGAAAGACCGAGTCGATGTGAAGCTCAACAAATTCATTTGGAGCAAGGGGACCTGAAGTGTGCCGAGGAGAGTTTGTGTTTGCATTGCGAGAAAAAGGAATGATAATGAAGATGTTAAGGAAGAACTTTACTCACTCGTCACTGTTAGTGAGGTTTGAGAGGGACTCAAGGGCTGAGGCACTACCATCATTGAGCATGATGATTGAATTAGCTATGAATGATACAATGACATACTTGTTCTTAATCAGTACTATATTTGGGGTTATGTTTTTCTCTTTCACATTATACAGTGGCATATTTGTAATTATTAGAGACTATGTTTAGCATTGTGGTATTATTGCGTTGTATAAAGAGTATTTTTCCTTAACAGTCATTGTAAGACTATAATACTAAGGCGACAACGGCAGATTTTGGTGCTGTTGGAGATGAAGGAGGTGAGCTTGGAGATGTGGGAAATCATTAACAACACTCGGTCACACGGTGCGAGGAACGACGATAGGACGTGGGAAAATGCTGGTATGTCGGCCGCAACTGAGATTGGTTTGTGATGTGGGAAACCACTAACAACAATAGATTGCATGATGGCGGTTTACGGTGGCGGAAGGCAGGGGGAGGCAGTTTGTAACACCCCAACTCGCATAACCCGAGTACAATAGATTAACACGTCGGTTTGCGACTAAATCAGTATCCACAAATGGTATTTTAGAAACAACAATTTAAAAACTACTCCCTCCGTCCATGTAAGATGTTCTCAATTTGACTTTTCACGGTTTTTTAGGAGAGTTGAAAAAAGGTGAAAGTTTACCAAAATATCCTTAATGAAAATGGGTGGGGTGTATTAAATAAAGTGAAAAAGGTGTAATAAATAAAGTAAGTGGGGGTAGTTGTGGTATTTTAATTATTAAAAAAGGTAATGAGAAGATCTATGTGGGACAAATAAAAAGGGCTAATGGGAAGATCTATGGGGGACGGAGGGAGTATATAAATAACATGATCAAAAATATGTTTCAATACATTATCAATCATTATCGGAGATTTCATAATAATGCGGAAGCTTATGTAAACAAATATCATTATTTGATCAATACCAAAATTCATTCGTTCAAACTTCTATTTATTTGATCAATAGTTTGAGCCCACATCTGTACATCTCATCTGTGTTGCTGCTTCTCAGGGAACATTCCATCTTTAACATAAATCATACCTGCGTGTAATAAATAAAACATACTACACGCTCAACGGTGAAGTTAAGTAAGGATATTTAATGAATCAAACATCCACATAAATTGAATCTGAATTTATAATCAAATCGAATGGTATCATGCAAGTAAGAGGACATTTCAATCCTTCATCGTCACACAGTTATTATTTGCTCAACCATTCGTTATCATTTCATCAGGACACAATAATTTTATTCATTTATTTGATATCATAATCAACATATTACTTTCAGATCAACAACAAAGATTCTTAATTTGTCATAGGTTAATATATTTCAATTATCAATATTCATTAATTATCAATTATAACTAGTTTAAGGCAGAAAACCAAATAGCGGACTTCTCACTGTCGTGTTGGGTGGTATCCCCAAACGAATATATACTCAAGTTTGATTTATGAATCCCGTACGTATGTTTTAACCCGAGCCACTAGACATCATACCCGCAAGACCTAACTAGATTGGCCATATGGGTCTATCTTAAATTTCTTCTAGATAGCCTTAATAATCAATTAATATCATCATCATTAATTTGTTTAGAACATAATCATCATCATAGTAATATTCAATAACCCCAATCATCCATAGGGATGGGCAAAAAAACCGAATTAGCATGGTACCGAACTATACCGTAATGGTACCGTACCGTTTCGTCTATTTTGAAATGGGATTTGATTTTTTCATCACGAACCGCTCTCAAACGGGATGGGACCGTGATACAAAAATTAAATACCGGTAATCCCGGACCGTTTAAAATTCCATATATTTTGTAAAAATTATATTGGGCTATTAAAGATATTAGGCATTTAATATCACTAATTTAAAATTTAAGTAATTTTATTAGTTAATTTATTTTCTAGGCTAAAGGCCTTAGTGCCCAAAACCCCTAAATTGCCCATGTTGCCATTTTAGGCTTATTCATATGCACTACTAAGTAAAAATGAATTTACTCCCAAATTACAAATTAGCCTTAAAAATAAAAATAGGGCGACTATACTTTACGCTTTAGCATTTTTTTAAGGTTTTGTTGTGCTAAAGCTAAATTATTAACTATGAATGTGTGTGAGTTTTTTTGGCACTGAATAAGTGTGCCTATGAAATTTATTGTGATTGGTAGTAACTTATGTTTTTTGGCTTTAGTATGAATATAAGTGACCTATGGATTGACAATGAGCTTTTTAATTGTTCTCAAGTTTCCATGCCGATTTGAAATCAATGCATTTTTTAAAATAAATTTGTGCACTTTTATACACAATTATACTTTTATTTTAATATGAGAGATGGACCAAAATAGGAGTAAAAGAGATGTCATATCCTAAAATAGGAGTTAAAACTTAAACTCTTCTAAATAGGAGTAATTAGTTTAACAATGACTCTAATTTTTGAACTCCAAAAACTAAATCCCATTAGAAGCTCCTTATTCGTACACATTTCAATCTCAATAAATTAAAAGTCACCCCATGCATGAATTTTCAAATCTCTTGTTTCCAATTAGGATCTCCACTGCCCCTTGTTCAAGCAATTTCCTCTTTATTTAATTATTTTTTTAAAATGATAAATTTTAATACCTTTTTACACACTCATACACTCCAAGCCTCTAAGTCTGCAACTCTAGAAATTAGAAAAAATTCAGCAATGTCAAAAATGTAATTTAATTTATTTTAACACCTCATCATTTTCTTAGAAAACTCTAGTGCCTCTTTAACTCTTCCATGGGAACATAATGTTGTAACATAATGACCATGTGGACATTGCCCTTGCTTTAACAAGTAGTTCCATAAACTGCCGCCCAAATCAATCGTATGATTATTAAAGAAAAACTTTCCACACTGCATGTTATTGGCAAGAATTCTTGTTCGGTCATCTTACTTTACAGTAAATTGTTATTCAATCATTAACAAAGCTGAATCGACAAAAAAATAACAAATTTGAATGTAAACAAAACTAATTCAATAACAAAACACACCCAAAACTTCATCAACAAAAATGAATCAATATCCTACATATTATATATAGAAACGTAGTAAATTACTACATTAAGATGTCCATACAGTGTCAAAAAAGACCACATTAAATGTCACATGTAATCATATAATGACAATTATGTCAATGTATAAAGTCATACATATGAATGCATAATGCGAAACAAATTAAATAGATAATGTCAACCTTGACATTGTATAATGTCATTCTTGATAATGTACAATAAAAGATAAGTCAATCTATAATGTTATATATCACACATGTTAATGCATAATGTCAAAAAGGGATAAATGTCAAGTAACTCTACTATTTGCCATTAGTTTTGTTTAATGATTATTGGGAGTCCAACCTTACAGTGTGATATATTACATTTTTTAACACAAAACGTCTCCCCTTGACATCGTTTAATGTATAATGGTTTTTTTGACCTTTTGCACGGTGCCGATAGATGGAGCTACCCATCACCACCGGAGGATTTTTGTGTTTTTTCTGCCATTTTCCTCCAAATTTATGGTAGCTAATTTGTGTTTAATTACTGTTATACTCCGTAATGTTTTTGGACACATATGTCAAGGAAAAATATTTGTTATTGTTATTATTTTCTACACGTTGATGGTGATACATCAATCTCCGAATCCCCTTTCTATGTTGCTCTCGGTGCTCTTCAAGATCGATTGAAGTATGATTTCTTCCTAACTTGGTTTGTGCGGCCAGAATTAATCCGAAAACATATTTAATTAATCACTCCTATTTAGGAGAGTTTAAGTTTTAGCTTCTACTTTGGGGATATGATCCAAGTTTTACTCCTATTTAGGGGTTTTCTTTTTTAATATTCTTTGAATAATGCATGTTTAATATTTTTGGCACGGTTTGAGCATGGGTATGGTAGTGTACAGTTCTGTTTTAAAATGGAATGGTACCGAATGGTTTTAAGATTCATCCCATATCGATACCGAACCGTTTAAATAAGAGCGATCCGTGATAGGTTCCGGTACTATCACGGACCGTTACGAACCGCGCCCACCCCTAATTATCCACGTTTTAGTCATACAAACATATGGTTATATTTTGAACCATCTTAATCCCTGTTACATTTATCATGTAGTCTATTTTATTCATGTTAATAATGTATCAATATTAATTCAAGGTAAAGTCATCATCAACATCATTTTGTTATGGTATAATCATGATTATCATTACAATATTCAATAATCATCGATACAAAATACATTAATGACAATTAGCGGCCTAGCGTCGGGTGTTAACTCCCTAGCTTACCATCATGCATCAAATAAGGTTCTTAAATCCCTCAAAACATCATGTTTAGTTTGTTAATGATATTAATATTTATTTATAATTGAATGGTATCAAAAATAGGATTTTACATCTCAAAAATCAGGTTTGTGGGAAAAATCTCTAGGTCAAACGGTACCGCCACAGAATTTGGCTTCAGACGATATCCGTCCTCTGTCCTAACGGTAGGGCCTATCGTTCAGGCGGTACCTTGGTACCGTATGGGTGGTAGCTTGATACCATGTCTGTGGAAGTTTTGAACAGTGTCATCTTCAACCTCGGACCAATTTTCGAAAACTTCATTTTAGGCCATCAAACTTCAACTAAACTAAATAGAAATGTTCTCCAAAGTTCATATATCATTTTGGTACCATTAATTCAAAGTTTTAACAAAAATTTAAAGGTTTTTTATTCGTGGTTTTACGTTTATCAACTATATCAAACACAAAACTCAACCAAATGACCGTTAAGAATGTGGAAACGATCTTTATGAACATTCTAATCACTGATATATTTAAGGGCTTACTTCAAGCTTAAATGAAGGGTTTGGAAAATTTCTTGTGAAACTTCTAACGAACACCACGGCTATCTCCGGTGACTTCAAGCTCTTTGGACAGCACCACATCATTCTCCACACCAAGGAACAAAAAGGAAGAAGAATGAAAGAAATTAGTGAAGAAATCAGAAGGACTGAGTGTCCTTATTTAAAGAGATGGTGGAGGATGAAGCCAAGATTGTTGTTGTCTTCTGTTCTGCGTTTGGCTCAGTGTGAGGGATTGCTATTCGGTCTGATTCTCACGACTCTTCCCAATCGGGGTACTCTTTTTTGTCTAACTTTCTCTAATTTAAAATTTGATTGTACCATTGCGATTAAATAGTCAAAATCTACACAACTATATAATTTTTATTTTTATTTGAAATACTTCTTCCAACATCATTTTTTTGAGTGTTTGACTTTGACAGAGTTAAAATTGATTTAATTAATCTTTTATTCAAAAGATTCTCATATTCAATTCTTATTACTCAGTGTAATAATTTATTTCAATAAATCATTCATGAGTTCACATCAATCAAACAAATCTTAGTTTCGGTCTGTATTCTAGTCGCTAATCAAGACCACACATTCAATCTGCATATTAGACTTATCTGTACGACATTTATTCAGAGTCATGATATGGGATATCAAATATCTCTAGATTTTGCCCAAGGCTTAACAATAATTTATTTTAAACAAAAACAAATTTGTTTAATTGAATAATAATTCAATACTACTTTTAGAGTGTGTTTTGGAGCGTTACACAGTTCATGGTGGCAGTGATGGTGGGTCAGTCGTGGCAGTGTACATCAAGCATTTTTATACCGAAGGGGTGCTATGAAGTAGGAGAACATCATTACAAGTGTGGATAAGATGTTTAGTAATTTTGCTGAACTTCTATAAGCTCTGCACGAATACTCAGTAGCCCATGGATTTACTTAAAAGAAAAAGGCAATCATCCTGTCACCGTGAAGCGTAGTGCAGAAGGTTTGCCTTTGGCGAGCGTACACGTCAAGGTTGGTTACGGCTCAGCTAGTGTGTATTGAGAAAGTGAACTCAATGCATATACATGTGTGTGAGAGAATAATTAAGTTCATTACTCTTATTTAAGTAAGTTTAAGTTTCAACTCTTATTTTGGAGATACGTTATAAGTTTTACTCTTAGTTTAATCTTTTTCTCAAAAATAATTCTAGAACGGAGAAAAAATATTTTTGTAAGAAGTATGTGTGATAAATAATTAAATACTACTCGGTACATGTGTTTGATTATATGAAACCTTTCCACGTTTGATTTTTTAAATCAACTTTCTACTCACTTTAATCATTAAATTTACATTTTGACTAGGGTTAAATATTTTTTATCTCTGTAAAGTACTCCGGAGTAAATAAACTTTTGGTTTTAGTCCATTTAAAATATTTTTAATTAAGGTCATACGGAGTATTCTTTTGGGTTGGAATTTCAGAGTAATATGTTAAAAAAATTGAAATGAGTTGAAAAAATCTAGTAGTTAGAAAATGTTGGAATAATTAAAATGTTAATAAGTCACTCAATTCAATGATCATCCAAATAAATATGTATGAAAGTTAAAATTTTAGATAAAAAAGATTCCATCTTTATCTGTGTTTGATGCGGTATGTTATAAATTTGGAGATATATTCTATATTCATTATATATAAATACCTTTTTCAAATAGTTGTTGGAAGAATCAGGAAGAAGTTGCAAAAAATTGGAAGGTGTTGGAAGAAACTGGAAGGAATTGAAAATTTTAGAAGTTAATTTTTTCAACCCAAAAGAATAAGGCATAAGTCATCACGGTAGAATTATTTATTTTGTAAATTGTCCTTTCACAATTTATTATAACTTTAGAGTTAATATTGATTTTGTTTCTTGTCCCTTTAAAATGTTATAAATGCAAAGCGCTTTTGTTTTTGTTCTTTGTAAATACTTCGTATTAACAAATTAACTCTGCCTTGGTGAGAGGATCATTTGTAAAAATAAATATTTTATTGGTATGATTCGATTAAAAATATTTAAGAGGGACTATAACAAAAATCGCTCATTTCACACGGACCCAAAACCGCTCATTTTACAAGGAATAAAAATATTTTCAACCCTTATTCACTAAATGTACTCCATCTGTCTCAAAATTAATTATAACTTTTTGGAGTCTATCTCTCGATAACTTTTATTTGTTTGTGTATATACATTAATTATTTGATAAAATAAAAATTTTTTGCCACCTTTTGTTTTGTAAAACTTTCAACATAATTTTTTTTATATTAAGTAATGTTAATTTTTTCAATGCAAGTATTATTAGTTATTCTTAAACTAATATTTAAATAAACTAATTTTTTTAACTACAAGATTTACCTCGTAAATGTTAAATTTTAATATAATTTGGGACAAAGAAAATTTACTTTTCACATATTTTTGTCAAAGTTAGTAGAAAATTAACCTCTACTTAAAAAGAGTTAAAATGAAAAGATTTTTAGGAGTTAAATTTTTAGGACTGTGTGGAGCGGCAAGGTCTGGTCATTCCATATCCGTAGGCGGAACACGCACCCAAAACAGCGTTTTTTAATAACAAAAACATTTATAAAACATAATTTATTCAATTTGATTAGTTTGGGTTAAAAATATGTGAGAAAAAAAATTATTTTTTTAATATAATTTGCTTCGTATGACACGTTTTCAAAAAGAGAAAAAAAGTTATTTTTTGTACAAGTTTCATGCTTTTACTTTTTTTAATAGAAAAAATAACAACAAAAAATTTTGTTTAATTTTCAACAAAAAATTTAGTTTAATTTATAATTATTAATAGGAAAAATATATGTGAGACATAATTTATACCGTAGCTTTAAACACCAGACCGGACCGGCCTAGGTTATTTTATTCGGCATTCAAAGATAGTCCTGCCCTAATGTGTTATCATCCAATAGTTAATACTATCCGAGCTTTTGAGGTAACCCTGGTAATTGAAATGAGAAGCAACCATGCTGAATTTAAGATACCAACAACATTACCCCAATGCCTCAAAGGTTCCCGCCAATTGCGGGGTGGGGGGGGGGGGTCGGATGTACGTAACATGACCCCAATGTTTAAAACATAGAGCGGCGGTTTCCAGATGAACAATGATGAGCATCGAAAGTTGCATTGACTAACAGCTATTTCACTATTAAAAGAAATACAAATAGTTTAAAAGCCATTTTACATTACTCCATCATGCCCCAACGCCAAAAAATNGGGGGGGGGGGGTCGGATGTACGCAACATGACCCCAATGTTTAGAACATAGAGCGGCAGTTTCCAGATGAACTATGATGAGCATCGAAAGTTGCATTGACTAACAGCTATTTCACTATTAAAAGAAATACAAATAGTTTAAAAGCCATTTTACATTACTCCATCATGCCCCAACGCCAAAAAATTAGTGAATCTTTGGCTCCACCGGAGATTATCGAACATGCTGACTATAAGATAGAAAGTGAAAATTTAGGAATTTATGATGTTACCTGACCAAGCCCATGAAGTTTATATAACCAGTAAGGGATAGGTTTCCCGTCCCATCCCATCAGCAACTTCAAGGGGTTATAAATCTGCTGATCTTCATCATCACTCTCTAACTCTGCTTGTTCTTCTTCCTAACAGAAATCGACAACAAATTGATGATGCACTTGAAAAAAAAGAGTAAACAAATTACTTGTGCATGTTTCTCAATGAAATGCCATTTTAAGTGCATGATCTATGCTATGCAGAGCATAGCACTGATCAAGCAAGCTATAAACCATCCTACTTCATATTGCAAAATAAAATGAATGACAACAATAGATTAAAAATGATGTGTAATCACTAATCATATGCTCCCTCCGTCCAAAAGAAAAATAAAAATAGAAAACATACTTTTGTCTCAACAAGTCTTATTTGAAAAAAAGAATCTAATATTTAATGTATGTTTTCCTGAAAAGAGTGTCCCAAACAAGATTAAGTATTTTAAATTTAGTAAGACAGATACTATTAGAATTGATAATTTCAAATTGTATCTTTCTTAAATTGAAAATTGTACTTTGGTGAAACATGACTCCTTTGGATAGAGACAGTAGCCGTTTTGAAATCCATAGTTTGTACTCCTGCACGATTCCAATTATAATTTTCCAACAGCAGGGCAATCTATAAGTCTATTGCCAGCGGAGCTAAAAGTCATTTTCACAAAGTTTTAGCTTCAGGTAAAAATGGACTGATCAAAAGTGTTCATTCAATGTCCCCTGCTTCTTAATTTCTATGAAGTTTTGGGAAGTAAATTGCATCAATGTGTCATGGTTCCAACAGAAACAACCTCTCCGCTGTGTTTTTACTGGGGTGAGGTGCTTTATGAATACATTGTTGGTATTTTTTCTAACAGCAGGGTAATCTAGGAGTTACCTCTTCCCGTTCTGCCTCCCTTTCCCCATAAGTCTGAGCCTGTTTCTTCTCAACATTTTCCTTGGTAAGAACTATTGTCTGCAGGGCAAGTAATGCCAGTTCATTGGGTTAATGCTTTTAGAAGTATAACACTATAAAAGTGCCACATAGCAGTCCTAAAACAGCAGTTTGTCCTGCAAGATAAACATTTATGACAAACATACCTCCTCCATTAGATCACACAGCTTTCTTAATTTTGCTTCCATAAACGCAACATCTTTTGCATCTCTGTTCACATGTGAAAGAGCAATACCACCATTCTGCCTTGAACCTTGAGTGCCTTTTGCAAAATGGTTCTTGTCCAACTTTTCAAGAGGTGTATGCTGCAAGCAGAACTCTCTGAGGTGAATGCATGTAATAAACTTACCGACTCATCAAAACAAAAGAGAGGAATGGATATAAACCTATACTTGTGAAAATAACAGAATCCCACATCAATATAATTATATTAAGAGCCGCAATTTCTAGCAGACTAACCTTAGTAAGAAAAAGTCTTTCGGCACGCTGCTGGATGGTACCTCCTGACTTCAATCCTAGAGCAGCTAGTGCCTGCCACAAAATAAGAGGTGAATATATGGTGCTTGAACAAGTATCAAGATGGAATACATATATGAGAAAAAAAAAGCATGCCTCCTTTAGCCTATCAGGGCCAACTTCCTTCAATTCTTCAACCGTATTATAATAGTCAAGATCAATCACAGTATGATCCATTGGAGCACTACCATTTTCCTGATAATCATTCCCCCATCCTTCAAATTTTCCATTTGTCCACTGCTCATCGAATTCACCAACTAGCTACAATAACAGAAGGCCAGAAGACTTCAAAAAGTAACCAAAATTCATAGCATAATTGAACTTGTTTCGATAAGAGAGCATACTAATACAAATTGATAGCATACTTGAATTTGTTTTGATAAGATATCATACTAAAATACTTGATAATACAATATGATTCCTAGCCCCTAAGAGTTGTGGAGTACTACAAGAATCCTTTACTATGCTAAATGATAATGAAATTTTGGAAAAATAACTTCAAGGGATGTTCTGGGCAACAATGATCTATCAAGTTGGAACTGTGGCGTATGTTTTTTGTTGCTAGCTTGCTACAACAACGGCAAACCCAGTAAAATCCAACAGCCAGGTGTTTGTGGAGGGTGTGTATACGTAGATCTTGCCCCTGCGTATGCCACAAGAAACCATTCTTACCATTGTCAATATATCTGTCTATCGCAGTCTAACGATAGCAAACTGCAGTTCTCATAGAGACTAAGACTGAGCACTGTGTAGAATTTAATGAGAAACTGCACTTGAATGTTTCATTACACATAAACGCGATATTTATAATAGCTACTCCACTAACCTAATAACAAGCCTGACAACATTGAGCCCATTAAGTAACCCTAATTACATCTATTAACACTACCTTTAAAATTGAAACGTGACTCACATTAGTGTAGCACGAATGCACAACTTGGGCAATAAAAATAGACTAGAAAACAACACAAACTTTGATAAATAGTTCAGACTAAACTATATTTGTTGCGGCAAAAACGGTTGAACGTGACAGGCCAAGCAAACAAACAACAAAAAAATTGTTGACGAATGACTCGCACACGGGTGACAAGAGGACGACTAACAAGTGTCCGCCGACACTTATTATACTGTCCGCCAGAGTGCGACTAAACTCACAAACTAAAATGCCGAACATACAGTTGGTTGCGACCGAACAAACAGAAACAAGTCAAACAACCAAATACTATGTCATCAAAAACTTCAAAAATGTGGATGGACAGCAGACTGAACATGAAAACCTTCTCCCGCGGAAGTCCAAATAAAGCAAAACCAAATCAAGATTTGCGAGTGGATGAATAGTGACTTGGCATACCGACAGCCTGTCAAATAAATGCAGCCCAATAAACCTCAAGACCATGACTAGTAATACACAAAGCAATGAATTCCGTAGTACCTAAATGCCAGCAAAAGTTTGTGATATGTGAATCCAAGGGATGCAGTCTAAATCATGGACAGACCTGACAATTCCCGAAATAACAAGGGGTAGAACGATAGCAGGCTAGACAGAACCCGAACAGCAACGGGAACAAGGGAACAAATAGCCACATGGAGTAGCAACTCGAGACACACACGGACGTCTAGTCAAAGGACAGGGGTCAGCTTTGACGGTTCAATGACCGCAAAAGAAAAAAGGAATGAGCCGGCAAAGGGAACCAGACAGGGATCTGGAGAGCAGCTACACAGGAATCTGATTTCATTGGTTTATGGCAATTGGCGGCGACTTGGCAGAGCACATAATGCACCGAATTGGCTGAATAAATAGCAAGCACCGCCTGAACATATACGACTACGTCAATTGTGGCAGTGACACCAAACCTAAGAACGGGACAATGATTAGAACTTTGGCGGCATTTTGATGCAGCTCTACAGATGTCGCGTGCTGCTGGAAAAATCAGAACGCTTGAACAACTGGAGCGACTGAAAGATGGAGAGGGAAACTACGGCTACGCGCCATCACCAGACAAACCACAGGCAGCGGCAGCTGTGAAAGAATCAAAGCAAAACTAGGGTTTTAGTTGACCAGGATTTGGCTCCGATACCATGTAGAATTTTGTGAGAAACTGAACTTGAATGTTTCATTAAACATAAACACGGTATTTATAATACTTACTACTCTAACCTAAGAACAAACCCAACAACACTGAGCCCATTTAGTAACCCTAATTACATCTGCTATACACTGCAAAGTGATGATATACTGCAGAGTTTCCGGAATACCTCAAGCAAGGTTGTTAAACTCGAGATCTTAGCTAAGATCGGTGGATGATTAGAAGATCGTAACTTGAATTGTAGGATCCTAGTAGCTAATGTTTAATAGGATCAATTTGTACATAATTTAAAAAATAAATACCCATAAATCATAATCATAACATGCAAAAGAATAAAAATAGTAATAATTTTATTACCTCCAAATAAAAACTTCAAAAGTAATTTACAAAACAAAGAGAGAATTTTTTGAAAGAGGAGAGGGGAAGCAAGTTTTATTTCAAAATAGAGGGTAGACGCACGCAAAAGATGAGGCTTAAAGACGCACGCAAAAGACAAGGCTTAAAGATGCACGCAAAAGACGAGACGCCCCGGACTGCCCCAGCTCATCAAGAACTAGCCTCTGGTCTCCTCCCGCATTTAGGAGTTCACAAAAGTACTCCCCCCAGCGCTTAGCCACCTTGGCAGTCTCAACTAACACTCTACCATCGTTGCCCTTCACGCATCTCACGTGGTCCAGATCTCGGGCCTTCCTCTCACGCACCTTAGCAAGCCGGAACAGTGGGTTAACACCGCCTTTCTCAATATCCTTGTAGAGGCATTCAAAAGCGACATTCTTTGCCCTCGTAACCTCTAACTTAGCTTCTTTACGTGCCTTCTTGTACTCCACTCGTAACGCCGCTCTTTCCTCCTCCACATTGCAGCCCATGTACCTCAAATATGCCACCTTCTTGGCTTCCACCTTACTTCAGACTGAATCGCTCCACCACCAATCACCCTGATGCCTACTCCCAGAGCCAGAGCTCACACCTAACACTTCCCTGGCTCTTTCCCTTTCCCTGATGCAGTTAGCAGTCCACGCCCACATATCAGTAGCCTCTCCGGCCAATTTCCACGCACCTTTCTCCTGCACTCGCCTGATCAACTCAGAGATATTCTCCCCACTTAGTCTCCTCCACCTGATTTGTGTGTTGCCACTCGAAGCTCTCCTACGTTTCACCCACCTGATCATGACACCCATCACCAGAAGCTTGTGTTGGGTAGTGATGTTTTCACTCGGAATTACTTTAGCAATCCTTGCAGAGCACCCGATCACACCTGCGCAGGAGAAGATAGTCGATCTGTGTCGTCCCCACTCCACAAACAAATGTAGCCAAATGTTCATCTCGTTTAGGGAAACAAGAGTTAGCAACCACCATATCACTCGCTCTGGCAAACTCCAAGAGTGAAACTCCTACTCGGTTCCTGCTGCCAAAGCCAAAACCACCGTGCACGTCCTCGAAGCCCTCGGCCGAGTCTCCAATATGGCCATTGAAGTCGCCTCCAATGATGACTTTCTCAGTGTTAGATTTAATCGTATTGTTTAATTCCTGGCCATAAGTTAAGTTAGTTTAGATTTAAATTTTAAAAATAAAAGGGACAGTTTTGGGTAGTTATTTCTGGAAGTTATAGGTAGTTATTTCTAGAAGTTGTATAAATTATCTTCCCATTTCCTTATGGTAACTTTTTGTGTAAAATGATTAAGTTACCTTTCTTCTGCCGAAACCCCCACACCACCCCCCCGATTCATTGATCAATTCCACCATCCCCCTGTTCTAATTTGCCTTCTTCCACCAACCATCTCATCCATCTTCTTTAATTCATCTTCTTTTCTTTAGGGTTATCAAGCATCATTGCCTGTTGCTTGTTCATCCGTTGCCAGTCGCATGTTCATCCACCGTCTTGATTGAGTAGATCTGCTCATCCTCCGCCGCCATCAATTGCTCTGATCTACTCATCCTCCGACATTGCTGTCGTTGATTGTGCAGATCTATAAATTAAATCCGCTGATGTCGCAGCCCTGTGATCGTCACCTTCCTTGCTGCTGCTTTTTTGCCTCGCCGATGTCGCAGCCTCATGGTCATCGCCGATGTCACAGCCCTGCTGTCGATTGTGCAGATCTACAAATCTGCCGATGTAGACTTTTGTGCCTTAGCAGCAGCAAAGCAAAAGGCATACAATAGGAAAACTGTAGAATGGACGGAGGAAGAAAAAGGCATACAATAGGAAAACTGTAGAATGGCGGTAGAAATCAAGTGGCCGAAGAAATTATGGATCTCATCCCTTAGAATAGTTCATTATGCAACATTTGACAAGGAATATGTCCAATCTGTTCCTTAGGATATATTGAGTGCATTGATGATTTTGGTGTGGATCTTGAGGATATGCTTCTTGGAGGTTTATGAAATCCATATTAACTAAAATAGGAAGGGCAAGAAAATTCAGCACGTTGTTGTCTCCGGGTTAAAGCATAAGCCCCAAGGTCATCTTTTCACCTTTTTGTAGATGATCGTGAAATCAAAGGTGTTATACCCGAGACCCGGGGTATGATCAAGTTGCTTTTTTTTAGAGATGGAATTGTGGAATATTGAAGGGAAATGGGTTGGACGAAATTATGGAGATGTGGCAGGAGTTCTTTTTGGGTTTTTAGTATTATGAAGAAGAGTGGAAAATCAGGAGAGAAAGGTGGATTTAGAAATGATGGGATAAATTCCAAATTAGGAATAAGAGATAAACACACTCTTATCTTAATTTGGAGCCAAATTAATACTAAAGGGTAAACTCACCTCTAGATTAACTTGGGGTTAAACTCTAGTATTTAATCAAGATATTACACACTCAATTAAATAACTAGAACCTAAAACTCACACGTAAGAGAACCACTCTTAAGATATAGAATTAGGAATTTGGGCTAAAATAGTATCACACTATTTTAAATTGCTACTCAAAGAGTAAACAAAGGTTTTTTTTTTATTCAAACATAAGATGGTGATTACAAAGGCCATAGGGCCGTATATATACATAGCAAAGGGAAGGGAAATACACAATGAAGCTTCCTATATTTCACTCTCAAAAATCAGGAACAATGTCTTAGTTATTATCTTCTTTTAGTGGAGTGAATTCATGACTTAGGAAGAAGGTTTCCTTTAGCTTATTCTGGGGTGTTGTTCGGCCTTTAGTCAAATGGTCAAAGGTGGGGAATTGTGGGGTTTAAGAGGAGATATTCCCCGATTTTTGTGTAAGGAATTTTGGCCCTATATGGTAAGAAATGACAAGGAAAGATCATGGGTGCAAGGATGTGAAATAAGTCAACAAAAGGACAAATTTTCACTATTCAACTTTATGACTTCTATCCTAATTGTGAGAAAGGTGATTTCTATTTGTTAATAGTTGAAAAGGGGCCTGATTTATGGATAAAATGGAAGGGATTTTCGTCCCTAGTTGTAGGAAATAAAGAGGAAAGACATTATTTGGGTAAAAGGACTTTAAAAGAAACAAACAAAGGTTATGGCTTTTATTTTCTCTCATTTTTGGCCAAGGGCTTTGAAATGAGTGGGGGAAGACTTTATTTGTATAAAAAGGGAAGTATAAAGTGTTTTGGATGTTTTGGGATGGTTTGGACTGAAATGGGAGTAAACCACAGAACCTTCGGGTCAAACGGAGGTTGTTTTGGCCTTTCGGGTTTAAGGACCATTTGAATTCAACTAAAATGGATCATAATATTTGAATATAAGTCCTTTGGTTCTTATGATAGTGTAAGGCGTGAGTGAGAGTTTCATGGGGCTAGGCTCGGGTATAACAAAAGGGTAAATGGGTAATAACTTCATGAGAAGTTGTTGACGTGTTATCACAACTGGTCCAATAGATACTTGAGATTATGGTGATCAATTTGGGCAAGGAAATGGTGGCCTGGCACATACCATTTCTGCAAAGCTACCAGTGCAAGAAATCCTCGGTCATAAGCAGATTTAAGACTATAAGAAGCATTGTGTATTGCGGTATCGAGGCATTTTTATGTCAAGGCGTATTGCGTAATCCTCAAATTTAAAGTTCAAAAGTGTGGATATAACAATTTAAGCAATCTACTTAAATAAAAAAACAAGACTAAAAATTTTTATACATGCAATTTTCAAGTTTGAATGGCAAATAAATAACAATACATATAAAAACCTTGAATTAATGACAAGTTAGAATAAATTGCAAACATTTAACAAATATACATTGGTAAACACAAATGGATCAAAAAAAATTATGTGGCCTGGATGCTGATCAAATAAGGGGATAAACTCAATACTTTGTAAAACATTCAAAATACTATAAAATCAACAAGAATAGGAGAAATGATAAGGCACACGATGATGCTCAACAAATAATTCAAAAATCAACAATAAGAAAGTACTCCATAAAACTTACGTGGCAGAGAATATAGTGGATAGAAGAGTAGAGGTGCAAAGCAATCGAAAAAGATCGATTGATGCTCGACGAATAAGGGAAGCAATCTATTAGGGTCATGGCTTTATTATGTAAGAGTAAATTCCCAAAATGATACTCAATAACTATGTGTTTTACCAAATTAGTCCTCAAAACTAGCTAATTCCTGAAATCATATTCGATAATTGAGAATAATACTCAGTTCAGTATATGATTGTTCCAATCGAGGGCTCCTACTCGTGATTGGTGGCCACCTCTCAAAGTTCGTAACTGCCCAGCAAACAAAAACTCAGTATTCATTCAATCATCGAAAGAAAAGAAACCAAGCCTGAATACAAAAGAGCTTGAGAATAAGCATACCAATTTGTTAGCCGTGGAATCCCAACGCTGGACATCAGAATTATTCAAGCCAATGGCAACATGCCTACTGTCGGGAGCCCATATAACACTCGTAACCGGACCAAATTCATCATCAACTGTGACCAATTCAGAAGTGCTGCCCTCAGAAGCATCCCACAGGTAAACAGTACTGCCAAGAGCAATAGAGAGAACATTGATGCTTCCCCAATCTAGTAGATTCAAGTAGTAATCATCCAAAATATCTGGGGCATCTAAAGTCCTCTCAGATGTCTGCAAAAATGAATCATTCATTGTGAGAAAAAAAGAATCCTTTCTATCATTGACCCGCTAACCTCAAGAACAATCAAGCACTACTTGCCTA
>OOIL02005130.1:66646-85314 GCA_900332095.2 Cuscuta campestris | reverse complement strand
TTCTCCAAATTGAAATCCGTTTGCACCGTTGCGATCAGACAGTCGAGCTCTATCCAACGATATACTTTTCATAATTATTTGTAATACTTTTTCCGACATCATATTTTTGGGTGTTTGACTTTAACAGAGTCAAAATTGGTTTAATTGACCTTTCTCATAAAAGGTTCTCTCAATTAATTCATATCAATTATTCTCATGATTTATTTCAATAAATCATTACAAAGTTCACATCATAATTAATTAATTTATTTATTCTTGATTTGGGTCTGTACTCAGGTTCCCAATCAAGGCCGCACAAATAGTCCACATATTGGATTTATCTCGATTAGACTTATCCAGATTTTGATATTGGATACTTAAAAAATATTTCATATCGGCCCAAAGCCCAATAATAATCAAAACAAATTTGTTTAATCGAATAATTATTTAATAATAATTCTAGGGTATGTTTCGGGGCGTTACATATGTTTTCAAGCCCACAATCCCATTCTGCTTCCCTTTTATATGTCTCCATGAATCTCATAGCAAACACTCCTGAGTCTGTACGACTTTTCATTACATTCAGTCCCACATCTAAGCACTCTGGTTTCAGCTTCTGTACTTTCGTTGCTCTTGGATCTTTTTTTTCCTTAATCCACTTTACAAAGGCACTTCTCTACAATGGACATATAAAAAAAAGGAAGTAATGTTATTTAAATAATATTTAAAGAAAAGTCTTTAATGGAGCATTTCTTAAACAAATCTTACCAAGTGGTTTGGATGGAATATATATCTTACACCTATTGCAATTGTAGTCTCTTTACTGTCAATTATGAGAAACTTCATATTTCTCATGTCAAAACACATTAAGTAGACATGGTCTGTCAGCTTTGCTGGGAAGAAAAACATATCTGTACTCCTCACCCTGTTTATTGACATTGGACACATTTTCTCCATACTTTCCACAAAGTTTTTGTTTCGTGTTGTTGCTGAACTTCCAACATTGTAATCCAACACATCCTGCAAATTTGAACTTAAAAAGTCATTATATTTATTTAGGAAAACTACTCTACTGCTTGTGATTTTATTTTAACATACACAAATTTTCGTTGGGAAGAACACTCTGGCTGATGAGTCATTGCTTTTGAACTTCTCTTTGTGGTTAAGAATATCAGTCCACAAATCTATGATTTCAAAAGAAACTGCTGAGTTCAGTTTCAAGCTTTGGAAGTGCCCTTTCTTGATTGATCTGTCACCTTCCTTGTATAGCACATTACTGATACAAATAAGAAATCATAAGTATTCCATGTCATCAAGAATGAGTTCAAATTCATCACCAAAAAATACCAGAATGAGTTTTGCTGTAAAGATTAATGAACATTAAGAGATACCAGAATGAGTCCTACACCAAAAAATAGTAGTATGCACATAATTAATTGAAATAACTTACTCATCATTGTCTGCTGAAAATGTGAACGCTTCCACCATTCTCTCTTTAATTGTCAAGGTAGACCTTATGTCTACAATTCTATTCATGAATGGCGACCTTAGTGCAGCTGAAAGTGAAACATCTCTCTTTCTACCCTTTTGTCGTTCTGCAATTCTTTCTGGACATTCGTCTTGATTGCCTTTTTTATTCTGCTCAACTTCTCTATTGTTTTTCTCCACTGCCATGTCAAGAATCCGGTCTTCACTTGGAACTTTTTTTACATTGGCCACATCTGCCACATCTCCCCCACCTTTGACATCTGTCTGCAACTCTCCATTCTCTGTGTGTGTAGGTTCTATTGCATGTTCTACATCTCCCACAGCTTCCATAGCTTCTGTCACTTGTCCCCCATCTCCCACATCTGCTGCCACCCAATCCCTCTTTTTTTTGCATGTCTGTCACACCTCCCACATCAACAGCTGCCACCCCCCAATCATGAACCATCTCATTATCACGTCTCTCTTGGCTTTCTTGTGAAAGTAGCCTAAAGGTTGGCCCATCATACTGTGCTCTCTCTTGTCGCCTTTTTTGTGCTTTTTCTATAGCATCAATAGCCTTCATCACTTCTTCACTTTTCCAATATTCATCATCTTGACTAAAAGTCCATTCCTTTTCTCCTTCTCTTGTGCTTTCTTTCTCTTCTTCTTGCACATTCTCTTTTGAATAACCATCCAGCAGATTATAAACCCTCTCTACCAGCATTTTCATTGCTTCATCATCTGGCAACACTTGAATAGCTGCTCGAAGCTTCTCATCAAATGTAGATATTGCTTCTGCCAAATTCTTTGTGGCTGAAGCAAATGCTTTTATAACATCCTGCAATGAATTGCATTTTACAACATTTTTACCATGGTCACATATTAATATTTTTGAGGAAATGAATAGTACTATAACCTTACCATTTTTTCTTTCTGAACATGTAATTCATCTTGATTTCCACCATCACTTTGGTTTGTCTGACTATCTTTGTTGAGATTTGGACTTGTCAGTTCAATCTTTTCAACATTGGGCACATTGATGTACCCGTAACCAAATCCACCGCTCTTTTTTCAGCCCTTTCTCGTTCCCACAGTAGTCTTGCGTTCCACCCAACGAAAGAGGGGAACTGCCTTTGAACTCTTCTGCTTTTGAAAATGACATTGTCAACATAGAAAACCTGATCATCATTTCATCAAATAAATGTGTTAATACAACACACAAAATATATAAACATTTTCAGAAAACAAATATAAAATTTAGAACTTACAATTAAAAACAGCAATGGCACTCCAAAGAATCTGCTTTTGTTGGCTTTCCAATAATCTGTTGCCTCTATCAAACTCTCCAAGGTATATGAACACCAGTTAAGGTTTTTTATTTCAGACACGTTTACCAAAGCATTCACAATTTTATGTGCTGCTGAACAATTCTGCTTCCCTTCAATTAGAAAACTGACAATCAATACCATTAAATTCCTTTTGAACATTTCTCCTCCTCCCTTATTCTCTTCAACACTTTTTCTCACATCTGCTATTCTAACTGTCCCTTTCTGAACTGGAAATTGTAACTTCCAAGCTCTCATCACTTCTCTTGCTTCTTCCGATTTCTCTCTATTCTTTTTCATCACACTTTCTCCTCCCATTGGAAATTCGATGGTGCTATGAATGGAAGTCTCATCAATGTGAATCTCTTTTTTACTTGGCAACTTCTGCGAAACACTTCTGGTATCAAAATTTTCCACCAGCCAGTAACCTAACTGCAGAGGAAGATGCGTGATATCCAACTGTAACAACCTACCAAACCCCATTTCCCTAACATCCTCCTTTTGTTCTTCACTCAGATTTTTTAACAGTTCAGTTATTGTTTTCGGTGACATCCTTGTCTTTATGGACTTCACACAAATCTTATTCAGTTCTCCTTCTTCTCCCAGCACCCGCTTCTTTCTCTTTCTTTGTTTATTTCTCTCTCTCTCTCTCTTTTCTTTCCATTGTTACACTTTTCTTCTTCCTAGCACATTCTTCCTCTTCACTACACTCTTGTTCAGTGTTTACTTCATCTTCACCAATTTCTTGGTCAGTGTTTAGCTCATCTCTCGAAGTCCTTTGATCAGTGTTTTCTTCGAGCTCAACTTCTTCTACCAAAAACTTCTCACCGTTTAATTGGTCAATCTTTTCAATGCTCGGCATTTCATCTTCTTGTTAAATTGGATCTTCTTGAGCTTGATTCTTTTCCTGCTCAGCATTTTCTCCCGGTATCCCTTTCTTTCTCTTTCTCAGTTGCTTTTTTCTCCCAAACATTGGTTCCTTCTCAGTCCCTTTCCTTTTCCTCAAATTTACTTTAGTAAAAACACTTCGTTCTTCACGTAGTACAGGGATTTCCGTGATGGCTTTTTTACTGCATAATTTTAAAGCACATTTCAATAAGATTTTTAGCTACATAATTCAATAACTGAGTACTATTCTGTAACAGAATGAATACCAGCAGTTATGAGAATGATCATATTCCTACCACACACAAAAATAATAACCTTGGGCTTTAAGTTGTCTATACAGAATGAGACTGATCATATTCAGTATTTAGAGTATAATTGAGTACCAGAATAAGTCATAATGTACACTGGAACACATTAGAATGATCATATTACAAATCCCAATATGAATGAACTTTACTATAACAAACATAACATGCACCTACTGTGTGGACTACAAATGAGGACCATTATAGATTAGAATCATTGATAACACATACAATGGACATAATTCAATCCATTACTTGAATCAAAAGCACACCAAATTACAGCGAGTATAAATGAGTATGATTATAAATCATAATGTGTTCTACCAAACAGGATAATGATTATATTACAACCCCTATATGGATGAACTTTACTATCTACCATAAGCAGAAGTACTGGACCCATAAAAATGAGTACCAGTATACATGCCAATGTGTTATGACACATACTAGAATGGAAATAATTAAATCAGTTACTTCAATGGATATGTTATGTGACATTTTCTATGGCCCTTACGAGAATGAACTTAACAACTCTCCAGAATACAAACGAGTACCATTCTATATGAGAATGAGTATAAGTGCGTACGAGTTTGGTAGCTTACACTTCAATGCGAGAATTAGTATAATAGCAAATGAAATTGCTTTGGAGCTCAACACGATTTTGCTTTAAAAATGTTCCAATTAGGGTTTGACATCTTTCGGATTAAGATTTAATAAATTCGGAATTTAGAGAGAATATTTAACAATAATAGAAGTAAAAATCTCATACCTCAACGAAGAAGAAGCTTCTGCAATTTTTTCCTTCTGCATGGTCATCTTCTTCCGCTGTGATGTTGTGCAGCAGACAACTTCGAGCGCAGTGAGGAAACGCTTCGATTCTAGAAAATGAATTTGAATTTTGATGGTGGGGGATGAGGTGGAAATCGCGGGTATAGGCAAATGAAAAGTTTGGGCCTGATCTGTAAATGGGCTTGCGTTTTAATGGTTAAGTGGGCCGGCTGTACCTAATTTTAGGTACAGCCGGATGTACGGTATACGAACTCGGTTCTAGATGAATAATATGAGAAAAGAATTAGGGCTAATTGACGATTAAGGTAGAAGACTCTTTGGAGACAAGCAGATGCAGATCGGATGGAGGTAAATTAGAGGTGATCGGACCGGAGACAAGAATTTGACGGCGATTCGGCAATTCCTTCGGGGAAAAGGCGATGGGCGATTGAGTTGAGAGAGAGATGATGATGAAACGGCGTAGGGATGAAAAGAAAACAGAGTTAGAGAGGAAAGAGTTTAGAATTGCACATAGGTCCTTGGACTAAAATTGAAAACCAATAGTCTATTAAAATGATGTGGCAAAAGAAGACACGTGTGTGTTTATTGTTGGTACAAGTTGGGAGTGTTTTAAAACACTCTATTTGAAAGGTGCACCGAAGGAATGGCCGTCCTTGTGCATATGTGTTTACCGCAGTTAAAATTCTTTCTTTCATTTTGTCACTTAATAGTTTCTCCCACCATGTTCTCAGTTCTCCAGTGAATCCAAGAACTATTTTTTCTGATGCGTCTTTTTCTGTAATTCCTACTCTTTGTTTGTATATATTTCCTATAATTACCATTTCTTTTGTCATTTGTATAATTTCAAGTTCAGATAAATCAGCTAAATTCGAATTCTTATTACTATTTTTTGTATTTCCATTATTATAACTATGTACTTAGTTTTAGTTTTTCCTGGGTGTGTTTTAGATAAAATTGTACTGTTTGTATTTTCATTATTCTCACTTATCCTTATGTTTAAATCTTCCATAAGTTCTTCCTGGTTATTAGAACCTTTAGATTTACTACTTCCAAATAAATTCATCTTAATCTATTTGAGACCTTCGGATACACTTCCTTCTCTACTCGTATGCTCGTCTTACAACCTCACTACGAGTCTTAAAACTTTCGTGACACACTTCCGATCTCAAAGAATTTAGATGTATTTACTTGGTTGAGTAAGCCTAATGGCTCCGATACCAAAACACAAAACACAGTTCAATATAGAAGGAATTCATAGAAAAGGAAAGTTTACACATCCATATGAAGATAGTGAGTTTACAATAAACACTTTAAAAGAACCATTAATTTTAAACAAAACCAAATTACAATTAGAATACATAAAAGATGAAAATAAAGAAAACAGAGAATTACTTTTAAAAACGTACAACAAGGAAGAAAGAGAAATAATTAAAAAAGAATATTATGAAGTTTGCATACAATTAGAAGACCATATACAATTTTATGAATTTTTAGAAAATGATTATTTATACAAAGTAAGTACAATTACAAAAAGAATAATAAAATGGAACAAATAAAGTGACAATATATATTATGAATCTGAAAGACCACCTCTTAATAGAGCATTTTTTGTAAAAGACGGTGTACAAAATGGGATGCAATCAGTTGTACTCCAGATTGTCTCAATGAAAAAGCTAAGGTAGTGTTTGGATAGGGGAATTCATTTCAATTTTTGAATTTCAATTCTATAATTTGAAATTTCATAATTCAAATTCCATTTTGGTGTTTGGCAAACACAAGAAATTCAAAATTCTTAATTTCAAATCCAAATGCTGTTTGGGAAATTCATAATTTCAATTCTAGAATTCAAATTCTGATGTTGTTTGGTAAGTATTAGAATTTCATTTCAAATCTTTAATGAATAAAAATATTGTAAACATAATCTCAAATAACATAATGACCAATTGTTTCATAAACAAAATACATACTAATGTATGACAATTAGAAAAAGTATTTATTTGTAGTAAATATTTAATATTCCATAGTTGTTCATAACTCGATCACTCTTTCAAGCACAACAAAATCCAATCTAGTTTCTCGTCTTCAGGCAAGTCCTTGAGCATTTGAAACTCATTTGGCATATTCATAAACTTCTTAACAGCTTTCAACACTTGATGACGAAGTATGCCATCCACTTTTGAGACAACTTCATGGATTTCTTTCCCGCTCGCCTTTGAAGTCATATTGATCTTGCTTTAAACATATTCGTTGAATGAGTTTGCAAAACTCGTAACTGCCTCGGCTAGACGATCTTTCTTCACCTTCTTCGACACAGAGCCTGTTGACGTGCTCATTCCTTCACTCGTCATCTCCTCATCCATCGCCATCGCTACTTCATCAAATTGTTCCGCACCATCCCCTAATGCTCTATCCGATCCAAAGAGAATACAAATATCAACCCAATTATCTATAGTCTTATTTCTATAGGAGCTTGCTGGTGGATGACTCTGCATGCAAAAAAAGTGTTAGGAAACCCTTTTTTAGACAACAAAGACAAGGGGTTGTGATAGTAAATGATATAAAAACCTCACATTTATTATTGGAATCTGCATACTATACAACCCAACTACTAGAATGAGATGATGATGATGATGAGACTACTATACAACCCAACTACTGGAACCTGCATTCTAATGTGCACTGTAAGTTACAGCAGATGAGTAGGTTGTGGGTGGTGTAGTGCATTAAAATGTAACTTACAGTAGATGAGTTTGGCTGGTCAACCAAATGTAAAATCTGTTGGAGTACTTCCTCTCCACAAATTCAAATGGTACCGAGTGCCTCTATAAGGAGCTAAAAAGCCTAGTCCGTTAGTATAACCCAAGTCCACGAGAAAATACCTATCTGTGATAGAAACAATAACAATATAAGTATTAAAATGTATCACAAATAAATGTAAACAATAGTAAAAATAAATAGAAAAAAATAAGTCAAAGTTAAATTCTCTTACTTCTTGGAACTCTTAGACCATTAGGCCTTCAAACGGCATCCCTGAGGATGCGAGGATCGGAAGTAGATCCCTCCCAACCAGGCAAAACATAATTGAAGTGGAGACTGGGATCACAAGTGGCTAAGACATTAGTGCTAATATCACCTTTCCTGTCTCGATATCTAGGTCGATCTTTAATTGGAACAATCATTTGTATATGTGTCCCATCAAGTGCTCCAAGTGCTCCCTCAAACCATTTCCATCTATTATCTCTAGCATAGCTTATAGTTGAGTCAACTTGCTTAATGTAGTACTTGCCTATCTTCATTACAGCGTGTAGCACCATATGAAATTGACGACTCACTGTTTCACCGGAGCGAGTGAACACAGCTCCAATAGTTCTATTTTTGAGGTCATGTGCAAGTGTATGAAGAAAGAATGCCACCACTTATCTCACTGTGACATGTCTAGTAGTCACAAGACCTCCTTTGAATTGTAAGATGTGACACAATTTGTCAAAACACCTCTTATCCATACGCAATTGATCTCTACATATTCTATCATTCTTTAATGAATCCATCCAATACGCTCTTTTTCTAGCACGTTCTTGTTCGTTCCAAGATACTTCCTTCACCCTATACTTTTTATACCATGCTCCCACTAATACAATGATAAAGCCAGTAACTATATTATTGAGTTCCATTTCATCATCATCATCATCATCTCTAATACGCTTTCTTGTTTCACAAACATGTTGATCATGTGACATTTTCTAGTTTAAGAAAAAATCATGGGAATGTCAAGGTACAATAAATAATTAAATAAATAATTATATAAAACAACATAATGGTTTTCTTTACATGTCTTTGATTTGGTTTCCTTGATACACCATCCAAGCAAGTTGGCAAATGGAGCAGATTTCTAGGGAAATATGTGCTTGAAGCATGATACATCATTAAAACCCAACTATGGTTATTACAAATCCAGTCGTATCTGAACCCAAAAAAATTAATTTAAAATAAAATTAAATTGTTTTTTTAGATTTTTGTGAAGAAATAATAATGCCAACACTGCCTTTCCAAACCAAAATTTTACCTCGTAACACACTAGGAAATACATATGTCAAAATAAGAGGACATGAGAGGAGAGCTTAAGACCAGGCTTCAACATGGTATTTCCCTCCCTAACAGAGGTCTCCCTAGATCTCTGCCCTAAAACTACAGGAAATTTTTTAAATGCTCAATACTCACAGGTGGACGAATTTTCAATGTTACAGAACATCAAACGAAAAATTAAAATCCAAAACATATACCTGGATCGGAGTTTTTAGCTAAGGAAGATGGAGGCGGAGAAAAAGTAGATAGAACTCAGACCTAGCCGCTCGGATAATCAGCCTGGACGTGGACGCAATCTCGATCGAAAGAGATGAAGGACTAAAATTGGAGAGAGCCGATGGAAGAGAGGGATCGGAAGAGGCGAATGACGAGGGAGGAGTGAATGTGGAGACTTAATTTTAATTGGGCTAGGAATTCAAATGACATGGGTTTGGGTGTGAATTTGTAATTGGGTTGGTTATTAATGAGAGGAATTTGGATCAAATCCAAATTCAAATTCTGTAGCTTGCCAAACAAGGTATATGTCTTAAATCTGGATTTCAAATCCAAATCCAAGTTCCCAAACAGGCCATAAAGAAATAGTTAAAGATTTACATCTACAATTAAATTGGACAAATATAAGACTGCATACAATAGGACAATAAATGGATAGAATAGAAGAAAAAATAGATGAAACTAGAAAGGAAATTGATGATAATGACAATATAGAATTCTCTATATCACCATCACCAGTAGGGCTTAAACCAGAAAATAATTTTAAGTCAAATAGGTTCCAAACTTTTACGAAAGAATACAATATAACTCCAGACAATAAAGCATACAAACATTTCGAGCCCTATTAACCCATTCGTTATACCCAAGACAGTACCAAATATAATTACTGAAGATTTGCATTCTTTAGATAAAGATTTACAAAAAAAAATAGGAGAGCAAATATATGGAAGGATTAAGGAATCATTATCCAAACTTAGAGTGGACCACCCAGAGTATTCTGCCACAGCAGAATCCACCGCCTCAAGATAAACAGGGAATAAAAAGTAACAATTTTATCCGAATATAATAGTCCATCCTCTTCAAACTCAAAAATAGAATTTAATCTATTTGACCCATTTGACCAACCCTTAGAATCAGATGATCATTTAGAAATACCTTTAAACACTTTAGAAAGACAAGTAGTTACTCGAAAGCAGCTAGATGATCTTAAAATATTAAAGAAAAGAAAAAAACAATATAATGCTAAAAATATTTATGAATGGAATTTAGATGATTTATCCGAACTTGAAATTATACAAATGACAAAAGAAATGGTAATTGTAGGAAATATATACAAACAAAGAGTAAGAATTACAGAAAAAGACCTCACAGAAAATATAGTTCTTAGATTCACTAGAGAACTGAGAACATGGTGGGACAAACTATTAAGTGACAATATGAGAGAAAGACTTTTAACTGCAGTAAACACAGATGCACAAGGACAAATGGTCTTAGACAATAGAGGTCAACCACAGTCAATAGCTTTAGCATATTTAGTATATAATATTATTACCCATTTTATTGGAGACTTAGATTTATATACAGAACGAACAGTGAAATCTTACAAAACTTAAAACGTAGAAAATTAGAAAATTTCAAATGGTATAAAGAAAATTTTCTTAAAAGAGTATTTTCTTTATCAGACCCAAATGCCTCTCATTGGAAAGAAAAATTCATCACAGGATTACCAAGCCTTTTTGCAGCAACAATTAGAGAAACCATAGAGCAAAGATTTGGACATATATCATATGATGACTTAACATATGGAGATCTAATAACATGTGTCAATCTTACTGGATTAAGATTAAGCAGAGACATTAGGCTTCAAAATAAAATGAGGCAAGAAAGTAAACAAACAAAGAAAGAACTAGGACATTGGTGTGAACAATTTGGTTTTGGCAGAATAAAAGGACCAAACAAAAGAAAATTTAAACCTTTCAAACCATGTCAAAATACATATAAAAATTACCATAGAAGAAAATATAACCAACGACAAAATCCCACAACCAAAATATTACAAAAAAAAGATCATATTGTTGGAATGCATGAGTTCAACCCTTTCTGTGTTGTTAAGTGTTGACTCACAGGTTTCGATAATTGACAAACACAATTTATTCAAGTCAAGATCAAAATTCTACAACGACAAACACGAAGACTTGAAGTGCCATTCCTTGAAGTATTCAAAAAGGTGCACAGGATTTTATTGGAGTCCGAGACGGGTTCGGAGCGCTTAACGGAGGACTCGGAGGAGTAGAAGATTTCCGAAGACTTTTTATTTATTTGAGTCGTAGGAATAAGTGTAAGGATGACAAAATATCTTCTCTCCAAAATTATTTTTATGAGAATTAAAATAAAAATTATATTTATTTTTGGAGTCAGTTCAAAAATCTTTTAACTCTTCAAAATACTTTTATTTAGTCAGTTTCAAAAAGTGTGTCAAACACTTATCAAAATATTTATTTTGATATTATAAAATATTTTTGGTAAGCAAAAATATTTTATTCAAATATTTTTCGTGTACATCGTTTGACACACAAAATAAATTTTTAGATTCACTTTTACTCCCTTATTCAAATTCATTGAATATGAGAGGTTTTGTTTGAGGAGCGTCTCTTATTCCTCTTGTCTGAAACAATCGCGTTAAGACATTTTTTTACTACTCATCTCGCAACTGGCTTGGGGCCCTTGTGTTTGCGCATCATTTCAAATCTAATCGATTAATATTCTCACCTTAATCGATTTACCCAGTTTTGTTTTGATTAATCGATTAAATTCTCTTGATTAATCGATTAATTGAGTTTTACTTCGTGTTGAGCTACATTGATCTAATCGATTATTTTCCTCCCGTTAATCGATTAGTTTACTCAGAGCATTCTAATCGATTAATACCTTTGGCCTTAATCGATTATCATTTTGCGCAGACTGCATTAATCGATTATTAGCTCTACATTAATTGATTATTATGCTGCATCTTTTCAGCACAACTCCTTTTCTTGGACCAACGAATATATTTCTTCACCTCATATTTAAACACCCTTCCTTGGTCATTTTTTAATAACAAGAAACACTCCAATACTCCCCATTCTTGAGGTGTTAATCCTCCATCAATCATTCCTCAAATTTATATTATTTTGAGAGAAATTTATTTGTTTTTAAGAGAGGTTTCTTGTCATCCATTAGAGCTAAACATTTTCTCATTTCTACTCTTTTGAGGGTTTATGTTGAGAGGTTGAAGAAGATTGTTATTCTTGTTGCATAAGACTTATGTGACTTAAGTCTTGGTTGTGAAGTCTTGTAGAGGGCATATCTACGAGCGGTTGTGTTGAGGCTTGTGGGATTCAAGTTCTCGAGTTGTATACGGTTTGTTAAGTACCCGTAAGCTTAACGAAAGTAGTGGTAGTTTCGAGAGAGTCTCTCGGGAAACTGGACTAGCCACGAGGTGGTGAACCAGTATACATCGGTGTATTCTTTGCCTTCTCTCTTTTATTTCCACTGCACTTACATTTATATTATTAATCCTACGAAAATCTGTAAACATTCTCAACAACTCTATTCACCCCCCCTCTAGAGTTGCACGCCTTGTCTAACAATTGGTATCAGAGCGGGTATCTCTAACGCTCCTTGTGACGTTTGAGAAAACGATCAAATTTTTTTTGAGAATGTTGAACGCAGGGATTAGAGAAGGGCAATCCACCGTAAGGCCTGTTAGACAAATGTGCAACGCTAGAGGGGGGGGGGTGAATAGAGTTGTTTTCAAGAATGTGCGTTTTTCGCGTGTGTGAAATAATAAAATTGCAGGAATAAATAAAGAGAGTAAGGGAAAGAAGAACACCGAGATTTATACTGGTTCACCACCTCGTGGCTAGTCCAGTCCTCCGAGAGACTCTCTCAAAAGTCCTACTAATCTTCAAGCTTCAACGGGTGCTTGAAAAACCGGTACAACTTGAGAACTTGAATCACACTATCCTCACTTTCTTACAACAACAAGACTTGAGTCACACAAGTCTTAAGAACAACACTCAAATGAGATTGAGTTTACAACACAAGAATGAAAGCTCACACAATTGAGCAAAGTAGTGTTGAAGAATTAAAGCTCTATGGATGACAACTTCTTTAGCACTCAAAGAAAATATTTATAACTCTCTAAAATAATATTTTGATGAGGAAGATGAAGCAAAGGATGAATATAGCTCAAAGAATATATTGGAGTGCAAGAGATGTGTGTAGAAATGAAGGAGAATGAGGGATTAAATAGGCTTGAGGATAAAAGATCCGTTGGAGCAGATTGAGAATAGACACCAGACAATATTAATCGATTAAATTAGGGACTTTAATCGATTAAAGTGTACAGAAGCGAAAAGGGCTTGAATGCAAAGGTGGAATTAATCGATTAAAAAAGAGAGAAAAATCGATTAGCTTGCTCTGTTTAAACTAATCGATTAAATGGAGTAATTTAATTGATTAAGTCTATTGGCCTGAGAAATCCAACGCTGAGAAATTGGATCTAATCGATTATTTTAGAAAATTTAATCGATTAAAGTGAAAATAATGCGCAAACATGAAGGGCCCAAGCCAAGTGCGATGAGAAGGGCATTGTCTTTATATTCGTTGTTTGAGACAACGAGAATAACAAGAACGCTCCTCATATATAATATCCCTTATTCAATGATTTTGAATAGGGGAGAAAAAGTGAGTCCAAAAATTATTTTGTGTGTCAAATGATGTACACGAAAAATATTTAAAGTATATTTTTCTTACCAAAAAAATTTGTGTAATTCTTAAAAAAATGTTTTTAAGAAATTTTGACACACTTATTTTGTAACTGACTCAGTAAAATATTTTAGACAGAGGAAAAGTAATTTTTCAACTGACTCAAAAAAAAATAATTATTTTTATCCCTCAAAAATAATTTGTTTGTGCACAAAAAAAAAGTCATCCTTACAAAGATTCCTAGACATAATTAAAAAATAAAAAAGTCTTCGGAGTCTTCACTTCACTTCAAAAAAAAATCTGCGTAGGGGTGATCATCGATTTTTATCGCCGTAAACTTCTTGATACCCTTCTTTGCTTTTCTCGATACGAAAATAAATTTTCGATCAGCTTGAGATTAATCATCCTGTTTGTCATTCATCAAAACAAAAAAAAAATTTCCAGAAGAAATAGTAAAGGGGTTTGAACTCATGTCTAACAATTTCCCCCTTTTTGATAATGACAAACATAGTTGAGAAAGAGCAAAGTAAGAGTTCAAAAATTACGTCCTTTTAAGAATAATCCCCCCTGCATGGTTAGAGAAGTGCAGTAAAAAATAATCGGAGTAATAAGCGGAAAAACGATTTTAAAAAAATTTCTCAACTATCCTTCCTTCCCCCTTTTGGCATTATCAACCGATAACCTTCCCCCTTAAACAATGCCGGGATATTGAAGGAAAAAATGGCAAGAGTTTTCTTTAAAAGAGAACTCTTAGAAAAAAAATGCCACAAAGGAACAATATGTTCTAAACACGAACAATATTGCCAATCCAACAATGAAATCAATACACAATCATAATTAATATTAACTAGCATCATTTGAAAGGAACATCATCATCCACCAAAAGAGTCATAAAACAATAACAATGTAAATAACAATGTATCATAATAAGTCAAGATAGAAGGAATATAATCAAAGTGAGTTCGCCGGACGAGCTCCTCCGCTAAAGCTGTGACGCGGGCCACGGTAGGAGCGGGATTGCTCAAAACGAATCATCCTCTTGTTGAGCTGGCGAACGTCATCTCAGATGCACGTGAGAGTATCGAAGATCCTCTTCACCCAAGAAGGTTCCGGTGCTTCTTCTCTTGGACGAGTCCTGCGTTGACGAGTGACGCGCTCCGTGGCTCGACTTCCTCCGGCTCGAGATGACTCAGCTTGAGTCTCGTTTTGGCTCTCTTCTTCTTCTGTGACTATCAGGTCCAGATTTGGTGCAGCATCGCCCTCCTCTCGGTACACGATCTGGGAAAACTTGGCTTCAGTGATGAAACAAGTCTTCTTGACCGGCACCTGAGTGTCCCGAGTAAAGTCTATTTTGCAATGAGCAAGGATATGCATAATGGGGATGGCAAAACGGAGATGGGAGAAACGAGTGCCATCGCTAAGTGCAACGATAAAGAAGTGAACCCAATCAAATTTGACATCGTTCAACAGGACGTGAAACAAACGAATATCGTCCTTGTTGACAATGCCATGGTTCAAATCACAGGGCAACAAAACATAGGAGAAGATGTATTGTTGGACGCGTTGAATTAAAGTGAGATTAATGACACTCGGGTTGCTAGAATTTCTAAACTTGAGATCACGATGATCTAACCCGAGTTGTCGCCAAATTGCCTCATCTTGGAATATTTCATCCAAGTTTTCGGTAATTTCACCTCGACGAAGGCCAAACAGAGAAGTCAACCCGACACCGTCAATGAAAACGGTTTTGCCGTCAACATAGGAAATGAGAGATGGCGAGTCTCCCTTAGTGGTACGAAGATTAGCATAAAAGTGACGTATTAGATTTGGACAAATGAATTCATACGTCAAATGGATGAAACAAAGCAAACCTTGCTGAGAGAAAAGAGACTTACTCGGGGCATAGGTCGCCGATTTGAAGAGGTCCTTGTTCACGATCTTAGGAGAGACGATCTCCTTCGTGAGGAAGATGTTGTGGAACCTTTTGACTGAAGCCCCAGTGTTGAAGGCAAGTCCAATTTGTATGTGGATGTACTTGGTCCCTTCACGACGCCATGGCCTTTCACTCTCCTCTACCGCCGATTCTTGACGCGATGAAGCGTTCTTGCACCTTGGCATCCTTCCTCTTTGAAATTGATGAAATTTGGTGAGAAAATGGAAGAAATTTGAGAAGTTTCTGATGAAGATTGAGAAAATCGAAGAAGGGAAAGAGCTAGGGTTTCTCTGATTCGTAAAAGAAGAATGGCGAAGAAGACGAAGACTGGCTGTGATATAAGGGAAAAAATCGAATATTAATCGATTAAAAAACAATATTTAATCTATTAAGGAACACAACCAAGGCAAATCGATTAAATTAAACTTATTAATCGATTAGAAGTGGAGCAGAACCAAACGTTTGCGTTTCAAGCTATTAATCAATTTAACAAAGATGGTTAATCGATTAAGATGGACAGATGAGTCTAATCGATTAATTTTACCAAATTAATCGATTAAAAGTGAAGCAGAGCAAAAAAGGTTTCGGATTTTAATCGATTAACAAAAGTCCAGTAATCGATTAATAGGGACAGAGGCGACTAATCGATTTCTCTTCGAGGAGTAATCGATTAAAACTTGTTTGACAAAAAAAATCATCAAGTCCAATTCGGTTGAATACCAAGGGAAGAGATACCTTCAATAAAAGCCCTGCAAAAAAGAATTTATCGCGCCTCCGAAGCTCAAATTAGTATAGTCAATAAAAAGAATGGATTAGTTCATAGAGATATCCAAAATTCCAAGTTCGTTCCGAATGTGGAAGAAACTCTCCCTACTAAGGGGTTTCGTGAAAATGTCTGCCAATTGATGTTTCGTTTCAACAAACTCAATTGTGACATCTCCCGTTTGGACGTGATCTCGTATGAAGTGATGCCTAATTTTTATGTGTTTAGTCCTCGAGTGAAGAACAGGGTTCTTCGTTAGACTAATAGCGCTCATATTGTCACACCTAATAGGGATGTGATCAAGTATAAGGCCGAAATCCACTAGTTGTTGTTTTAGACAAATAATTTGGGCACAACAACTTCCCGCAGCGACATATTCCGCTTCGGTGGTGGAAAGTGCAACACTAACCTGCTTCTTACTAAACCACGAGATTAACGAATGACCGAATAAGTGGCAAGTACCGCTGATACTTTTCCTATCGAGTTTGCAACCTACAAAATCCGAGTCGGAATAGCCAACAAGATGACATGTTGAACCTTTGGGATACCAAAGACCTACGTTCAACGTGCCCACAAGATATCGCATTATCCTTTTGATCGTAACCAAGTGCGACTCTTTAGGACATGATTGATACCTAGCGCATATACAAACGGAGTACATGATATCTGGTCTACTCGCGGTAAGATAGAGTAAAGAGCCGATCATACCTCGGTAGCGCTTGATGTCTACCTCTTTACCTTTTTCGTCCTTGTCGAGATAGCAAGAGGTGCTCATTGGTGTGTCAATGGATTTGGATTCGGTAACATCGAATCTTTTAAGCAATTCCCTGCAATATTTCGTCTGACACACGAATGTTCCTTCTTTGCATTGTCTAATTTGCAGCCCAAGGAAGAACTTTAATTCTCCCATCATCGACATTTCAAATTCACTTTGCATCATATCGGAAAAGTCCCTGCACAAAACCTCGTTAATAGCACCGAATATGATATCATCTACGTAAACTTGAACCAAAAGGATGTCTTGGTTATCTTTCCTCATAAAAAGAGTAGTGTCGACTTGACCCCGTTTGAACTCATGGTCCAAAATAAATTTGCTTAACCGTTCATACCAAGCACGAGGTGCTTGTTTGAGACCGTAAAGCGCCTTTTTGAGTTTGAAGACATGTTCGGGAAATTCATAGTCTTCGAAACCTGGGGGTTGTTCGACATACACTTCCTCTTGAATGATACCATTAAGAAAGGCACTTTTAACATCCATTTGATAAAGTTTAAAATCCATTATAGATGCAAATGCAAGCAATAAACGAATAGCTTCTAAACGTGCAACCGGTGCAAAAGTTTCTTCATAATCAATGCCTTCTTCTTGATTGTAGCCTTTAGCTACAAGCCTAGCTTTGTTTCTAGTGATGATTCCATTTTCATCGAGTTTGTTACGAAACACCCATTTTGTGCCAATAACGGAATGATCATTAGGTCTAGGCACCAATTCCCAAACATCATTGTGTTTAAATTGGTTAAGCTCCTCTTGCATTGTCATAGACCAATGTTCATCATTAATAGCATCCAAAACGGTTGTTGGTTCAATTTGTGAAACAAAGGCCATGTGATTAATTGTGTTCCTAAGAGAATTACGAGTAAAAACTCCCTGCGTTATGTCACTAATGACATTGTCAATCGGGTGGTTCTTCAATGTTCTCTATTCCTTAGGAAGCTCCGTTTGTTCCTGCGTTTTCTCTTCTTCCGGTCCCTTTTCTTTAACGATTTCTTCTTCATCATCATAAGAACCTGCAAAATTATCAACAATACCTTTTCTCGCCAAGCGAGCATCAAATTCATCAAAGACAACATGAATAGATTCCTCTACGGTCTTAGTACGCTTGTTGAACACTCTATATGCCTTACTACGAAGAGAATAACCTAAGGAAATTCCTTCATCTGACTTAGCATCAAATTTTCCCAAGTTATCTTTTCCATTATTATGAATGAAAACTTTACATCCAAAGACATGAAAATTGGAAAGGTTAGGCTTTCTTCCTTTGTAAAGTGCATAGGGCGTTTTCTTGAGTATCGATCTAATGACGGCTCGATTTAACACGTAGCACGCGGTACTCACGGCATCCGCCCAAAAATATTTAGGAAGGTTTGCCTCATTGAGCATAGTTCTAGCCATCTCTTCAAGAGACCTATTTTTCCGTTCAACCACGCCATTTTGTTGTGGTGTACGGGGGGCTGAAAAATTATGCTCAATGCCTAATTCGTCACAAACGACATCAAAGCCGTCTTGATCAAATTCTCCCCCATGATCACTTCTAATGGATGCAATGTGAGAGTCTTTTTCATTTTGAACCAATTTAATGAATTTCTTAAAAGCATTAAGTGCATCATACTTATGA
>OOIL02005119.1:36869-74824 GCA_900332095.2 Cuscuta campestris | reverse complement strand
GTGCCTCGACCCGGCCCACACGATCCCGAGGTTGCTCAACGTGTGAACGGGTCGTGTGCCTGGGGTGGCTTTCGGCTTCTTCCTCTCGTGGTGCCCGGCTGTGCTGGGGCTCATCGCGTGGGGATGGCTCCGTTCGCCTGGTCTGACCAGGTCGTCCGGCTCCTCTCCCTGCACGATTAAAGGCACTAGCTGGAATGGTCTCTACCCCAAGCCGCTCTTTTGCTGACCGGTTCTGATTTCGGCCATCATGGCCAAGTCTCAGAAAGGCCGACCTCCTAGATCCTTCTGGCTGAACTGCCTTTCCCTTCAACTTCTTGATCGCCTGGGGGACGTCCCAATCCTCGTCTTTGCTGTGCACTGAACGCACATCCCCGTCCGAGGTCACCTTTGTCTGTGACCTACGGGACCGGCTCCTTCTAGACCGGGATGGACCAGCTTTATCCATCTCCCCGATTAGGTTTGTCGGAACGTTCGAGCGAATGACGTTAGTTTGAGGCGAGGATTGTGGATACAATCCCGGATTGAAAAGTGAAAACCCTCCCGGCTGCTGGAACATGGACATGAAATGTCCAAAATTCTGAAGAGCCTGGCTGTACATTGGATCAAGGGGTCCGGGGAAATTTGAAGGAAAAACGAGAACAGGGTTCACGGGGGAAGTGAATGGGATAGGTGGTGGAATGGTGATGATGGGGGTAGGAACCTGGCTTGACGGTTGGGAACTTCCTCCCGGGAATGAAATGACATTCTCAGCGGGAGTAGAAATTTGTGAGATCACGGTTTCCTGATTACTGGCCATGACTTTTTTGTAATAAGTCCCACGGGTGGCGCCAATTTGATAGTGTAAATTACCACGCAAATATTAAGTGTGAGTAATCGGAAGGGTTGTAGGTGGAATCACCTGTAACCCGATTTGTTATTAATGATAATAGGAGTTATTACAAATACAAGCCGTGTAGGTTAATTCAAACATGCCTCACAAATGAGGCTTTTAAGGGTATTTATAATAATCCTAAGCACGTCAAGCACGTCTCTGATTATTCAACCGGTCAGGCGGCTGACCGGCCCACCAGGTGCACTTGAGTAAATCTTCGGGTATTGGCATCTGGTCTCCTCATCCAACCGGTCAAATAACCCGGGCTGAAAAAGACGCGTGCTGTTCGGTGAACCAACCGGGTGGTATCCTTGGGTTATTACCCATCAGATACAATAATATTTTAAAAATATGTAATATAATAAATATAATAAAAATATTTTTGTATCAATATCTAATATCGCTTTATTTAATTTGAGGTCAAAATTTATTAATTTTGACCGAAAGATTAAAAAATGGATAAAAGTACTCAAGAGTGGAGGGAGTATAAAAGAAGAAATGACATGAATATTTTACTACATATATATTAAATAATTAATAAAAATACATTAATAAATAAAAGTTATTAAGAGATGAGTGAAAAATTTATAATCAATTTTGAGATGAAAAATATTAAACATAAAATTTATAAAAATTACACAATTTTAATGAAAAACGGCAAATAAAGATAGGACAAAGCTGAATTACGGGAGGAGTGAGTACGTTAGCAGTTAGCACTGACTACTCTACAGACGAGCAAGCCGGCCGGTCTTTACAAGATTTTCTCCCGGCGCCGATTACTTTCCCGTCGTCGTCTCCTGCGATGCGATTACGATGAGGATTAAAATGCTTTCTTCCATTACTTCTCGTATTCCGATCTCATCATCGCATCTTCTCATATCTCACCTTCAATCGTTAAATCTATATCACACTTCGCTGACGAGAAACCAATATCTTCACCGGAAATCCACTAATCACTCTGGAATCCGGAATTCAAATCATAAACCTCCTTTCAAGGCGGAATCCAACCGGGATCCCGAGGAGTTTGACCCGATCCTAGTCGCGGAAACTCTGTCCTGCTACAGCAATGACTGGAAATCAGCTTTGGAGTTCTTCATCTGGGTCGAATCTCAACGGGGGTTCCAACACACCACGGCGACGTACAATCAGATCATCGGCGTTCTGGGTAAGTATTTCGAGTTCGAAACGGCTTGGAGTTTTATATATAAAATGAGAAATTCGTTAGATTCCAAGCCAGATCACACTACTTTTCGAGTCATGTTCAATCGGTATGTTCGAGCTCACCTTATCAATGAAGCCATTGATACGTTTGATAAGTTGGACGATTTCAACTTGAAAGACAGTGTTTCCTTCTCCAATTTGGTTGATGCTTTGTGTGAGTATAAACATGTGATTGAAGCTCAAGAGTTGTGCTTTGGGAACGGGAAAGACAATCAGAGATTCTTGAGTCTTGACACCAAAATCCATAACATGATCCTTCGCGGGTTCTTTAAAATGAACTGGTGGGGGAAATGTAAGGAGTTTTGGGAAGAAATGGATAAAAGGGGAGCGGAAAAGGATCTTTTTTCCTATTCCATTTACATGGATGTGCAGTGCAAGAGAGGGAAGCCTTGGAAAGCTGTGAAGCTCTTCAAGGAGATGAAGAAGAAAGGGATTGAAGTGGATGTTGTGGCCTATAACACTGCCATTCAAGCCGTTGGGATCTCAGACGGAGTTGATGTGGGAGTAAAGCTTTTCAAAGAGATGATTGAACTGGGTTGTGAACCAAACGTGACAACATTCAACATAATTTTAAAGCTTTTGTGTGAAAATATGAGGTTTGATGATGCACACAAGGTGTTCGGTCTAATGTCTAAGAAGGGTTGTGAACCAAACGTGACTACTTACCACTGTTTCTTCAGATGTTTTGAAAAGCCAAGAGAGATACTGAAGATGTTTGATAGGATGGTTGAAAGAGGAGTTAAACCAAGGATGGATACATATGTGATGCTAATGAGTAAGTTTGGGAGATGGGGGTTTCTTAGACCAGTTCTTGATCTATGGGAGAAGATGAAACAGCATGGTTTAAGTCCAGATGAATCTGCTTATCATGTCTTGATTGATGCTCTTGTACAGAAGGGTATGATTGATAGGGCTCGCAAGTTTGATGAGGAGATGTTGGCTAAAGGGCTTTCACCCAAGCCACGTGTACTTCCGAGGGACACTGATGATGACAGCAAAACTAGATGTGGTTGATATCTCCTATTCTCTTACTCTGGAGTGTGCATTGTAAACAAATGGGAGGGTCCAATGGGGAGTGTCCAGCAATTAGAGGGTTGATTCATGGCAAACCAACTGGAAACGGAACCTTCCGAAACCCAAATTGTCACAAATGCTTTCCTTTGTGAGCTTACATTGATTTTTGCAATTAGATTCAACTTATGTAATCTGATTTTTGGCTTACAACTGACCATAATTGACATAAGTTATTCAGTTTCGTTTTCAGTTTAGCATTTTCCAAAACAAACTGAAGCTTATCGAAGAACACGCGTACTGAAACTGATCCATGAACACACATACTCAAATCTTGGCCATTTGGATAGGATTGGAAAGATCTAGAATATCATTGTTGAAACAGACTCAGTGAATGCTTAAAAACCGATGACAGATATAAAGTCTGGCACTTCAAGCAACCTGCAACGTTTCCTGACTCGAATAGTCGAATGCAACATACCCACTACAAAGCCAATGTCACTTTCAGCGAGGGCAATCCAGGTGATAAACAATGCAGTTGCAGAAGATACAATATTTTGTTTGCGCTAGATTGAAACTGAAAGCACGAATATCCCCTCATATTTTCCTCTAAGAGTTTTAGCCGATCCTTTTGTTGTTTTCTCCTTTTCTGTATCTTGTTTATCTGATATTCTGAAGGCTTAGAGCTGTTGGCTGGGTCCACATTATACCCTCTTCATGTGTTGAATAGTATTGAATAGTATATATTCCCTAATTGTACTTATTGTAATGCTGATTTTGATAAGTATTTAAGATTTTATACTTAGAGCTATTAACACATAAAAAAGTGTCAAATGCCCGTTAAGAGTTAGGTTACAGACTGGTACCTAACGTATGGCAAACTCTATGCAGAGAAAAACAGGTGGATATTTACAACATTTATATTTTGGGCAAAATCAGCTATTGCCATCTGAAACAACTTAGGATCCATTTTCATAGAGTGAATTGGCTGAAATTGTTGAACACCTTGTGGATAAAAATCTATTGGCAACATTCATTGCAGTAAGTTGATAATGGCCACCAGATAAAACAAAAAAAAACAGTGCCTTGGTTTTCTGGAGTACATATATCAGCATAATAAGTTCAAGTCACAATGTATATAAAATAGTCCTAGAAATACAAACCTTAAACATATCTTGTCTTTGATCAGGTAAAAAAATAATGATCAAAGACAAATGTTTAGTATTTATATAACTGCAGATTAAGCAGATCACATGACAGTGCAGAGAGGTACTGAAGCATCTGCTGCTACATACTCATCAACCCTCGAAAGTGGATATGACGACGCATATTGAGCAGGTGGCAGGTATCCCCCGTAACTATTCATTTCTTGATGATAGCCATATCCCGGGACTGCCCTAGGGCCTGTTTGGTACCGGGAGTAATCTAGGGAAAAAAATCACGAGTTAGATATTTGTTCAAACTCATTTTATTATCCATTATTGTCTTACGTATCACCCAAACATACCTCTAGTGCTCCAGGGGTCGTATTCAATGGGATTGTAAGCATAACTATTTCTGTTGGTATAGTCATAGGTTTGGTTATTATAGTAAGGAGAGTAAGAAGAAGCATATGATGATGTCCCATAGGTTGTGTTGGTTCTGTTCATTTTTGGATCCCTTAGGGTGACTCGGACCAACTCCGCATGCTTTCCGGAATTTGACAGTGCCCTTAACAGAGCATTTGGTTCCACTTCTCCCACCACTGTTGCTGTCCCTTTCTCAGCATCAATGTCCACAGAATATACCCCTATATATATTACAATTCACACACACACACACAACAATAGTTTTACACACAATATAGTTTGACAAAGTTCACATACACAACAATAGTTTTACACACATTACATTTGAACTTCTTGCAATGGCACGATCATGCATAATATGAAATTCTTGCGCGTATCAGTGATCTTATTTTCATTTGCATAGTATGAAGTTCTTGCAATGCTCTCACATTTCACGCACGCGCATACCAACAGTTTTACTATGGATCGATAACTTTGTATATTTGGGTTGGACTCACCGTTTGTAAAAATGATGATTTGTACCCCTAAACCCCCATCAGCCCCACCCCTGAACCCCCTCCCTACCCTGGGGGTATACTGCTACGGTAGGGAGGGGGTGGGAGGGAGGGGGGCTGGAGGGTGGTTAGGGAGAGGGTTAAAGGGTAGGAACCGTCATTTTTACAAACGATGTTCCAGAGATATCCCAAATAAATTGATGTAAGTGAATGAAATAGTGTCATTTTAAACTTACTCTTTTTTATATTTTTGAATTTCTTGAATCAATAAAGTGTAAAAAAGCGGAATAAAGATGAGATGATGAAAGGGAATGGAAGAAAAACTCCTTTCATTCCAAAATAATTTTTTTAATTTCTTTTTTTGTTTCTCACAAAAATCAAAATCAAAATCCCATTCCTATTTATTGATTGATTGGGTGGCCCATATTAATTCTCTCGTTTCTAAATGAATCTCAACTAAACATTTTTTTCTTAATCTATTGAAAAGTTTATTTTGGAGTGAGAGATAGTATGAAAGATAAAGGGAGTACTCGTATAAGATATTTGGCTTTATAGCAATAATGTGCCCCAAACTTTAATGAAAAATTAAACTCATATTAGGAGTATAAATCTTCATGTTAGTTCTTTTGTTCCAAATTTAGGGAAAATTACATGAAAAAAAAAAAGAATAATCGTCCAAAATCAAAACTAAACACACATAAAAATAATAATAGTTGTTACCCGAAATTGAACCGAGCACCCGCATCAAACAGAATTTGCATTCATCACATTGCACATCTATTTTCAGAAGGCAACTCTAATAGATGAAAAAATAATTTCATTAGTTGAATAAAGGTTAGATCTCATAATAACATTAAAATCAATTTAAATTAAACAATCATATTAAAAAAAACACACTAGTAAAATCTGCAATAAAAAGCTAGAGTTTATAATAACATACCACTTCGGCAATTGGCTCCATGTTTGATCTTGATTAACTTAAAAGAACGTTTAATGATATAAAAACTATAATCAAGATAGGAGTATTAAGAAACAAAAGGAGAAATGAAATTACTGCTCGTATTTTAAGCATTTTTTTTCACGAAGGCATACTATTTTAATTACTCATTTATGACAAGAACTTTAATTTGGGTAGGTTATTAACTTTGATAGTTTCCTTCCATGTTTGGACATTTAGGAAATCTTTTTTAAAAATAAGTTGGACTAAAATAAACTGCGTCTGATCGCTTTTTGGATTTGGTCCAGAAAAATTAGGTCCAATTGTATGGAAACGGGAATTGTTTTGGCCCAATGGACTCGGATTGCCCAGTTTCTTTTAGCTTTCGTCACAATTATTAATCGGATGCTATCTATCATTGGTTGATGGTGAACAACTCTTGAGTTTTAATTGCTTCATTTCAGACTGAACAAATTACTCCATGTTGTTTATTTTGAAATTAATTCTTCTGATCAATAAATAAATAGATTATCAATGCAAAGTAAAAGCAATCCTCATACCCCACTCGTTTATAGAAAGGTGAAGTCCAGAAACGATGAATTACTATTAGACAATCTGTAATGCTTCACCGTCGCTCACTCCAAATCAGCAGTCACTTAGCGCGACATCAGCACTGACTGTCTGTACTCACCATCTCACTCACTCACATGCAATGTCTCACCACCATCGCAATGATAAACATAGATGGTATTTAATTATAGAAAAGGAACAAAAGGTTTGCCTATGAAAAAGCATTGTGTTTATTTAAAAATATTTAAATGGTATTTTAGAACATTTTATGAAAGTTCCAAGACATTATTGAAACAGAGAAAAAGAAAGTGATATTCTTGACAAAACATAAAAGTTGAGAAAGATAGCAATTTTTGGGGCCTGTTTCGGAATAGCCTTAGCCATTAGCGTTAGCGTTTTGAAAAGACTATGTACGGGCAACGTTTAGCATTAGCGTTTTCAAAGTAATCTGCACCGTTAAACTTTTATCCAAAACGCTAACACTAATCTCTAACGCTATTCCCAAACAGGCTCTTGAATATTTTAGAGACAGAAAGAGATACGAATTGCTAAATACCATAATATATAATTAGAATTTTGGAAGGTAGAGATGAATTCCTCTTGTGATTTGGAGAGAAAGAGGAAGCTGCCTATTTCCAACTTTTTGATCAATTAATTACTAATACTAATACTGTACCCCCATATTTAATACGGAGTAAGCTAATCAATTTGTGCACGGTAGAGTATGTATATATAGTTCCTCTTCAACAGCTCCTTCTTATTTATCTTCCATTCCCATATCTGAGCAAAGCCGGAATCAATTCTTGTCCATCAACAGTATCACTCTTGGCTTTTCAAATGAGCTTTCTTTTGAAACATAATTAAGGAGTATGTTTTGAAGGACAGGCCAGGAAAAGTTGTTTATTCAATTTGCATGCAGGGCATGTTCTGAATTCGATTTGCATTCTTTCAATTCAATGCAGGTGCAGGTGACAAGGTAGAAGCATGATGAAAGCTCGTCTTCCACCACCACCGCGCAATCAGTATCCATGGATTGTATATTTCTATGAAAAACAATACAAGGGACAGATCTTTTACGACGCGGAAACAGGAAAATGGGAGAAGAGGAGGATGCCAAACATGTCAAACTCGCAGATCTGCACCAGCAGCTCTCATGGCTGGTTAGTCATGTTGGACTTGCACCCAAAATCAAGCAAGAGTTGTTTTTTGCTAAACCCCATCTCCATGGAGAAGATCAAGCTCCCCCCGTTGCCAAAACCCTTGATAAGTGATGTTGGATTTTCACCCAAGTATCAATGCATCCTAACCGCGCCTCCAGGCGACCCCACGTGTGTAGTCGCGTTCTTCCAACGTTTTGGGGAACACGCCATGTGGTGTCGTCTAGGGGGCGACGCAAAAAAATCTCAGTGGAGGGAACAAGAGTTTGATCGCCCTCGGCCATTTACTTTCTCTGTCCTTTGTGGGACCAATATTTATTGCCTTAATCTAAAGCATAAAAAGCTCATGGAGATGAGTTTTGATGAAGAGGGGCGAATGGAAGCGAGGCCATTGTTGTTACCAGGAGAAAAGAGAATTGGAAAGGTCCCTTATCCTTATCCTCTGCTCGTGAGAAATATGTGGTTCGGGACACACTACTTGGTTGAATCTCAAAGCCACCTCTACCTGGTCATTCTTTTCCATGGCATGGCATGGAGGACGAAAACAAAATCATTGACGTTTGGGTGTACAAGTTGGATTTTCAGAGCTTGAAATGGACAAGAGTGAATGATTTGGGTGGCCACCGGGTGTTTTTCATCAGTAGTGTGAATTCTTTCTCGTGTAGCACCGTTAATAATGGAGGATCAAATGCTAATGGTGATGAGTGTGTTAAAGAGAATACAATTTACATCATTCTTGCGTTTGAAGTTGGAATGACGAGTTTGTATGTGTATGACATGGAAGAGAAGACCATCACCACTCGTTTGGTTTGTCCCAGTGTTATTCCAAACATCACCCGTGGGTATTGGGTAATGCCCATGGCCAATTAAATATTCTCTTGTTAATAAGAGTTGATTTTGTTCAAGACATTTATTCTTTATTTTTTTCTTTTTTAAAGTGGAAGTGACCTCCAAATTCAAAAGTGACTTATCATAACATTTGAAAGAATTTCAAGAATCTCTTTAATATACAGTAACTGAGTTTTTTTTCTTTTTTTGAATGCAGTAACTGATTAGTTTTGATTGCTCTTGCCGTTGTGGGGCTTACACAAAATGTGTTTGCATAATAGCCGCACATTTTGTGAGGGCTTACGGTGGGGTTGTTCTAAAAAGGCAGTGGCACCGCTAGTGGCACCGTTCTCCAGTGTCACTAGAACCGGCCCGATAATAAATCCAAAAAAATTATATTTGTATGAACATCTAATATCATTTTTATTTAATTTGAGGTCAACATTTATCAGCTTTGATCCAAAAAAGGTTAAAAGTCAACAAATAATCAGGAATAGAAAGAGTAATTTTCCCAATAATGACATTGATCTTTTTAAAATACTCAAGAGTGTTACTAAAGTACTATGTTTTTTGAGAAATGTCACTCTCTCTTTTTTTTTCTTCAATAATCCATTAAACTCTCTAAAATTTTCAAAACTTCACTAAAAGATTCAACTTAATTTTTTTTTAAAAATTGAAGAGTGTGATGTTGAAGTTTGTTTATAGATAAGAGAGAAATGTTCAAGTCACGTGTTAACTTATTAGAGCAACTCCAACGCATAGTGAAAAAAGTGATAGTGTAAATGTTATTTTACACTGTCAACAGTGTTTTATACTTTCTCTTTTGTTATACTTACTCCAATCATATATTCTATATAATACACTTTTATGTTATTTAATATTTAATTCATGTATTAATTTTTAATCTACAAAAAAACAAATCTACAAATTAAATCCGAAGTTGCAAATCAAAATGAAATTATAGTTGGCTACACCAAAATGAAAAAAAGAGAGCTCCATAATTTTTTTAATTGTTTTACACTATCTACATCAAAGTGTATAAATAGGAGGTGAGAATGTCTTTTTGCACTATAGTGCATTTTAGCCTTACATTTACTGATTTACACAATTCGTTGGAGGACTAAAAAATGAACATGATATTGCATAATGAGTATAATTTACAATATGCACAATCGATGGAGTTGATCTTACAAAGATCACGAATAAAGTAAGAAATATTTTAGTAATGTATGTTAAAAACATTAAAAAATTTTGGGATTAAAGGTATTATTTTTGTTAATGAAAAATGACAAAATATTTATTTTTTTTACATTGAAGGCACCCTAACTTTGCGTGTTATAACAAAAAGGTACTCCATCTTCAATTTGTAATAAAAGGTATCACATCTTTAAAAATGTAGCAAAAGGGTACAAATGCATCCGGCTGGTGAGTGCACATGAGGTGTTCCACTTGCCTTCCTAGAGTGCATGCGACATTCCATTTGACTTCTAAGTTCTAAATAAACTTGTAACTTTTCTTATACATGACTAACTTGTAATGAGCTTTTATATAATATCTAAGTATTTTTTACAAAAGACGTTCATACAACATTGTGTTTATTTATGTATTAAAAATACAAAACAATGTTCATAATAATATTTTATTTTATCAAATAATCAATAAAAAATTACAAATAAATATAGGTTACTGTGAATTTAAATACAAGGACATCTATTGTGAGACGAAGGGAGTATTTTATGACGTAAAAGTCACATCGTGTCTTGAAAGATATATTTCTTGCAATTTTTTGATAAATTATGTGTTTATTTAGCAAAAAAAGGCATCCTTGATTGGCATATCATTGGTAATATAAAATATGTAGTATGCTCTAAAAGCTCTCTCTTTTATTGTTTGTATTATTTGAAATGAAAGATGTAATAATATTTATAATTGTATGAGCATACATATGTACATTTTTTTTATGTTGAACAATGTTACATATCAAATTTACTACTATCTATATTTTAAGATATTATATCATTTAAAACTAATCACAAAATAATTTAAAACATTTGTAATAATCATCTTGATTTGAAGATTAATACTTTCCTGTGCATCGCACGGGTGATGCACTAGTTTATAATTTACAAGATACTCTGTATTTTAAACATAAAGAGCAATAACATTTTGATACATGTCTGTTATTTGTTTTTAAAGATTTATTAGAAATTTTTTAAATTTTAAATTTTAAAAATTACTTATCATTATTATTATTACTACTACTACGACTATCATCATCATCATTATCGAGTATTGTTGATACTTGTAATGAGTTTTTATATAATATCTAAGTATTTTTTTACAAAAGACGTTCATACAACATTGTGTTTATTTATCTATTAAAATTCTAACTCCAAAAGATTGTAAATATTTTAAAATTTAAATAAATTAGAAACTCTGTTCTTTAAATTACAAAAGCGACACTTATTTAAAAAGTAATTGCTAGTTTGATTTAACATATTTTATAAATATTAAAAATGATATTGTATAAATAAAATATAATTTTTTTTAAAAAATAAACTTTATTTTATATGTGTCAAGTACAAAGTTGATCATGTATAGAAAAAATTTCAAGTTAATTTGGAAGTCATATAGAATGTCGCATGTACACTAAGAAGCCAAGTAGACCGCCCACTATGTACTCATCGACCGTATTCTTAAAATTCCGGCAAGGGTACCCTTTTGTTACATTTTTTAAAGATGGGTACATTTTTGTTAGAAGTTGATTATGAGGTATCTTTTTGTTACAAGACGCAAAGTTAGGTACCTCTTCAGAAAAAAGCCCAAAAATATCTTATACTCCATTATTTTCAAATTAATCTTTTTGATTTCTTATTCGCGATGTCCAAAAAAAAAGAAATTCCCCCAATAGGGATAAACATATATAGAGAAAGTACCAAAATAATAATTTCATATTTTTATTCTCCAAATAAGAATTCGCACTGTGATAATTTGGTGCTATATATGAATATTTTATATATTTTTTTGTAATGTATATGGTTGTGATTGGCAATGAGATGTAATTTAAACCCTATTTCAAAAATAAAAACATAGAACTCTTATTTTTATATATTCTTAATGTTTTACTCTTATTTTAGTTTTTTGTGACTCTCTATTTTGGAAATCTTTTTGTGACTCAGACTCACTAATTTCATTTTTTTTAGTTTGTGCCAAACTAATCAAGAAAATTAATTCGGGACATAGGGAGTATTACAAAACTATGCTTGATTTTCCGTAATATGGGGTCAAAGTTCAAAAACATTGACCGCGAAAATCAAAATACTAAGTTAATTTTAGGATGAAAAGAGGTACTAATTACTAAATACCATCATATATAATTAGAATTTTGGAAGGTAGAGATGAATTCCTCTTGTGATTTGGAGAGAAAGAGGAAGCTGCCTATTTCCAACTTTTTGATCAATTAATTACTAATACTAATACTGTACCCCCATATTTAATACGGAGTAGCTAATCAATTCCTCTATATATAGTTCCCCATTGCCAAAGATAAAAGTGAGCTTGGAAATTAAAAAGGTATAACCTTCTTATTCATCTTTCATTCGGATATCTGAGGCAAAATCAATTTCTTCTTTCGAGGTAGAGTATATACACTCCCCCCCCCCGGCTAATTAATTTCATATATATCAATCCAAACTCATGTATAGATGTATACATGCAATAATGTGTTTATGTGAAGAAATAAGTCCTCATTAAAATCGATTTGTGCCTATGCCAATTCCAGTCCAGTAAACACACACACACACACACACACACTGTTGGTGGTTTTATTTGGTTTTGTTACTGTCGTGTATGGGCTTCGCAAGTTGGATGAGATTATTTGAAAAATATGTGCAACATACAGGATTGAAGTGTGTTTTAACACACCTTTTTCTCATTGAGATTTGAGTGTTCTTTGGCGTTGTTAGATGGAAGATTATGTGAACATGGAGGATTTGGAAGGACAAAGAGCAGGAAGAAGAAGAAGTTGATGGGAACCATTATAGGGCATGGGAAAGTCTTCCAAGAGAGCTTTTGACACAAATATTACAACACCTCTGTCTTGATGATGCCAAAAGCTTTCACAAAGTCTGCAAAACTTGGGACTCACTTGAAGATCCTAAGGACCACAACCCCCTCGCCTTTCCCGTTGTACAATCTCAATGGCTTGTTCACAAAGACACTTACACTAGCACCGTGTTGAAGTTGTTTCACCCGGTTTACGGCCACGGCCCACACTGCATCGACATCCCCGAGCTCTCCCTTTCAAGTTTGGCACATTCCAACAACGGGTGGCTTCTATTTTGCAAAGGATTTCAAGAAACTTTCTTGGTCAACCCCTTTACCAATGAGAGAGTGGACTTGCCCGACAGACCGAAGGAAATATATATGAGCGGAATCTTCTTGTCCGACCCAACCTCTCCGGATTGTGTTGTTTTCGGTCTTGATAGTGATGATTGGAATCATATTTTGACCATCTGTCGCCGCAAAGAGACTTGGGAGGATTTCTATGACGTAAATGATAACGACTTAAGATTTAGATCCCAATGCGCTCCAGCTCTCCACAATGGCAAGTTGTATGTCTTGGGCATCGAAGGCAACTTGAGGGTGTTCGACTTCGAAGGGCGAACTTGGAAAGTTCACGAGGTTTCGGGTCTACCTCCCGAGCTTGGCAAGACCTATGATAGCTACTTGGTGCAGTGCGAAGGGAAGTTAATGGCAGTGTATATGTCTTACATGGGGAAACACATTTGTGTCCTTGAATTGGACGAGAGGGACAAAATGGAATGGAAAAAAGTGGAGTGTTTGGGTGAATACATGTTGTTTGTTAGCGGGCGTTCATCATTTGCGGGCAAGAAAGTTAGAGAGGGGATGGAGAACAAGATTTACCTCCCAAGATTCCACAAACAATATATTGTGTTCTATTGTCTTGAGACGGGTTTGTTCAAGACATTCGGTAGCAACTTTTCTAAAAAAGATCTTTTCGGGACGAAAGAACAACTGAGTTGTTGTTGGATGCAGCCAAGTGCTACTCGTCCTTTTTCTTCAAAACCTGTGCAACTTGATTGGTTAGAGTCTTCCAAGGACTGATACATATGCAGATGGGGAGGCAAAATAGCCCATTACACTTATTCTCCACTAGATATGTTTACTTGTATAGTGTTCTAGCACTATATGTAATATATTGCGACATGAACTTCAATATTGTACTAAAGAAAACTCAGGTTATGTTTTCCTGTTTTATCTAGTGGCCACAATCAACTTACAACAAGCAAACTAAGCACTTTTTGACTCATTTTGCTGCAATGTATGTAACCAAAAGATTTATATCCACAAGATATTGAACAATTTCAGCCAATTCACTATATGAAAATGGATCCAAACTTACTCATTAGCATCACACATGTATCCACCCTCCGTTTAACTCCTCGCTTGGCTTTTCAAGACATCATTCAAAACTCACATTCCATCTAACACCTTGTGTGCATCCTCAACCCTCATGTATTTTCACACAAAAGCTTTATAATTATGTTGCCACGTTTGGTTCCAAACTCAGTTCAATCACTTTTCTTCTTCATTTCCTTGAAGAGCTTCACAGTTTTCCATGGCGTCCCACCCTTGTAAATGCCATAGGAAAAATGAATTTCAAGCCTGATTTCAACTCATTTCTGTAGAAGGACAGAGTATCCGATGCTGCTAGGTACGGGCCAAATACATCGCGAATCCGGATGGATTCCGCCGTGGTTGTTGAATCCAGGGAGCCATTGTGATTCCCGGAGGAGAAATTGGTTTCTGGTCGGCGAAATGTGATAGATAAGAAGATGCGATGATGTGATCGGAATGCGAGAGAAGAAGTCATCTAAGCCGGAGATGACGACCGGGAAATAATCGGCGCGGGGAGAAGATCTATTGGACTTGGAGACGGGCCGGGCTGGCTTGCTACGAATTAGTGATGGAGATGGGCCGCTAACAATGTTTGGGGTTTGGGGTTAATAAAAAATCAAAACTAGAAAGAATAGAAAATAAGATTAGAAAGAAGAGTCGTCTATCAGGGGCGGAGGAAGGGGGGGGGGCATGCCTGGGCAAGTGCCCCCGGCGAAATTCCGGCGAAATAGTATTAGGGTACCAAATCGGCGATGGGAGGCCGGATTTGCCCCCCCAGATCTGTCGCAGCATCCCATGGAACTCCAGCAGCCGATCGATGAAGAAGGTGAAGATAGGAAGAAGCAATTGCCGAGAAAAGGAACATAAAACAACGACGTCGTTTTGTTAACTTTAAAATGGGTTTAAAAATTTCCTGTGACCAAGCCCAACAGTCCAAGGCCCAGTGGCCCAATTGCCACCAAAAAAGAAAAAGGATGGAAGTAATTGAACAGAAAAAGAAAAGAAAAGAGGCTTATAGCTCGAAGGGCAGTCGCCAGATCGCAGATGTGCAGAACTCTAGAAGGCAGAAGGGCAGTCGGCAGAGGTGGATTCAAATCTTGAGCTCTTTTTCTTCTTCATCTAATATTTAGATTTTCTCTCATTATCTAGGTGTTATATGTAAATTTTAATTATTCAATTTCAAGATTTGTTTCTTAATATTTGAATATTTATTTTGTTCCCTGTTTCCAGTGTGTTTCTTGATATTTAAATATTTGATAAATGTTAATGTAATTTCAAGTTCAAGGGATTAAGATATACTCCCTCCGTCCCGAAAAACATGAGAGTTTTGATTTTGAAAAATAAATTTTCTTATATTTTCATGCAAATAGATTTTTTTTTTCAAAAAAATCATTTCTTTAATGATATAAATACTCTAAAATCCATAAAATGACATAAGCATTCAGACTAAGAAAGAATTTGCCAGGAAGACCATAAAGAAAACAATTTTTTGTGTTGGGCTAGTAAAAAAGATAATCTATGTAATGAAAAAAACTTTATTAACAGAAAATGAGAAGAGAAAAACCTAATTTTTTTAATGAAAAAAAATGTGAGAATAATTCTTCTTTTGTGTTCTTCATAGTTTTTTAGTCGAAGAGAATAATAGCGTTTTTGTCCCAAATCATATCATCATCATCATATATATATATATATATATATATATATATATATATATATATATATATATATATTATATATAAAGTAGGGTTTATTAGTTGTGGAGATGACAAGTGTACAATGAGTTGGCTGGTGATGTAGATTATTTTTTGCTTATGTGTTCCTAAAAATGCCACGCCAATACATTGTGGGATTTCTTCCGATCTATCGTCTCCCTTCCTCTTCCTCTGACACTGTTCATGGTTTCCAGTTGCTGCGCCTTTCAATTTCAGCCGTTTTCCCAGGTGAGAATTCAGAAGTCGACGATTTCATGATGGACAATTATTTTTTTCTGTAACGCTGGTGGTGTATTATTTTTTTCTGTAACGCTAGCGATGTATATTACCTCCCACAAAGTTTAATCTTCGTTTTCAGAAATACAGGGAGTTATGGTATCTGCACAGAGTGATTCACTGCGAAAAATGGTAAAATATTGTATTCCTGTTGAAAATGGTAAAAGATTGAATGTTTACAAATTTTTGTTTGAATTGTGTTAAAGATTTGATTTTTTCATTGTTCAATTCTTGATTCATATTGTGCTATATTATAGATTTTTTGTCTCAAATTTGTCAAAGATTCAGTTTTCGCCATTGTTCAATTCTTGCTAGGTGTCTTAAATTATAAAATGAAGCAAACATGGATGCTGATCCATTAGTTTAATTCTGCATTCATATCGTTCCTCCCAACTATTTTTTCCAACTTTGAGTTAAATGTTGGAATCACATTCTAAAATGATTTTTTTAATGTAACTGCAAGTGGGTGGTAATGTAGAAGCATGTGATGGTGATGGTTGACCCCAAGCTGCTAAAATCCTCATTTCTTATTTGCAATGTTAGCTTGGTTGTATTCCTTTGAGGGTCCGTTTGATATATGGAATTGATGGAATTGCAATTCATTTTTTGCACTATTAATTCCAAATCCACATAATTTTTGTGCTACCAAACACCAGAATTGGAATTAAAGTCCTCAATTCCAATTCCATAGTTTGAATTCCGTGTACCAAACGGGGCCTAAGAGTGAAATGAATGATTTTAGGTGCCTATATTTGTAGGTGTGCTCTAGGTTTGATGTGTAATTGCAAGAATCTGGATAATTTCCATCCTGTATCTTCGAAAATGAGAAAATTTCTATCATTAATGTACTATGTTTTTGGGTTGGGTTGTGTTCTTATGTAACTTTGCCTATGTAAGTATGTTACATTACTGGTCCCAAGCTCAGATAAAAGAGGAGGGTTATGTTAGGTCTCAGCAACCAATGTGAAACTTTTTCGAATTTTCATGACATATAGACATGGTTCAAACATGATATATTTTGTCGACATGTACTTGCTATAACAGTGTACTATCTAATATCTGTTATGTTTAATATTTTTGTGTGGCATTCCTCAGAGAAAAAATATCTATGAGATTTTGTTTGTGATGTGCCATTTAAGGCCCCGGATAGGGTAAGGTTGGGATCTGATAATAGAGATTTTGTAGTTGCTACATTGCTTAGGAAGCAAAAAACATGACTATCCATGTCCACAACCACAGGAAATTGATCCAGATGTTAAGGAGGAGTGCTTTGATATCCATCTCCATTCAAGCCCTTGAAAGAGAAGCCAAAGCCCATCATATTGAACTTTGAGAAACCACTTATTGACCTACAGAAGAAGATAATTAATGTATGTTTCTTTTATTAACTATATGTCTCACATGTGTATATCAATTTTCGTATTGGTTTTAAATTGTGTTTGTTTTATCTGACAAGCTAAAGATATCCTTGACTATAGGTTCAGAAGATGGCGAATGATACTAGGCTTGACTTCAGTGATCAAATTATACTACTAGAAAATAAATATCAGCAGGTTTATTTTATTAAATACATATCCAAAATATCGGTTATTGTCGTTTTCCTTGATTGCTCACTTCAGTCTTCAACCTTCAATGCACTTCAGGTTCCTTGGCGATAATCAAATCGGCAAAACCAGCAATTTGATATAATATAAAAGCAGGTCTACCATTTCTGAATTCTCCTTTCTCCAATAATCTGTATTTAAAAGCCAGCATATACCCAAAGTTTTATTGTAGCTAAAGTACTCATGAAGAGGATCCCATAAAGAACAACGCAAATCAAAAGAGGCTCTTGAGGTTTTGGTCTCTCTTCAACCAAAGAATTTCTGTTCCCTAATCTGTTCTTTTTAATTCAAATCTAAACACTGAAAATTATGCCTGTGACAACATCACTGATATTATTGGATAATTTCATGAAGCTTGCAGCCTAGCATTTGATTAGGGTGCAATTGGTACATTTGACTGCCAATGAAGACAAAGAGTATATGTTATTTTGCAAAAAATCAGGGAAGGTATGTTGTTGATCTTTAGAACACAAGGTCTGGTGTCTTAAATGCGAGCTTAGTAAAAGGCGTGTGTGTATCTTAGTACATGCATTCCAAAAGTGCAGCAAACTATGGTCCTCAGATTCCATTGGTTAACTTGGTTTAATATTGAGAGTGCAAAGGATTTTGTTTTGTTTTTGAAGTCATATTAATAAATAATGTATTATTTATAAAATGTTAGTGTGTGCGCTAAATTTTTAAGAAGTCAAGGCTTAATGGGTTGATGAGTTTATGAATTTATGTTCATATTGATACTAAACGTTGTGCTTCATTTGCTGTTTTTGTGAAATTTTAGTACTATATGTTCAAAATCAAGATTTATTCATGTTTTTTAAAAAAAAAAAAATCTACACTTTTTCACATGAATTACATGATGTTTTGTGCTCCTAAGGTGTTGATATGCTTGGTTCCACTTGAATATGAATCCATTGCTAATTTTTCAACTGAAACATCATAGCTACCCCAATTATAGTATGGTAAGAAATGTTGTAGGGGTTTTTGTTGTAAGATTATCCCTTCCCAACCACTATTAATATGTATAAGTATTTTATTTATCTATAAAGGTTATATAAACTTCATTAATTTAAAACCAACAAATTCAAATAAACTTTTTAAACAAAGTAATTGACCATTTTCCCTTTATTGCTTTTAAAAACCAAAAGTTTCTTAAGATTCTTATACATGTGAATCATTATTAAATCTACAACTTTGATATAAAAAAAACCATCATATCTAATACCGGAGTACTTTAAAATATTAATATAGCACAAACAATATAATTATTAGGAAATTACAAAAAACAAAATTATCTTTTAATTCAACATATAAATTTATTCAAATAATGTTAAAATTTATATTATAACTCCAAAGTTGTTTAAAAATTTATGTTAAAATTTATATTCTAACTTCAGAGTCATTTAATTTGAATGTTAAAATTATCTTTTCCATTACACGCTAAAAATAAAACCAAAAAATGTATGTACTTCTTCTGCCCTAAATGTATAAGATTACCGATTTGATTTTTACAAAGTTAAAAAAAAAAGGAAGATTGTGTTAACTACTTCATACATAGTTATAATAAATTATGGCAAATGTAAAAAGTATACACGCTCCATCTTCAACTATTTAATAAAAAACATATGCTATACTGTGAAAAAACGTTTAAAGAATGTAAAAAAACACAAATCAAACAATGATAAAACCCAACCTACCTCGATCCAACAACAAAAAATCTCCTCAAATAGATTTGAAGGTAGGAAAACCACACAAGATTACAAACGCATACATGTAAACCGAGCCCGTGCGAAGCACGGGGTAATTTACTAGTATATCTTCATATTGTAGTTTATGATGAATAATAAAAGGATTATGCTTGACTAATCTCAATATTTTAACCTCACATTTTAACCTCAGTCTTATTGATATTACAGACACAGAACAGTATTGAATGTCTGCGATTAAAATTATTTTCAATCAATATACTTGATATCAAATTTGAAATATAATTTTTTCTGAAATCTAAAAGAAAAATTATGAATATTGAATATCGGAATTTAACATTATGTGCATGATATCAAATGATTTGATTATGGATTGAAATTTAACTTATGTAGATGTTTGATGCATTAGATATCCTTAACCAGCTTTTACCGTTGAACGTGTAGTATGTTTTACTCCCTCTGTCCCGGAGTATTCGTCCAATTCTGACTTTTGGAACTGTTCATCTAAGCACTTTGACTCATCAAATTCTCTCAATGTGTAATCTTGTTTGATTTGTCTTAACATATAAATTATTACGGAGTAATATATAATTTCTATAATTTTTTAATATACAAATTACAAGATAAAATGAATTAAAGAAGTGTATTGGATGGTGTGTAAAAATGAAAGTGGACAAATACTCTGGGACGGAGGTAGTATTTGCTACACGCGGGTAAACAGAAAAAATGATGTGACGTGATTCTGGTACCAGACGGGGGCGAGAATGTCATGATGGATGTGAAGGTTTTGAACTGTTATTTCAAAATACATGAATTAATTAATTAAATTTTGAGACTGTGAATCCTGTGATTTGTTAAACTTCTACAACATTGAAAAGTTTATACTATTTCTGTTATTAATATTATTTTGTGGTGAATAAAAATGTTTGGAATGTTTTGAATTTTATGATTATCAAGTTAATATTTTAGTCCAAAAGGACATGCACACCTGGAAAAGATTAGAGTGTTACAATAATTATGATATTGTGTATGGATGGTTATTGAATATTTGAATGATAATGATAATTATACCATAATAAAATGATGTTGATGTACGTAGTATATTGGATGATAATACCAGGCGTTGCCATATTGGAACATTAAAATGTACGAAGTATTGTTGCCAATATTAACGGAGTAAAATTTCTTACTTTTTGAAATTATTTTTTAGTATATGAGATCTCTTTTACTTCTATTTTGATCCATTATAGGAGTTAAAACATAAACTCCCCTAAATAGAAGTAATTAACTTAACAAGACCTCCCCTAGTATGTGGCAATTCAAGGATATCATATCTTCTCTTTGAAGCCTTCCACTCGCCACCTGAACAAAAAAATCCAGATTTTTTTTATTATATAAATTATTTAGTCTTCATATTTTAGCCCAATTGCTTGGTCTGAACCAAAATCCACCCAGAATTTTTAAAACCATTTCTTTTGAATTTTTTTTAATTTCCCAGCAAAGAATAGCAAAGCTGCTTCTTTTATTGTTCCTCCTCCCTCATCATCGCTACAGTAAAGAATACTCTTTATACAAAGTGTCATCGAAGACATAATACTAACAATTACAATCTATAATGCCAACCATAATACTGAATAAGTACAAATATGCCACTGTATAAGGTAAAAAAGAAAGCAAAGTGCCAAACATGGCACTGACTAAGCACAAATATGCCAGTGTAGTCGTGTAGAATGTCAAAAAGAAAGAAATACGCAAAGAAGTAATTTGATAGTGAATTTATTACAAATTTACAAATTTGATTTTCGGAGTCTGTGATGGCTAATACGTTTGTATTCAGGGAAGGGAAGAGATAATTTTGGACATTCATGACTGGTTTAAATATTATATATAGTTATACCAAAAAAATTATATATCGAACAATAAAACTAAAGCCACAGAAATTTTAGTTATATTAAAATTTTGGCAAATCCCATGGTAGATCTATATATGACTCAAATAAGTAATTCCTTACTACCTAAATATGTACTTTTTAAAAAAAACTAAAAAATAAAAATAAAAAAGAGTTTTTATGTAAGAAGATCTACAAAAATGATATGCACTCAAAGTGCATGATATAAGCACTCTAAAATTTTATATCCAACTTAAAGTTACAATTTTTTTAAAAAAAATTACAAAGCTAAAAATAAAAAAATGAAAATTTTCAATCAAGATTTTGTTGCAAACATTTTCAAAGCGAAACCATAATAATAAAAATATGAACTAATAAAATGATAATTTAAATTAATCATTTAAAATTAAAATACTACCGGTAATTAATACGGAGAAATGGATTATGTAACTGCAAAAATAAGCCATCACATATATTAGAACGAACGCTTGACAATAGAGCCGTTCTAACCGATGACACTTGCCTATTTCGAAAACCCCTGATGCTCTAAATAAAAAAAGTAATAATTTCTATCTCCTAATCCATCTCTAAGGCTCCACACCCTAGTTCTACATTCGCACTCCCACCATAGATCCTCCTTTACACCTTCCAAATGTGTTTATTATGTATTGCATAATAGCCACACATTTGAAGGGGTCTAAGCTGGGGGCGCGAGGGTGAGTTTTGGGGTGGTGGGGGTGCGGTGAGGGTTTAGGAGGTGAGTTAGTAAGAGTAAGAACTATTAATTTTGTAAACGGAGCATCGTAGGTGCTCGAAATAGGCAAGTGTCATCTATTGCGTCAGTGGCGCCTGAAATTTAGCTACATGGGGGCATCATTATCCGGGCGTAGCACGCCATATTTTTTTGGTAGACTATTTTAAATGACAAACCTAATAAATTTTATTTTCAAACATTTATTGAATGTAAAATATTTTTAATAGGTTATGTGAAATTGTTTTATAAAAAATAATTATAATGCAATAAAACACACTTTACTAAAAAAATTTAACAAAAAATTTAAATTTAGCCTAATTAGATGGGGTCACATTAATTTTTTTGGGGCATATATACCTAAAGGTTTTAATTTTTTTCTTTTCTTACCTTATTACAAAAAAAAAACTACTTGGGGGCATTCCCCCCTACTCCATTGAACTAGATTCGCCCCTACATTGCATGAATGCCAGTGTCAACGGAACTTTGCCGTTAAATGCAAATTTTCTCACATTTTTTATTGACTTACAACAACTTTTTTTTACAAAAAAACCAATTCTATTTTTATGTTCTAAAGTACATAAAACAACTATAAACCCAAAAATCACATTATAATTTGTTGGCATTTAACAATAACATAAGACCAATAGCACAACCCAAAAAAGGCAATGATGTACCAAAAAGTAAACTCATACATTCATACTCGGTGAGTCCGAACACAGATTTTCATGATAAAAGTTTTATTCCAATATTATGGAAAATAACACGGGAAAATGAAGAATTGTTCAAAACCCAAATTAAACATATACAGAGTATCAAAATAACACTTGTTGCAGGAAATTTGAAGCACTTTTATCATACTTAATTTACATCGAGAACATAAACAACACTCATCCTAAAGAAAGATGAACCATACTTAAGAGTTTGTTTGGTAGTAATTAACTTCTAGATAAAGTTATTTTCACAAAAACTGAAAGCAAAAGCACTTCATATATACCTGCTTCTCCAATACGGTGTTCTGTGTATAAAATAGTGGTGGTGAAAAGCAAAAGATGACAACATGCCAAACAAAATAAAATCACTTTCACTCAAAGCAGAAGCTAAATTACTAAAAGTAGCGCACTGCCAAACACTCTCTTAATTTACATCCAGAACATAAACAACACTCATCCTAAAGAAAGATGAACCACCTGAAGTGTATGTAATGGGCTATTTTGCCCCCCCCCCAAAAGTTATCCCTCAATAGTCAATATCATATCCCTTGGTAATTAAATGTCACACACACTCTACTAGTCTCTTCAATTTCATCCAGTTGGAAGACCAACACTGTACTTGTTCTAGCCAATAGTGGATAACAACATTTTCTTTATTTGTTTAGATTTTTTAATGTTATCAAATTTTTGTATTTACTTCTTAAGATCAAATATCTATCCATGTTTAAAAATACAAATCCAATTTCATTTGTATGATCTGAATTCTTAAAATCTTAGTTTGTAACTATATTTTTCATTCTATAAAGAAAAAATATAAAGTTAATTTAATTTTACTCAACTTTAAATTGTGTAAAACTTTATCTAGTGAGTTCATATCTAAATTATAAAGAGACTTAAATCTTATTTATAATTCATGATGAGCATTTAATCAATTTTGTAAAACACAAATTGTCCATTAATATTCCCTCGTCCCAAAATATAAGCAACATTTCAAACAACGTGTAAAATGTGATCTCTTTTAAAAATTACTTTATTTACAAATTAGTAGAGAAATAAAAAGTAAAAATCACACTATTTAAGATAGATCAAAAGTTTTACAAAATATGATGCGATAAGAAAATTTTATTTTATCAAATGATCAACCAAAACGAGTAAACAAACAAAAATTTTTGAAATGCCGAAATAGTAATTGTTGTTTACATTTTGAACGGAAGAAGTATACTTTTTTTCATGTCTCAACTCTCAAATGCTCTAATGCTGTCTAAATGTTTGCTTAATTTTTAAGAATATGCTCTTTTTTTTAATACATTTTGTGGAAGTACAAAATAAAAACTAGATTGAAAGATCTCTTTTGGATAAACATGAAAAAAATGAATAAATAATAAATCATGGTATTAATTGATTTTTTAGAATTTTTATGGTGTATTTGTATTCAATTTCAAAGTTTAAAATGTCTTTCTTATTCAAAATATATGCATCCATTGTAAGCCATATTTTTAAAAAATCAAACGTTAATTTGCAAACATATTTGTATACGTACTCTGAACGTATACAACATATAAAAAGACATATTTTAACAAAGTGATCTGTTTTATACACGAACGTACGAATAGACGTATTATACTCTTATCTAAATAGGCTAACAGAGGTTTTTTTTTTTTGAAAAAAATTTGCGTGACTCATCACCTTTCTCTCCCATGTGCATCAATTTTACCCACCAATTTCACTTTTTTAATGCTTTCCAAACCTAAACAAGAAAATTAGTTTGAGACATAGGCTTTGTTTGGTAACAGCTTTTTTGATTAGCGTTAGCGTTTTGGATAAAATTTTAACGGTGCAGATTAATTCTAAAAACGCTAATGCTAAAGACTACCGTCGGATAGCTTTTTCAAAACGCTAATCTCTGACGCTGATGCCAAACGGGGCCATAGAAGTATTACAAAACTATTTCATAAAATAATTAATTCTTGTGGACCTAGATGCACTGTTGAAGCACACAAAAACAAATAAGAAAACTTTATAAAATCAACTCCTTCCCTCCTATAATTGAGTACAATGTTTGCTATTCTAAAAGCACCAATTTTTTGTTCATTTGTATATTTTATTATTTATTTGATAAAATAAAATATTCTTGTCATCTCTTGTTTTGTAAATATTTTGATGTAGTTTTTAATTATGTAAGTTTTATTTTTTAGTTATGCCTCATCTTTAGATAAAATGAATTAAAAAACTAATAATTTTTTCTTGATTTTCCGCAATTTGTAATTAAAATAAGGACGGATGGAGTATACAATTAGAGAAAAGGAACGAAGTCATTGCCCATTAGAAAGCAGTGTCTTTATTTAAAAATATTTGAGTGGTATTTTTTAACATTTTATAAAAGTTCAATAACCTTAGTGAAAGTAAAATTAGGGATTGGTACTTTTTACCAAACATAAAACTTGAGTAGCACTTTTTCACATTTTAGAGATTTCAACAATATTGTTAAAAAAAAATAAAATGCAATGACATTTTTGACAAAAATGAATAGTTTAATGGCGTTCTTGTTACAAGACTCCACACGTGACCTATGGAATTTGTATTTTCATAGACGATTAACGTATATGTGCATAAATTCAAAGATGATTGTCATCCATAATATTAAGGGTGATGAGTTTCTAACTTACTCCCTCTGTCCCGTTTTTGACTTTGGGGCATATTTAAGAAAGAGAAAAAAATTGAATTGACTTTCCTAAATAACTATTACTTTTTAGGACGGATGACAATGAATGAGAAGATAAGGTAGAGAAGAGTGACTTATTTTAGGAATAGTTTAGGTATTTTACCCTTAAAAGTTCATGATAACATGAAAAAGCAACTTATTTTGGGACGAAGAAAAAAAAGAAAATAAACAATTTAAAATGGGACAAAGGTAGTAAATAATACTCCGTAATTGTGTAATTTCAACAATGACACATTTTGCATTGTATGTGACAATCAGGACAAATTCTTTATGGTCCTAAGGCCTTTAATTTGTGGATCTAGGTACAAAAAAATGATTATATGCATTGAACTTAGTAGAAAGAAAAAAAAACCAATCATGAGCAGATACGAAAATTGCAATAGCATAACCCGACAACCGATGATAAATAAACATGGATTACTTCCTTCATCCTCAAATTAGCTTCTCATTTGACATTTTATTGTCTCTGATACAATACTTTGACCATTAATATCTCCATATATATATATATATATATATATATATATATATATATATATATATATGTTAGATAGTATATATAATTATGTTATATTATTGGGCTCTTATATAATTATCTAACCCTAGCCCACTATCTCTATATATATTGTATCGAACCGTACGTATTGCTTGAGTAATTCTATTATTCCGTTATTCTATCATGGTATCAAAGCTGAGGCTTTACACACACAAAAATAAATCCTAGCCCTAGCCGACTTTGGCCCTTCCTTCTCTGCCGATCGTCGAGCTTCCTTTCCTCTTCACTGCCGATCGTCAACTTCGGCTCTTCCTCTTCGATTCATCTCTGCCAGCCTACTATTGCTCTCTTTCATGGCCAAATCAACTGATCCCCTTGATGCTCTTCCAACCGGGTTGAAGCTTTTTATTAAAAATCTCCATTCTCTCTCTCCGGAAAAGCTGAATGATACAAATTTTCCTTCGTGGATCGCTACAACTTCAGCAAATCTGCCTGCTCATCGCCTCCTGGGTTACGTAGATGGTACGATCACAGCGCCTCCACCCACCATCCCTGCCGCCGGCGACAAGGATGCCTCTGCCAGCGTGGTTCCCAACCCTGCATATGAGGTTTGGTCAGTTATCAACGCTCAATTATGCGCCTGTTTGCTTGCTATTATTAGTCCGTCTGTGCAAACTCACCTTCATGGTCTTGACACTGCTACGACTATATGGGATCATCTTCAACTCCGGTATAACTCTCTTTCTCGCACGCATATTTTCCAATTAAAAGAACAGCTTCATAATGTTCAGAAAGGCTCGGATTCTATGCAACAATATCTTGATTCTGTCACCAACATTGTCGCTGCTCTTGATCGGGCCAAAGCTGCTGTCCCTGAACATGATGTGATATTGGGTGTTCTTCGTGGATTGCCGTCCGAGTATGCTTCTATCAAACAAAATATTCGGACCAATATTGCCAATGTTACTTTCGCACAGGTATCCTCTTGGTTATTGGCCGAAGAGCTTAATCTACAGATGGAGCAAAAACTTCAACTCCGGGATAGTCCGATTATCTCTGATTCTCATACAGCCCTATATACACAATCTTCTGGTGGACGTGGACGTGGCCGTGGTTTTTACCGCGGACGTGGTGGTTTTTCTGGACGTGGAGGACAGCCTAGCCGTGTTAGCTTAGGCCGTGGGCGTGGAGCTCACTCAGGCCGAGGAGGGCAGTCTGGCCGAGGAGCTTCTCGTGACTCCATCATTTGTCAAATCTGTGGAAAATTTAATCATGCAGCCTGGGACTGTTGGCATCGTTTTGATTCGTAGTACAGTGGACCGCCCTCTCCATCACCTCAAGCGTTTTATGCGTCTCAATCTACTTCCTCCAATGGAAATTGGTTCTTGGACACTGGCGCTAATACCCATGTCACACCGGATCTGTCTCGCCTCTATTCTTACACACCATACTCTGGCACCGACTCTGTGACTAGTGCAGGTGGTCATCCGCTACCCATTGCTCATGTTGGCTCAGGTAAAATACCCACTGCCTCTGGCATCTTTCATCTTGGTAACCTTCTCCATGTTCCCTCTCTTACATCCCATTTACTTTTTGTTCATCGTTTTACCAAGGATAACAACTGCACTCTTCTTTTTAACTCCAATGAATTTCAGATCCTGGACAACAAAACCCACAAGGTGAGATACAGAGGCCGTTGTGAGCAAGGACTTTATATGTTACCCTCCAATTATCAAGCGTCTCCCACCCTTGAGTCGTCTCCGTCCGTGCGGTCTGCCATTCTTACATCTCAGGATTGGCATCGTCGTTTGGGGCACCCTTCTATGTCAGTTACCAAGTGTCTACTTTCATTTTTAGGTTTTTCATTTTCTGATGTACCTCACTGTGATTCTTGTTCAGTGTCTAAGTCACATAAACTGCCTTTTTCATTCTCGTATACTGCTGCAACTGTTCCTTTTCAATTAAGTCATTCCGATGTTTGGGGTCCCACCAGTGTCCCTTCCTTTAGTGGTTATTCTTACTACATTAGTTTTATTGATGATTTTACCAAATTTTCATGGTTATATCCTCTTAAACAAAAATCTGACGCGTTTGGAGCATTCCAAAGTTTTCAATTCATGGTGCAAAATCAGTTTGGTTCTACTATAAAACTTTTTCGCACTGATAATGGTCGTGAATATGTAAACAAAAAATTTGGAATGTTCCTCCAACGCCTTGGCATTTTACACCAAAAAACGTGTCCCTACACTCCAGAACAAAATGGGGTTGCAGAGCGCAAGCACCGTCATCTTATTGAGACTGTAATCACACTTCTTCACACCGCTCACTTACCTGTAATTTTTTGGACTGAGGCACTAGCCACTGCAAATTTTTTAATCAATCGTCTTCCCAAAAAATCGCTTGCGAATGTTTCTCCCTTTGAGAAACTCTATGGACATCGCCCTGATTACTCTTATCTCCGTGTCTTCGGCTGCCTTGCATATCCTCATCTTCGTCATGAGGTTGATCATAAACTCCAGCCACGTTCGAAACCCTGTGTCTTTGTTGGCTACGAGCCTCATACCAAGGGCTATCGTTTCCTTGACCCTGACACTCATCGCGTCTATGTTACTCGTCACGTTCGTTTCCATGAGTCACAATTTTCATATAGAGCCTTACCCGTGTCCTCTCCCACACTTACAACTCATCCTGCGTCTACTACTTTCTTTGGTGTCTTACCCCTCTTTCCGGGGTTCTCTCGTGCATCCCAAAGTCCTGCTCACGACCCTCTGCATCCTCAACCTATTCCTATCCTACCCGACCCTCCCACCACCCTTCACCCTATACCTACCTCCTCTACCGCTACCGTCCCCACTCCCACCGCATCACCTGTGCCAATGATCCACGTGGACATCCCCTCTGCTATCCCCGATCACCCCTCGGCCGAAGCCCATAACCCCACTGCCACCGTATCATCTACGGCCAACCCGGACCCATCACCTATTCCCTCACATCCGATGACCACTCGTTCCAAAAGTGGCATTTTTAAACCCAAAATATATTCTTCCACCATTCCCTATGATGAACCCCCGCAAACAGAACCCACTTCCTACAAACAAGCCTCCCAAAACAGATATTGGTGTCAGGCTATGGATGATGAATTTGAGGCGTTACAGAGACAGGGTACTTGGGTATTGGTCCCATCTCCTCCCGACCGTTTCCCTATTGGATGCAAGTGGGTTTATCGCATAAAGCGCAACTCTGATGGCTCTATTTCTCGCTACAAAGCACGCCTTGTGGCTAAGGGTTATGATCAGGAATATGGCCTGGACTACTCTGAGACTTTTAGTCCTGTGGTTAAACAGCAAACCATTCGTGTTGTCCTCTCTATTGCGATGCACTATCGTTGGCCTCTTCACCACCTTGATGTTTCTAATGCTTTTTTGCATGGTGAGTTGCAGGATGAGATATACATGACTCAGCCTCCGGGATATATAGATCAGCGCCATCCTCATCATGTTTGCAAGTTAGTAAAAGCATTATATGGCCTTAAGCAAGCTCCTCGGGCATGGTATCTACGGCTCACTTCTTTTTTGACAACACAGGGGTTTATTACTACCACTCATGACACTAGCTTGTTTATCAAGCACTCTTCACAGGGATCTCTCATCTTGTTGTTATATGTTGATGATATTGTCATTACTGGCTCCTCTTCCTCTCTTATTCAGGGTTTTATCCGAAGTATGCAGCATGAATTTCAAATGAAGGATCTTGGACCTCTTCAGTACTTTCTTGGCCTTGAAGTGCAACACATCGGTGATCGTCTCCTTCTCCATCAGACTAAGTATGCTAGTGAGCTACTTCATCGTGCGGGTGTTGACACTGCAAAACCAGTGCCCACGCCGATCAGTCCCAGTTCCTCCGCAGATGGCGTGAATGTTCCTTTCCATAATCCTCGTCTTTTTCGCAGCTTGGTTGGGGGTCTTCAGTATCTCACTGTTACCAGGCCAGATATCCAATTTGCTGTCAACTTTGTGGCCCAAAAGATGCACAGTCCCACAGAGAAGGATTTTCATACGTTAAAACGGCTTCTGCGCTATGTCAAGGGTACCATCTCACAGGGTCTTGTGTTCGGCAGGGGGGATATGCGTCTACGTGGCTATTCTGACTCCGATTGGGCTAATGATCCTCAGGACAGTCGCTCTACCACCGAGTATCTCATTTATCTTGGCAATAATCTTGTCTCCTGGAGTACAGAGAAGCAAACAAGGGTATCAAAGTCCTCTACTGAAGCCGAATATAGAGCACTTTCTACTGCAGCATCGAAAGTAATGTGGCTTACTTACATTCTGACCGACTTGCATATAGCCACTCCACCACCGGTCCTTTATTGTGACAATCAGTCTGCCATTTGCCTCACAAAGAACCCTGTGTTTCATAAAAAGATGAAACATGTTGGAACAGATTGTCACTTTGTTCGTGAACAAATCATCGATGGGTCCATGATTGCTGAGCATATCTCCTCTGAGCATCAATTGGCTGATTTTCTCACCAAGCCGTTAACGTCACAGCGTTTTCACTTCCTTATATCCAAGCTTCCTCTTGCTACCGCAAAACTCAGCTTGAGGGGGGATGTTAGATAGTATATATAATTATGTTATATTATTGGGCTCTTATATAATTATCTAACCCTAGCCCACTATCTCTATATATATTGTATCGAACCGTACGTATTGCTTGAGTAATTCTATTATTCCGTTATTCTATCTATCTATCTATATATATATATATATATATATATATATATATATATATATATATATATATATATATATATAGGGGTTGGTTCCTATGAGAAAGATGCTTGGTGAAAGAAATAAGAATAGATATGGACCGTTTGATTTGATGCATTTGATGGACACGATCCATCAATTGAAATAAATGAATTAACTAATTTAATAAGTAAAGTAATAATGGGAATGCTACAAATTAGGAAAAATTAGTTATGAGGGGCATAAAAGTCATATCCATGTAAATAAAGAAACACGATATGCAGGGAAATAATCCGGATACCCCTTTTCTCGCGCTTACCATATGTGATCCACCTATTCCATTTATTTTTTTTACAAATAGTGCAACACAACCCATAGCAGGTCATTGATGCATCGGGGGTTGTCAAAAATGCATCGGGGGTTGTAATGCATCGTACACGTGACTTTCATCATCATTCACATGAGTTGTTGTCATGTTAATGGTTTCTTATTTTATTCCTTTTTTAATTTGTGAACCAGTTTTTTCAATAAAAATCAATATATAATAAATGATTTTTGCTATGGAACTCTTTGTAATATTTTGTTTCTTTTTTGCTTTATTTTAATTTATATCTCTTTGTGCAAGGGATTTAGTTTTTTCATTAACATTTTTGAAAACAAAAAATATGAGATTTATAATTTTTTCCTTTCTTCTAAAAACTATTCAATTTTATGAACACTTTTGCTCCTCATGTGATGGTTTTTAAATTGTATGCATTGTTCTCATTCATAGCTGCAGTACGTATTGTAAATTACGCATGCACTATGATGAATGATATATGTATTGGGACTTGTACTTTAAATATTATAAAAATTTTATTTATTTACTGGGATTGGTGAATAATGACTCATGAGGGAGTTTATATGTGATGATAAATACTGAAATGCATTATATTTAATCTAATTTGACCTAATTTAATTAAATATCTTATGTGATGGGAAAGTCATGGAATATATTATATTTAATCTAATTTGATGTCATTGTGTTGTAAGAAATTCAATGGAGAAAATAGGCACTGTGATTTGAAAATGCATTGTGTTGATCTTAGAATGCATTAGCGTTAGTCTGCATTGCAGAGTAACATAAACAAGTCATCAGCTTGTTGGTTAAGCTCTTATGACAACATATTGAAAAACTGAAGACCCTGCTGCCCATTCCTACACTTGCAACTCCAACTATACATTTACAAATAGCTATCAGGCACAATCAAAACAAAGCAAAAGCCAAAAATACATATATTCATAATAGAAGCAAATAAGCCCCAAATTTGAAATCTATATAAGCAGCGACTTTTGAGAAAGTGTAAAATAAATTTGAAAATACATTTGCCTATGTAGGATTCGAACCTACATCCGTACTACATACCGCTCTACCATTTGAGCTAATAGGCATCAATTCGTTTTTTCATAGATTCCTCTATATCTTGCACAAGAACACAAATTTATAATAAAAGAAACTTTGAATGGACAACAAAAGACAACTAATGCAATTGAAGCATAGCTCACACTAATTGAAAACACAAGAAGTAGCACAATGTCACTTTAATGGACATGAACACATTGAATAATAAATTAGAGTACCCCTCCGATTCATCCTTTATGCGACACTCTGATCTGCAAATGCATTATTTTAATTTTAAAAATGCTCTTTGTTTTTCATTTTCAATGTGTATAACGCATCTTGTATACTTTGACATGCATATCAAGAGCGTATGTTATGCATTTACACATGAAAAATACTTTCATTCAACTACTATTCGTCGTAGTTTTAAATTGCACTTGGTTTTCTTTGGGCATTTTCACAAACAGTTCATGTGCAAAAGTATTTAAAAAGAAAGGGGAAACAATATACAACTCATGTAAATTGAAACAACTGAAAAAACATCATAAACTAGTGAAATTAGCAAAACACATCAAATATTCAATTATACCCATCAATTTTATTATTTTTGCAACACGGTGAAATGATAATGCACTCCATTGATCTAGTAATGCATTACTTGAATCTGAAAATGTAGTAAACGTAAATATAAGAAAACATAAGGGAGGAACTAAAAAATTAATTCAACAGTTGTAACATATGCATAAGTACCGTGATGTTATCCAACCCAAAGCTCTAGTTCAATTCGTAGATTTCTTTATGGAAATACGTCGAACAGCTTGTGGGCATCCTTGGAGCTTCATACCTAAAATCATAAACTCGGCAATTCTCTAAGGTGAAATTGAGGAATCCAAATACAGAAAATATTACCCATTTTAATGAAACAATAGCAGGATGTTTTCATAAATCGAACTCCCTCCCCCATGAACATACCTGCACATATCTGCACTTTCCATCAGAGATTTACTAGTTTGGACAACGGCAAGATGAATTCATGATGACCACAGAGGTTCCATACTAGCAACTCGCAAAACAGAAATCAAAAGTTAAGGAGATCAGATGCAGGTTTTGAGGGGAAAAGATCATATATATATAAGGAAAGAGAGATTAAAATGTAAAAGTCCTAAAATGCCCAGGCACTGGAACGAAAAGAGACTAGGGAAAGATCCAAATCTAACGGTTGTAAGCTATTCTCATTTCTTTCATTAGATCTCTTTCTCACCGGAACCAAACTATATATATATATATATATATATATATATATATATATATATATATATATATATATATAAAGAGTGTATTTTAAAATTACATTTTAAATAAATCTGCTAATGTTATATTTATATAAAAAATCAATATATTTGTTCAGTAATATGTGGTCAAAGTTCAAAACATTTGACCACCAACATCAAAATGGAAAGTAAATTTTAAGATAGAAAGGGTACTAATTACGGAGTACTAAATACTCCGTATAGTTCGAATTTTGGAAGCTAGAGATTTTAGGAGAGAAACAAGAAGTTGCCTATTTCCAACTGTTTTTGATCAATTAATAGTTAATACACCTACGGGCTAATTTATTAGTACTCCGTAATTGCTAATCGATCAGTTCCTACACGGTACAGTATGTATATATATATTTCCCCATCAACAGCTCCTTCTTATTCATCTTTCATTCCCATATCTGAGCAAAGGCGAAATCAAGTTTTCTCCACTTTCGAGGTGAGCCCCCCCTTGTTAATTAATTTGATTATCAATCCAAACTCATATATAGGATGTATATAAACAATAATGCATGCGTTTATGTGAAGGAATAAGTGCTCATTAAAATTTATTTGTGCCTATGCCAAATTCTTGTCCAGTAAATACACACACACACACGCACTGTTGGTTTTATGCAGTGTTGGATTCTACTGGGATGTGGTTATTGTTGTTTTTATAAATAAAGGATTTTGAACAACTAACCCAGAACAAAAAGATAACCTTAGTTAAGAGAACCCTTGCTCATATAGAAGGAGGCAAATTATTAGATGATCAAATTACCTGATGCTAAATTTCAGGCCATGGACTGATGAAACTGAAAAGGGAGATGCTTTTGTGATCTGCAATTAAATGATGTAATAAGATCAAGAAATCCTGTTATTAATGCTTTTGTGATCTGCTTCAATATCCTGCACATATATATGTACTATAAAAAACTTAGGTTATGCTTTCTTGTTTTATCTAGTGGCCATAATCAACTCACAACGAGCAAACTAAGCACTTCAGCCAATTCACTATATGAAAACAGATCCAAACTTACTCATTGCATCACACATGTATCCACCCTCCGTTTAACTCTTCTTTCAAACATCCTATCAACCATCTCATGCAGGGCATATTCTGAATTTTATTTGCATTCTTTCAATTCAATGCAGGTGCAGGTGACAAGGTAGAAACATGATGAAAGCTCGTCTTCCACCACCACCACCGCGCAATCAGTATCCATGGATTGTATATTTCTATGAAAAACAATACAAAGGGCAGATCTTTTACGACTTGGAAACAGGGAAATGGGAGAAGAGGAGGATACCAAACATGTCAAACTCGCAAATCTGCACCAGCAGCTCTCATGGCTGGTTAGTCATGTTGGACTTGCACCCCAAATCAAGCAAGAGTTGTTTTTTGCTAAACCCCGTCTCCATGGAGAAGATCAAGCTCCCTCCATTGCCGAAACCCTTGATTAGTGATGTTGGATTTTCACCCAAGTATCATTGCATCCTAACCGCGCCTCCCGGGGACCCCACGTGTGTAGTCGCGTTCTTCCAACGTTTTGGGGAACACGCCATGTGGTGTCGTCTAGGGGGCACAAAAGAGCCGCAGTGGAGGGAACAAGAGTTTGATCGCCCTCGGCCATTTACTTACTCTGTCCTTTGTGGGACCAAGATTTATTGCCTTGACCGAAAACATAAAAAACTCATGGAGATGAGTTTTGATGAAGACGGGCGAATGGAAGCGAGGCCATTGTTTTTACCAGGAAAAAAGAGAATTGGAAAGGTCCCTTATCCTTATCCTCTGCTCGTGAGAAATATGTGGTTCGGGACACACTACTTGGTTGAATCTCAAAGCCACCTCTACCTGGTCATTCTTTTCCATGGCATGGAGGACGAAAACAAAATCATTGACGTTTGGGTGTACAAATTGGATTTTCAGAGCTTGAAATGGACAAGAGTGAATGATTTGGGTGACCACCGCGTGTTTTTCATTAGTATTGAGAATTCTTTCTCGTGTAGCACCATTAATAATGGAGGATCCTCATCATCATCATCAGCCATAGCCACGACGAATGCTAATGGTGATGAGTGTGTTAAAGAGAACACAATTTACATCATTCTTGCGTTTGAAAGTTGGAAAGACGGCTTTGTGCATCTATGATATGGAAGAGAAGACCATCACCACTCGTTTGGTTTGTCCCAATGTTATTCCAAACATCACCCGTGGGTATTGGGTAATGCCAATGGCCAGTTAACTGTTCACTTGTTAAATTTATTCATTACATCTTTTTTAATAGTGGAAATGACATCCAGATTCAAAAAAGAGTAATTACTCCCTGTTGTTTATTTTGCAATTAATTCTTTATAATCTGCACAAATTTCTGATCGATAAATAAATAGAACATCAATGCAAAGTAGAAGCAATCCTCTTACCACATTGATTTATAAAATGGTAAAGTCCAGAAATGATGAATTCCTGCGATTTAAAGAGAAGAACAGCGCATCTTCTTCTTCTTCTTCTTCTTCTTCTTCTTCTTCTTCTTCTTCTTATTCCCATTCATCATCAATTTTGAACCTAGCACAGAACCAAGGCACAAGTGACAATGAAAATCAATCGACATGGTCGATAGAAACTTCAAAAATGGAGTAGACAAGTTACATTGATGAAACGGTTATAAGCCAATTTTTCCATACCAATTCTAAAAATATGTTGATTATTTGGTAGCACAAAAATGTGTGAAAATGAATTTGAAAACATAATACAACTCAATATGACAGAATTTAAGATGTGGTAGGGATCAACTGGGCCATAAGACACTTGGCCTGAACCACATTAAAAGATTGAATCATTTCAATTACTTGGTTCAACTCAAGAGCTTATATACTAATTATTTTTCTATCCAACTTCCTATGCAGGATAGACTCTAACACAATATCATATCAATTCTATAAGGGAGCCTAAATGAAATGTAGATTTTGAAATTCAAAAGTGAAGTCTGAAAAAATATAATTCTGAAAATTTAGAATCAACCGAACACATATCGAAGTCCATTGAAAAATTAAAATAGGACCAAAAATGGAGCTAACATTTACAAAATTCGGTTTCTTTTCTGCTGCTGTACCAAAAAAACAAAATCTGGGCTTTTTGTGTCGAAAGTAAAAGGCTGAAAATTTAGTTCTGGGTGATTCTGTAAAACTTAAAATATACCAAAAATAGATTCAAAACAAACATAGATATGAGTTCAATATTGACTTGTTTCAGTGAATTGGATTGCAAATTTGAACAATCTAATCTTAAAAGAATTATTTCAACGATTATATACTCATTTGAAACTAATTCAAAGAAAGACGATCTTATTTATAATAAAAGGTTCAGTTTTATTAAAATAGACAAATAAATTATGATTAATCAAATTATTATTTAGCAAATCGCAAGCTTTGATGCTCACCTCGGTCTTGACTTGGATGGATTAGCCTCTGTACTTCTGTAGTGTGTCTGCGGACCATAGTATTTGTACACTTTCATTTTTACACACCATCCAATACACTTCTTTAATCCATTTTATCTTGTAATTTGTATATTAAAAAATTATAGAAATTATATATTAATAATCTATATGTTAAGACAAATCAAACAAGATCACACATGACTATATTTAGGCATACACATTGAGAGAATTTGATGAATCAAAGTACTTAGATGAACAATTCCAAAAGTCAAAAGTGGACAAATACTCCGGGACGGAAGGAGTATTTATTATCTTTAAAGGCTCCGAGTGGATATTATCTTTAAAGGCTCTGAAAGATGCTTAATTTATGCAAATGAGACTTAAACATATCACTTTTCTCTAAATATAACCACTCATATATACTCTAATATTTGATAATGGAAAGTTCTTAAGTGTCCTTCTTCGGAGAAAAATTATCAATTACACAGTTCAAGTAAAATATGATACTATTAAAAATAATTTGAATAATCATTAAAATAAGCAGTCATTATCCAACACTTGTTACTAATGACTACATTCCTAGAGTCATTTGTATAATTAACCATTATCCAACATTTTCTACTAATGAGAGCTATATGGCAGATCATATGGAATCATGTGCCATAGAGAAAAATAAAACATATTTGGTCTTATCCAGGGAAACAAATAATAAAATAAATTAAAATCGACCTGAATCTATATAGAATTGAAAAATATTGACACGAAAACCAAAGGTACTAATTACTAAATACCTTCATATATACTCTGTATAATTCGAAAGTTCAAAACATTTGACCACCAAAATCAAAATGGAAAGTAAATTTTAAGATAGAACGAGTACTAATTACTAAATACGAGTATCATACCCTGTGTAGTTCGAATTTTGGAAGCTAGAGATTTTTGAAGAGAAACAAGAAGCTGCCTATTTCCAATTTTTGATCAATTATTAGAAGCTGTCAATAATTTATTAATTGCTAATCGATCAATTCCTACACGGTACAGTATGTATATATATATTTCCCCATCAACAGCTCCTTCTTATTCATCTTTCATTCCCATATCTGAGCAAAGGCGAAATCAATTTCTTCTTTCCAGGTGAGCGCCCC